>CM077167.1:25325122-25364348 GCA_039583875.1 Platanthera guangdongensis
GACACATCAACGATTTAGGCGCCTGAATTCGGCAACAGCGGTGCATGTGGAGAGGAATGACTGTGCATGACCGAGGCAATGAATTGTCAAACGAGAGGAAGTTGAGATCGGTGAGGGAGCTCTCTAAGAGATCAACACGGGATTCCACCGTAGATGCCTGGGCAAAGGAGCCGTCGATGTCCATTTAGCGAGATGCAATGTAGGTCACCATACGATGTCATGGAAAGATAGGGCAGCAGCATAGCTGTAAAAGGATGGCATTTGTGGTTGCGCTTTGGTCCAAACGGCGAGTGCAGTGGACATACGGGGGCTGGCGGCACTGCAGGCGGAGAACCTTCCGACGATGGATGTGGAGTGCTAGAATTCGGTGACAATGAAAGTTGAAGAAAGACAGTAAGTTTGACCAAACTGATGGAACTAGGGTTGAGAGGACCCTAAACAAGTAACTAGCAATAGAAATTCATGAAAAAAACAACACCTTCTCCCTTTCCCCCAAAGCGAGCCTACGACCCTGCCAGCTAGTGAAAGCCTGGCAGCGGTTCTACTCGGGGTCAAGTGGACTTTCCAGCCCTGCCAGCTAATGAGAGCCTGAGTTGCGGGATCCTCTCGGGGTATTCCCTTACCCCCCAGGCGAGCCTATGGACCTGCCAGCTAGTGGGAGTCTGCACAGCGGGTCTATCCGGGGCCGAGTGCGACTTCCAGCCCTGCTAGCTAATGAGAGCCTGAGCAGCGGGTCTTGCAAACTACCACAATCCCTTCTCCCTTTCCCCCCAAGCGAGCCTACGGTCCTGCCAGCTAGTGAGAGCCTGACAACTGGTCTACTCGGGGCCGAGTGCGTCTTCCAGCCCTGCCAGCGAATGAGAGCCTGAGCAGCGGGATCCTCTCGGGGTCTTGCTAACTACCACAATCCCTTCTCCTCTCCTCTCTCTGCTCCCCCTGCCTTCCTGCTACTTATTCTTTCCCATCATCCTCCGCCAGCTTGGCCAGCCTCTTGGAAAACGCCGAGTTGACCGCCTCGATCTCGATTTCCTTTGTCGCCCTCTCTATCAGCTCCTCGAAAGAGAGGGGGGAACTCTCTTCAGCTCCATGCTAAAGAAGCTTGACCTCAACCCAAGGGTGAAGGCAAGCATCACCGTGTACTCCGAAATCTCCTGAACCTGCAGAATCTCCTCCTGGAACCTATCAACATAGCGTCCCAGCTTCTCCTCCGGCCTCTGCTTGATGGCAAACAAGCACTCTGCTCCCTTCTTCCTATTCTTGGACGTTGAGAACCTTAGCAAGAACACGCGTCGTAGATCCTCGAAGCAGTAGATGGAACTTGCAGACAACTGCTGGAACCAGTCCCTGACCTTCTCCTTCAGAGTGATGGCGAAGAGCCTAAACTTGAAGGCATCTGACATTTGCCTTATGGAAACGACATCCTCAAACCACTGTACATGCTGCATGGGATCGTCCCTCCCCGTATGGTAGGTCATTCCTGGCTCCTGGAACCTCTCCGGAATCGGAGCTGAAATGATGAGCTCACTGAAGGGGCTCCCGCCCCCTGCCTGCCGAGAGGGCTCGTCGCGCGACCTCGGCTCGCTAGCCCTGTCCGCACTGGTCTGCCCGGGAAACAGTTCCCGCCTGGGTACATCCCTTTCCGCAGCCTCTACCGGAACCTCCTTCCCCGGGGGTTGCCCGGGAGCGTTCTCGCCCAATGACGGGGCGGGAATCACCGAGACTTGTGGCGTGACCCACTCGCTCCTTGCCGAGAAGGCCAAATGGATGGTCTTGAGGACTTCCCGCCTGAAGTCTTCCAGTATCCCCAACGTCACCCCACTTCCCCGAGAGGGAGAACCCTCCGAGCCTGCTCCTCCTTCATCCCCAGCCATGGGACTTAACTTGGGATTTTCCTGTGTCAGCTACGGTCCACACTCACCGCAGCAGGAATGTTGAAGCCAAAAACTGGCCTCAACGAGAGTTCGGACCTAGGGGTGTAGCTGTCATCTATTTCTCCCAAACCTCAACTCCTGACTAGTGATAAAGAACTAAGAACTGACCCAAAGCCTCAGCTGGGAGGTCCCTCCTCTAACCCGGAAGTTCTCTGAGCGCTTCCCCTCCAAAGCCAATTGTTGGGCTAGGAGTTCCTCAAAAAGCACCAGAAGGAAATTTGTGGAAGTATCCAAAGTCTGCCTTCTGACGAACTCTATGGGTCTAATTTATAGGTTTTTAGTATGTGGTCTGCAAAAAACATAATTTTGCTGCCCTAAAATTATTAAAATGCTCCTGTACTGGTCTGCCAATAGCCACACTACGCTGTTCTGAGGAGCTAAATGCAGACGCAGGGGTATTCAGGTAATTTCAGGTCTGGGTCCCATTTGGCAGAAACTCTTCCGCTGAGCTCTGCGGGAACCCTGCTCGCTTTGAGCGCGAACCCTCCCGCTAACACCGGGCGGGAGCCAAAGGAGACTACAGGGGGGCATTGAGTGGAGAAACATCACTCAACGCCGAGGGCTGATGGGCTCCCGCCGATCTGAGTCGCAAGCCATTTCGCCTGCCTCAGGTGAGAACCTAAAGACTGAAGGGGCGTTGAGTGGAGAAGCATCACTCAATGCCAAGGGCTAGTGGGAGCATTGAGTGGAAAAGCATCACTCAACGCCAAGGGCTGTTGGAAGCGTTGAGTGGAGAAGGATCACTCAACGCCAAAGGCTGGTCGGCGGCGTTGAGTGGAGAAGCATCACTCAACGCTAGCTCCATGGGCTTCCCGCTTCTCCAAGCGCAACCCTTTGCGCACGCCTTGGGCGAGAACCCATTCCGCCCATTCTTCTTGCCTGGCTCGATTAACCCAAAGCCAGCCCAAAGTCAGGGTCCCCGGCCCTTGAGTCATACTCAACGAATATGGGGTTGTACATCGCCAGTCTCGCAATCAAATTCCCCAGCTTCTACGAGGATGCACCCTTCACAATTATGACCTTTGTGGCCTTGGGAGTAGGGTTGAGGACAACAGAAACATAATCCCTTGCTGCAGAGCTCCACAAATTTTTGGTGTGACAGTCGTTAAGGTGGCGATTTCTTGGATAGGGCTGCGACTGTGGTGGCTCCAGTAGAAGGCCTGACTAGCGAAATGGGCTCCCAACGACGATCATTTTGAGGGTGGTCATGAGGGGGGGGGGGGGGTTGTATTGATTGAAGTCATTTGTTAGGAGTGGATCGTGGTTGGAAGGATTTCATCTTCGATGTAGCAGGATCTCACTACGGAGTGTGGTCGGGTTATGTATGTGTTGTTGGTCACGAATGTGGTTTCAAGCCATGTAAAAAATCGCGAAGGTAATGCTCTTCAGGTAAGCCTGACACATGAATCGTGATCGCATCAAATTCATCAAATTTTAAGTCAAATTTTAGGATTGTTGAACGACGAACATGTGTTCATACCCATTGCAGGAGTGATACCGTCATAGTTGCAATGAGAATCTCCTTGAGGCCGACCAAGTAAATTGAAGGTTGTCTTGGTTGAGGCCAACAGGTTTAGTGCAGAGCAGACCGGTCCATGTAAATAGTTGCAAGGGGAACCTTTTGATGTTCGTGTCGCGGAGGTCGAAGAATTGCTTTGTTCATGCAATCCACCCTGGTGGACTCATGCCCTCAAAGGCCATGATATCAGCGCGGCAGAGGTGGACCACATGGGATGCAATTGAAGCTTGTGCGGTGGTGCCGAAGAACGTTTCTAGGATTGGTGTGCCGGCTGAGGACACATCAACGATTTAGGCGCCTGAATTCGGCAACAGCGGTGCATGTGGAGAGGAATGACTGTGCATGACCGAGGCAATGAATTGTCAAACGAGAGGAAGTTGAGATCGCTGAGGGAGCTCTCTAAGAGATCAACACGGGATTCCACCGTAGATGCCTGGGCAAAGGAGCCGTCGATGTCCATTTAGCGAGATGCAATGCAGGTCACCATACGATGTCATGGAAAGATAGGGCAGCAGCATAGCTGTAAAAGGGTGGCATTTGTGGTTGCGCTTTGGTCCAAATGGCGAGTGCAGTGGACATACGGGGACTGGCGGCGCTGCAGGCGGAGAACCTTCCGACGATGGATGTCGAGGGCTAGAATTCGGTGGCGATGAAAGTTGAAGAAAGACAGTAAGTTTGACCAAACTGATGGAACTTGGGTTGAGAGGACCCTAAACAAGTAACTAACAATAGAAATTCATGAAAAAAAGCAACACAAGGAGATTGGTGAGATCTTCGGCCAGTCCAAGGGGGTTGTCGCTAGGTTGGTTTCCCCCCTTTAAGATCAAGACTCACTCTCTTGATGCCTTAGTCCTCCATCCCACTCTCCTATATATAAGAGTTCGCAAGGATATTATTTAGAAAGTTTTCAAAATAGGAGATGAAATAAGGAGGAAATAACATGACGGGGTAATATCATGATTATGGTAACCGAAATAGGCCTTAGTTGCACCCCTGCTTGGCTCACATATCGTCCTGCTATCCGCTCCTCCCTTCGTGTGACGTGTAGACTCAAAAAGCCATGGACATATTTGATGTAGGTTAAGGTCTTTGAATGGTTTTTTTTTTTGAATGGATCCTTATCATGCTATTATGGTGTGAGGGTTGGTTTTGCTAAAGTACCTGAATCATCCCATAACTTGCCATCTATCTAAACTTTGTCTAGTTCAAATGCATATCCAATAAGCGAGTTCAAGTCCTAAGGTTTGACTCACTATTTTTTAGGATAGGCAAGGTCTCTTCCTTCCTCTCTCTGATTGAAGGTGATCGCTGGGGCATGCCAAATTAGCGTTCTCTGGGTACACGTTCTCACAAACGTTATGCCAAATGGAGTGTAAACCAAGTCAAAAATGATTATTTGTGTTGTTATGCTTTGGTTGTTAGGGCTCTCAACTATGTGGATAGTTCAATGTGTTCATTGGCGCCTTACACAAAGATGTGGATTATCACATATTAACATTGCGTACTCTTCCTGTTCGATTTGTAGTTTGAAACCAAACTTGTCCTCGGGAAGGTAGAACGGTCATTCTGGTGAGATCCAATGATGATCGAATTATCAAATTTTCGATTCACTCGAGAGATATGGACGGTCCAGGAGGGATGCAATGACTTCTCTCTTCTCAAGAATTTATACACCCTTATCAGTATATGGACTACCATCTCTCGAGAATAAATTGTGGTTTGACCTCCATGAGAAATATAGCACCTAATAATGCATTTCACAAACCAAGTATTGAGAGATCACCTCTGGTCACGACATTGTCCCTACGCAATAACGCTCCCGCTGCTCGCAAACCCCTGAGCGCTATACTCCACCCATCGCTCTTTTTTTGTGTGCATGAGGGTTTGCGAGCGGTGAGGAGAGCATATTTTTTATTGTAGGACTTTGCCTATATGAAAACACATTTTTAAAAATTAAAGCAAAAGACACAAATTAAAGAAATTGAAAATTTTGTAATAAAGAGGTTTCGCCAAAGGGTGTTTTTCCCTTTATATATATATATATATGGTTAATCCCAACCCCCCCCCCCCCCCCCCCCAGTAGTTTGCATAATTAAAGGGTAACCCCTCTATCTTTCAAAATTACATTACCTTCCCCTAAGTTTCTCTAGTTTACAGAAATGCCCTTTATTGGAAGGCGTGACCTTTTCCCTTATGGAAAGTGATAAAATATGCCAAAAATATTTATAATATTCCAGTTTTACCCTTTGCAGTAACTCTACATTGAAAAGGGTTCGTTATATTTTAAACATTTTAATGAATCTAGAATCCTTATAAAAGGATAAAATTGAAATATCATAAAATAATTTGGTTGATTTTTTTTTCCATCCATATTTCTAATGGAATTATGGAAGGGGCATTTTTGTAAACTTGGAATACTTTGAGGAGAGGTAAATGTAATTTCGAAAGATAGAGAGGTGCAACCTGTAATTATGCAAACTCCCAGGGGAGATCCCGGTAATTAACCCTATATATATGATGGATTCATTTAGGAAAGGACATATGATGGATTCCTTTTTTGTATTTCTTCAAAAGAAAGATTAACATGTTGATAGTTGATTAGGAAATCATCCCCTTTTCCACCTTTCTTCTCACGCAAGACTGGGCTCTTCCAAATTTTTAGCAGCAGTGCTTTGGAAATTCGAAGAATCAATGTGTTTTTAAACTGTGAAGCAACACATGGATGTTAAGCGCCGTATCCGTGACTCGTTGGAGGCTTCAATAGAGGTGGCGGTCGAAATACTACGGAGCCTTTGCCGTGGGCCGTGGCTGCCTGTGCTGGAGCTCTGGGAAGCATCACACCCTAAATTGAGAAAGGATAATTTCTTGCTTCATTTTGTTTCTAAACCACACAAGTGGGCTAATTCCAATATCACCCAAATACAATAAAATGTAACTAAATATAAAATGCAATGAAATACAAATTAGAATTAAAAACACTAATTATATAATTACGCGCGGGCTGTCTCCACCACAGGTCCACAGCCACAACAGTTGAATGCTTCAATTAAAAGATGTTTAGGGTTTCAGGTTAAGTGTATGATGCTAATCTCCTGCACCTTCCATGCATTGAAATTTCAAAAGACGGGCCTTTTGTTTTTAAGAACTACAACAAATTTTGCTGAATGAAGATATAGAGTAAAAGTGAATGGGACAGTGACAATCTGCTTTATTTCTGCAGTGCCCCAATGGCCACACTCTGTGCTCAACCTGCAAGACGAAGGTGCAGAACCGGTGCCCTACGTGCCGGCAGGAGCTCGGAAACATCAGGTGCTTAGCGCTGGAAAAGGTGGCCGAATCATTTGTTCTTTCGTGCGGTTATTCCTCGCAGGGCTGCCTGGGAATTTTTCCATACTACAGCAAGCTGAAGCACGAGAACCAGTGCAGCTTCAGACCATACAGATGTCCGTTCGTGGGATGCTCCGTGACCGGCGACATTCCGTTCTTGGTCGGTCACTTGAGAGACGATCACAAAGTAGACATGCACTCTGGTTGCACGTTCAACCACCGATACGTTAAATCCAACTGGTTGGAAACCGATAATGCCACTTGGATGCTAACTGTAAGTACTAATGGATTCTTGATGCATTATATCTTTTAAGGTCATATAGCTATACTTCATGAAATGGAACTTTTATCATGTGGAAATAAGGCTTGCTATGTAAAGCAGTTGGGTGTTGAGTTATCAATAATTTAGGGATACTATTAGTTACCAAACTTCCCCCGGGAGCTTACATAATTACAGGCTGCACCCCTCTATCTTTTGAAATTACAAAAAACCTCCCTAGAAGATTACATTTCTCAGCATGCATACCCAAAATACCCCCCCCCCCCCTCAGGCTGCACCCCTCTATCTTTTGAAATTACAAAAAAACTCCCCAGAAGATTACATTTCTCTTTAGGGATAGGTGGAAAATATGGTGTATAAATATCGTCTGATTACATCGTAGCCGTAGGATTAAACTTGAGGGTTTACTATTGGTTGATCGTCGACAAGAATTGGCTGTTTTGGTCGACCATGGATTTGACCGTTGGTGTATCGCCCAGCCTTGATTTCCATTCGCTCAACTGAGAACGAGTATGTTCAAGCGATTCGCCGACCCCATGGGTCTTGCTACCTTCAATAATGAAGCATATAACTATATAAGAGCGGGCGACTCGGGCTAGGCGGCTACAACTCTATTGTTGGATATATGGAGCAGAACTGAGGCCCCCTCGATCCATTGGCTTAGGCTCTATTTGGCATGTCTTTGCTCAGATGAGTTTGGACAAAACTGTTACTGTCGTAAAATGTATGTTTGGCATGACAACGGTTATGAACGCCCTCAAGAAAAGAAAACTAGTTCAGAACATAAAAGGGTATGATGTTCCTTGGGTGAGGTCTGGCAATCACGGCGTTCATGACTGCCACCGCCATGCCAAACAGAGCCCCCTTTCAGGGTGGCAGGGGATTATTTAATGCTACATTCTACTGATGTTTAATCTTTTGGATAATCTCTTTTCTCCACTGTCAGGTCTTCCACTGCTTTGGTCAGTACTTCTGCTTGCATTTTGAAGCATTCAAACTTGGGGAAGCTCCAGTGTACATGGCCTTCCTCCGGTTTATGGGCTCCCCGGGCGACGCCAGGAACTACGCCTACAGCATCGAGGTCGGCGCCAGCAGCCGGAAGCTTCTCTGGCAGGGCACCCCTAGAAGCATTCGGGCCAGCCACCGCAAAGTCCGGGATAGCCACGACGGCCTCATTATCCAGAGGAGCATGGCGCTCTTGTTCTCCGGCGGCGACGGGAAGGAGCTGAAGCTGCGAATCACCGGCCGGATTTGGAAGGAACAGCCCAACTCTGAGCCCGGCGGCACCGGTATACCCAATCCCTCCGACTGAAACCAGCCGGAGCAGCACTGGGCTGTGCAAATCCTATAGCATGTACCGGGCGAGGGCGGGAATCATTGTTTTGTTCTGTTTTTTCTACGGGTTAGACCGTTAGAGAATGCAAGTTTTTTTTTGTACGGGCAGCGCAGCGTTATCGATCGTGCACGTGCAAATTTGGCCTTTCGTTGTGCTTTATTGAAATTATGGCCTGATTTTTTATACGGGCGGATTGTGGATTGGTCTGTATTTTCGCGCCGAATGTCCATTGTACGATCGCGGATCTTACGGCTGTAATTAATTATGCACGGTAGATCACCGTGCGTTGCCCATACAAAAAAATGATCGTTAGAATGGTTCTCTTACACAATTGTGAGTGGGTTGATTAACTAGAAGGGGAGACCCATTCAGGGGGGGGGGGATTAAACGCACACATCTTAAAATGGACATATCTTAAAGCGCTGAGATATGTACGGTATTCATGTGGACCGTTTGATACTCGTACTTTATGGTGAAGTGCATCACCTCTATTTTAACGCCCCTTACCCCTGAGGGACCCATCTCAAATATTTTCATATTTATCCTAAATAATTTTTAATGTTAAAATAGTAAAAAATGTAAAATACATATTTCAATTTCTCAACTCTAGCTTAAATTTAACATAGATTCTGTTATGCCCCCACACCTGCTTGGGTTCTCGGGACATAAATACTCGCGGCGGACCAAGGAGCGCGCGCAAGACAACGGGGCTAAACCATCCGGTTCAGCCCTCACTTATTAAATCAGCCAGAAGGGGGGGCTGAACCACTCCGGTTCAGCCCCACTTTGGGGGGCCGGCCGGCCCCCTCCTTTCCCCGAGTACTTATAGCCCGGGGCTGCTTTGGGGAGGATCATTGAAGACATATCAGGTTTCTTTCTTCTCTTTCCCTCTACCCTAACCTTAGTCTCTTCTTCCTCTCTAGTCTCTCTCTCTCTCCTTCTTGCACGTTCATATCATTTGGTATCAGAGCATCCTTCCTGCGACCATGGTGACACGCTCGGAGGCGGAGACCGCACGATTGGCTACCCTAGAGGAGAACTACGTAGGGTTGGCGGATTCGGTGGCGGCCATGGAAGGCCGCTTGAACACGTCCACAAAAACATGGAGGAACGCATGGATGGACGTATGGAGGAGATCAAGGCGTTGTTGATGCAATCGTTGAAGGGCAAGGCGGTTCAAGGCAGCGATTCTGAAACCGAGGCGCCACAAAATGTCAACGGAGGATCGACGGGGTCGGGACACTTCGGTCCCGGCGGAATCGGGACCGATCCGGTTCGCACGGAGCCAGCGGGCGCCGGATCGACCCCCGCTTGGATCGGGGCGTCGCACAGCCACTCGGGCTGGTCGACAGTGCCCGAAGGGGCCGGTGGTGGCCGCCTACTCCTTCCGCCAACCTGCGCGCTGGACCGACCCGCAAATGCCGCATCCGTGCGTGCAGGCCGGGAGCGGGGCAGGCAGACCTTCCGCTGCCCAGGAGGGAACTGCAGCTGACCTATGGAGGACCCGGGAGGCCACAGCAGCTCCCTTAAGACCACTGGGGGCTGTTGACGCCAATTTCGGAGGAAGAACGAGCCTTCTACCGACGCCGCAGCACGTGGGGGGCCGATGAGGTTTGGGAACGGCGAGACATGGCCCGAGCAGCTACGCCGACAGGGATTTCAAGGCGGGGGACGGCAATGGGGCGGCGGCCAAGGGGGAGCGAATTTCCATGACCCTTTCGGCCGACCACAGCACGGACCAGAGTTCAACGGGAGACATGGGGATATGCATCAACGGCCCTACATGCCCCCGAAGAGAACTCGCATGAATTT
Organism: Platanthera guangdongensis; assembly: GCA_039583875.1. Classification (NCBI taxonomy): domain Eukaryota; kingdom Viridiplantae; phylum Streptophyta; class Magnoliopsida; order Asparagales; family Orchidaceae; genus Platanthera; species Platanthera guangdongensis. The sequence goes on from CM077167.1 coordinate 25,335,328, forward strand.
CTCTAAGTTCCTCGGCGGGGATGCCTTGGAATGGGTGCAAAAGGCGGAGTTATTTTTCACTTATCAAGAGATACTGAATGATCAGTGGGTGCAGCTGGCTTCTTTCCATCTGGAAGAGGACGTATATCAGTGGGCTCAGTGGTTCATACGGGCCTACGGATACGCAACATGGGCGAATTTTGTGGAAGGGTTCGTGGCACGTTTTGGGCCGTTGGAGTACGAGGATGTGGAGGCCACGCTACAGAAACTCCGTCAGAAGGGCACAGTGATGGAATATCGAGCGGAGTTCAAGAAGCTAGCAAATCGGGTTAATTGGGAGGAGAAGACGCTCCTCAGTTGTTTCATATCCGGCCTGCGGGACCATTTGAGGGATGAGGTCCACGCGTATATGTCGCGCAGTCTAAGCCATGTCATCAATCTGGCCCGCATACAGGAGGAGCGCTTCAGTCGTCAGAGAAATCGGGCCCCACCAAGGGTCCCTCCCGCCCCAGCAACAGGCAGAATGGAGCAGACATCGGCAGCCCGGCCGACAGTGACGCGGCTTACTTGGCCTGAACTGCAGGCCAGGAAGGAGAAAAGATTATGTTTTAACTGCGACGAGAAATACGCACCGGGGCATCGATGCCAGAAGGTGCAGGTCTTCATGCTGTGTGAGGAGGACGAGGAGGGCTACCCGAGCCTCGAAGCCGAGGAGGAGTTGGATCTAGCTGAGTTTGGCGTTTCGATTCAGGCCATGGAGGGATGTGGCACCCACCACTATGCGGATCAAGGGAAGGATTGGGAAGGAAAGGGTCACCATTCTCATTGATAGTGGGAGCACCCACAATTTCATCAACCCTGAGGTGGCGCTGAAGACAGGACACCCCGTTGACAGGAACGCGACGTTCCAGGTGATGGTCGCGGATGGCAGCAAACTGCGGTGCGAAGGGGCACTGAAGGGCGTGAAGATACATCTTACAGGATATGTGTGTCGCACCGACGTCTACCTCCTTCCGATTAAAGGGTCTGATATGGTACTTGGGGTACAGTGGCTCCGCCAACTGAGGCGGGTGACCACAGACTGGGACCGCATGACACTGGAGTTCACGCATCAGGGGACGGATTACTGTTTGCACGGTATCCGATCCTCCCCTCTCAAGGAGATCTCCTTACGAAGCCTGCAGAGACTGGAGGAGCAGGGTAGTATGATGGCCATGATACTCGGGGTGGCGGCAGAGGGGGCCGACACGCAGGTGGCGTCGGACCCGATACAGCTGCTTTTAGCTCAGTTCGAGGACGTCTTTCAGGAGCCGCACACTTTGCCTCCATCGCGTTTCCGGGACCACCAGATACAGCTGAAGACAGGGACGGACCCTACCAATATTCGTCCCTACCGCTACTCGTATGTTCAAAAGGCGGAGATCGAGCGCAGCGTACGGGAGATGCTAGCGACAGGCATTATTCGGCCCAGCACTAGCGCGTTCTCTTCTCCGATCATCTTGGTCAAGAAGAAGGACGGCTCCTGGCGATTCTGCGTCGATTACCGGGGGCTGAATAGCTCCACCATCAAGGACAAGTTTCCCATTCCTATGATTGAGGAGTTGCTGGATGAGCTGCATGGGGCGAGTCTGTTCACCAAACTGGACCTCCGGTCCGGTTATCATCAAATTCGGATGAAGGAAGAGGATGTCCACAAAACAGCGTTCCGCACCCACGACGGTCACTACGAGTTCTTGGTGATGCCGTTCGGGTTGGCCAACGCTCCTTCCACCTTTCAGGCTGTGATGAACGAGATCTTTCGACCACTTCTTCGCCGGTATGTCCTGGTATTTTTTGATGATATACTAATCTATAGCAGGGCTTGGGACGACCATTTGGAGCACGTGCGACATGTCCTCACCGTACTGCGGGAGCACCAGCTATTCGCCAAAAAGTCCAAGTGTTCTTTCGGACAGAGTCAGGTCGAGTATCTGGGGCACCTTGTGTCCGCCCGGGGGGTCCAGGCAGACCCACAGAAGATTGCGAGTATGGTGTCCTGGCCCCAGCCCACGACGGTGCGAGCCTTGCGTGGCTTCCTCGGGCTGACGGGGTATTACCGTCGTTTTGTCAAGGACTACGACAAGATTTCTCGACCTCTGACACAGCTGTTGCAGAAGGATGCGTTCTAGTGGAGCATCGAGGCGGACGAGGCCTTCCGGGCTTTAAAGCAGGCCATGACCACTACACCGGTGTTGGCGCTGCCGGATTTTACCAAGGGATTTGTGGTGGAGACTGATGCTTCGGGCGTCGGCCTCGGGGCAGTCTTGATGCAGGAGGGTCGCCCGCTCGCTTACTTCAGCAAGGCCTTGGCCCCACGGACGTTGGGGCTTTCAACGTACGAGAAGGAGATGTTGGAAATTATACATGCGGTCGAGATGTGGCGACCCTATCTTCAGGGACAGCACTTCCAGGTCCGTACGGATCACCAAAGCTTGAAGCACTTCCTGAAGCAGCACTTGGCGTCTCCACTGCAGCAGAAGTGGTTGACCAAGTTGATGGAGTATGATTATGAGATTGTGTACAAGCAGGGCAAAGAGAATGTGGTCGCCGACGCACTCTCCCGCCTACCTGAGAGCTCCCTCTCTCATGTGTCGGGGCCAGTGATCACCACCTTGGACGAGATACAGGCAGCGGTACTCCAGGACCCTGAGCTACGCACCATTGTAGAGGCACTACAGCAGGGTCAAGCTACGGAGCCGGGCTACCATCTTCAGGACCAGCGGCTGTACTTCCAGGGCAGAGTAGTCATTCCCTCCGCGTCGCCATGGCGGACGGCGATGATGCAGGAGTTTCACGCTTCACCCACAGGAGGCCACACTGGGATTCTCCGGACACTTCAGCAGCTCCGAGCAAATGTCTTCTGGAAGGGGATGCGTCGCGATGTCCAGCAATTTGTACGGGAGTGTGAGATTTGCCAGAGGCAGAAGTACGAGACCACATCACCGGCTGAGCTTCTTACACCGCTCGAGATCCCGCACTAGGTGTGGGACACCATTTCCATGGATTTCATTGACGGGTTGCCCAAGTCCCAAGGCAAGTCCGTCATCCTGGTGGTGGTAGACAAGCTTTCCAAGTATGGTCATTTCCTACCATTGAGCCATCCATACACGGGGGAGACAGTTGCAGAGTTATTTGCGCGGGAGATTGTGCGCCTCCATGGCCTTCCACGTTCCATCATTTCCGACAGGGATCCGGTCTTTATCAGCAGTTTTTGGAGGGAGCTCTTTCGGCTCCAGGGCACTACGCTACGTATGAGCACAACCTACCATCCCCAGACGGACGGACAGACAGAGGTCCTCAATAGGGGGGTGGAGACCTACTTACGGTGTTTTGTGATGGACGAGCCGCGCACGTGGACCCATTGGTTGCATTGGGCGGAGTACTGTTACAACACGTCCTTCCACACAGCCAGCAAGGTCACCCCCTTCGAGGTGGTATACGACCGCCCTCCCCCCTACCTTGAGTTCTTATGAGCCCTCCAGCGCCGCTCTCCCAGCCGTGGAGCGGACACTTCAGGATCGGGATCACACTTTAGCCTTACTTCGGGACAATCTGCGGGTCGCTCAGGACCACATGAAGGCACAGACAGACAAGCACCGTACAGAGCGGGAGTTCGCAGTGGGTGATGAGGTTTTCCTCATGCTCCAACCTTACTGCCAGCTGTCAGTTTCTCGGAGGATGAATCAGAAACTCGCCCCACGTTACTACGGGCCATTCCGCATTCTGCGTCGTGTGGGCCCAGTGGCCTACACCTTGGATCTTCCAGCGGGGTCCCGCATCCACCCGACATTCCATGTCTCTGTTTTGAAGAAAAAGCTCGGGGCTTCCGTTCGGGCCAGCCCTTTCCTCCCCGAGGCGGCCAGCACGGGTGAGTTACGGCCGTCACCAGAGGCCATTTTGCTTACCAAATGGAAGAAGTCGGGCACGGAATATCGACCAGCGGTACTCGTCAAATGGCAGCAGCTGGACGCAAGGCACAACTCATGGGTCGACTTGTTGGAGTTCCGCGAGCGGTTTTCGGACTTCCACCTTGAGGACAAGCTGGTGCTTGATGGGGAGGGGAATGTTATGCCCCCACATCCGCTTGGGTTCTCGGGACATAAATACTCGCGGCAGACAAAGGAGCATGCGCAAGACAACGGGGCTGAACCATCTGGTTAAGCCCCCACTCATTAAATCAGCCAGAAGGGGGGGGGGTATTTATAGCCCGGGCTGCTTTGGGGAGGATCATTGAAGACATATCAGGTTTCTTTCCTCTCTTTCCCTCTACGCTAACCCTAGTCTCTTCTTCCTCTCTAGTCTCTCTCTCTCTCTCCTTCTTGCACGTTCATATCAGATTCATATTTTTTATTTTATTTTTCTTTTATTGGTCCAATAAATTTAGACAATTTGAAATAGCTTCCTAGATTAACTTCCGTTAACAGTTTTGTATGAGGAAAATTTTTACCTGCGGAACCCCCACTGACTGTCGCTGCGGGTTTAAATAGCTACCGGGCCCCACCTTTTCTTTTTTTCTTTCGCGATTTCACCTCTTTCGCGAAGTTCACTCTTCACTCTTTCATTGCGAACAATGGCGAGAACCACCGACAACCCTAGCTCTTCCATCCCCCTCTTCTGATCTCCACGGTGAAATCCCTACCTCCCGTCGTTGTTCAGGAACCAGGTTTTGTTCGCCGGCGCTGCCTAAACTCCCAGGAGAGGACCGACGGGACCAATCTCATTGCTTAGAGTAAGATTTTTCCTCTATTGTCTTGAATTTTTCAGTTCGTTTTTGGTTCTAATGTGTAGTTCTGTAGTAGGGTTTAGGGTTGGATGCTTCAAAAATTATGAGTTTCCGATGAGTTTGTTGTTTAATACTGCTCCTCCCCAATTTTATAGTTTTTATACAGTTCAATTTTGGACCTTCTGTACAGTTTGTTGTCTCATGTTATTATTACAGTTAGTTATTTGGGGATTCTTTCACTCTGTTTAATCAGTTCTTTTGTCGTTCTACTTTACAGCTTATTTTTCCCTTATATTCTGTTTATTCTATACAGTCCGAAATTGGTTCATTTTTACAGTTTGTTTTCTACAAGTTTTTCTCTGATATTAGCTGTTTGTTTCTATACAGTCCGATATTGGTTTATTTTTACAGTTTGTTTTTTACAGGTTTTTCCCTGATATTAGCTGTTAGTTTTTATACAGTCCAAAATTGGTTCATTTTTACAGTTTGTTTTCTACATGTTTTTTCCTGATATTAGCTGTTTGTTTCTATACAAACCGAAATTGGTTCATTTTTACAGTTTGTTTTCTGCATGTTTTTCCTTGATATTAGCTGTTTGTTTCTATACAGTCCGAAATTGATTCACTTTTTACAGTTTGTTTTCTTCAAGGTTTTTCCCTGATATTATCAGCTTGTTTCTATACAGTCTAAAAGTGTTTCTTTTTTACAGTTTGTTTTCTCCAGGTTTTTCCTTGATATTATCTGCTTTTTTCTATACAGTTCAAATTTTTTTCCTGGTTGTTTTACAGTTCAAAACAGTTATCTATTTACAGTTTGTTTTATCCTCCTTGCGTTTATCCAGACACTTTTACTTCATTGTCACTTTTATTTCATCCTTTCTAATGTTATACACTACTATCATCTGTTTTACAGGTACATCATACAACAAGTTAAGTTATCCTTTTCAAGTAGGTGCTTTCTCATAATTGTTTAATATGTCGGTAGATTAGTTACTTGCACTAAAAGTAATGTCGAGTTTTATATTGTATTGCTTTTTCCTCAAGATGCAGTGCCTGGAAGTTCGTACCTGAACTGTCGGTGTGTCGTCTCCACTTTTGTGGCCAAGGCGCAACTAATCATAAATGTAATATCGGAAGAATCCAGAAAAGTTCTAGAAGAGGCCCGGATACTACCTCTGTTTAGTATACCAACAATACCCCAAAACACACCTCTCCTCTATTTTCTAATTCGTAGTTATAATAGAGAAAAACAAGCTTTCAAGTTGAGTAATTTCTATGTTTCCTTAACCATCAACGAGGTAGCGCTTATTTTGGGATTGCCTAATAAGGGGATTGAGTTCTCCTTTGTTAGAAGACCGTTCACTAGAGTTACCCAAAAAGCCTTGACGGAGGAGATGAAAGAACTAGTAGTTGAAGAGTGGTCTCCTACTTTGGAGACAAGGCGTGTTGACATCTTAGCCCGATATCTCCTAGTTGTTTTTCTTTTCCCTCAAATGGGTCTTAAAATTCCCGCATCACTAATGCTCATCAAAGGTGTCAGGTATTTTGTGTAGTATAATTGGCCAAAGGCCGTACACCACCACCTGCATGAACAACTCGCTGAGCTTAGTGGTCGGAGTGCACTCCGACCGGTTGGCGAAAATTTGGGCTACTTCGAAGGATGTTCTGTAGTGGTAGTGGTAAGTGTGACACTATTATATTTTTTTTCATTAATTTATTGTGTTTTTACTCATATAGTTTTGTAGGTGTGGTTGTATGAACATACGAAGTTACATTTGGTTGTTGATGACAATGCACGCCCTAGGATATGCAAAGGGTCATCCACACTTAGTTACAACGTCAAGGCTTGCTCTATGCACTTCAGAAATCTTCGGATTGAAGATCAGGTTTGTTCATCCAGTTTCATTATTATGTGTGAGCTATTATTTTGTGCATATACTTTTGTGATGCCTATGTTTGTTATTTTACAGGTCATAGCAAAATTTGTGGGCATAACACCTGCATAGAGTGAACTTCTTGGTGAGGAGGAAGAATCAATTTCGAGCTTGTGAAGGAAAAGAAACCAAAGGTATTTTGACCCTGATGTATATGTTTGTCTTTTAAAAATAATAGTTGTCATTCATTTAACATTTCCATTAATTTGGTACTTGCTGTGTAGGTTAAGGGCAAGAGAAAAGCTGTAAGATTCGAGCTTGATGTAGAAGAAAATTTAGATGAAGAGAGGTTGAGTAGAAAGGAAAAAAGAAATCGGGAAAGGTGTTGCTAAGAAAAATTAGGAGGGGCAAGGAGGAAATGGTAAGTGTATCTGAAGAATTAAAAGATATGGAGGCTAGACTTCAAACTACAATAAAGGAGATTGGGACGGAGGTCCGATCCTTGCGAATTTTTTGTGAGTCGTTGGTTAAACAACGAAGTGCTACAGCCGCCCCATCCCATGCACCATCCCCCGTACCATCCCCCACACCATCCCCCAAATCAACACTCAAACAATCCCCAAATCAACCCCCAAACAATCCCCCGGATCAACCCCCAAACGATCCCCCAAACCATCCCCCGAACCATCTGCAATCATGGCTACTTTGGACACCACCCCACATTCTAATCTTGAGGTTACTCTGGTTGATCCTACGCCGCCGTCAAGTCCAAATAGCTTGATTAAAAATGTCAAGCAGAGGGCTAACAGGAAAAGAAAAGTACCGGGGACCCCGAAGAAAAAAGACACAGTGATAAGTGCGGAGTGTTACACTGGTAGAGATTTAATAACACCTCGACAACGGGACATAATAGAGTTTGTTCTAACAAGATTTACAAGAAAGTAAAAAGTTAATCAATGTTTATGTCTTTTTTTCTTTAGAGAATGATTAAAGCATTTTTGGTTTCATTTTCACAGAAATCAGACAATATTTGACATTGGGAATGTGTTAATGAACTGAGTCTTAATCGATGATTTGTTAGGAGAGCAATGGTTGTCGAACGTGCATATAAATACCTGGGCACTAGTAGTAAGTGCTAGGAGGAGGAGATCGTCGGCTCAATTCAAAAGCTTTCTGTACATATCGCTCGATCATGCCGTAAGTGGGGTTTATATTCGACTAATTTTGGGTATTCAAAAAAAAAAGAATTTGAATACCTGAATCTTTCATATCATGTAGTACTTCAAGAGAAGTAAATGCTCCAATAGTGAGGCTATGATCAACCATGTAACCCCCGAGAATGTCAGAAAGGCGAATATATTACTCATGCCCGTACACACACCCCGCCACTGGTCACTTCTAGTATGCGACATGAAACGCCGCAAGTGGGATTTCTATGATTCGATGCCACGTTCTTTGCATCAAGCATCCCTTACCACCTTGGTATGACTAGGTATGTTCTATTATCTGGTAAACATTCATTTTAGGAACATATTTTTTAATTTCCTTTGTTTTATACAGGTCTCCACCTTCTACAAAGATGCCAAGAAAGCCTTACCATCAGATATGTTGACTTGGAAGATCGAACCGGTGGACAAAATCCCAAAACAACAAGGTGGGACAGACTGCGGTATTTTTGTTCTTAAATACATGGAAGCAACACATTCGCCATCAAAGATTGTATGAGAGAACCACAAGGACTGGCAATCTTCAATAACACGTTTCCGTGCTGAGATCGCAGCGGACTACTTCTGTGTTTTTCATGAAATCATAGTTGCTAATGTGGCTGGATAGAGGGGGAAAGGTTGAGACATTGTGATGCATTTTGTTTTTTGTGTGATTCAAACAACTTTTAATATGACCTAATTAATTATAATGTTTATGAAATTTGACACACACGCATGACACACGTGTGTTTCTGAGACATTTTTTTTGTGTGATTCAAACAACCTTTGATATGACATTTTCATTGGCTGCATGTAAATAATTATTTCTCAATGACGATCTCTTTGGGACTACTTTTATGTCGTAGCCTCCCACCTTTCAGGTATCGGGATTTTATGGTCATTTTTCTAGTATATATAGATGATTCTATCATCATAGGGAATGATATAGTTGGGCTCTTAAAACTCTAAGCGAGCTCAGCTTCTCACTTTCATATAAATGACCTTAGATAACTTTCTTGGTCATCAAAATCTTATGAATGAAGAATATAAAAGTAATATCAAAGTCTCAACAACATTTCATTATGGTAAAATCACTACTAAAAAGGAAGCAAATGATTGATTTAGAAAACACATTAATCTGATTATAATGGTTATATCAGCCAGATTCATATTACCCAAAACGCATCAGCCAGTGTCATCAAATAATGAGTTACTTTATGTTGGAAATTACAAGGGCTTAAAAACATCTGGTACACTAGAGAAATGAAATGATAAATTAACAAAGTAGTCGTCGTTTGAATCGTCACACGACGGCGTGGGAATGGTAGAATCTTGCTGCTCATTGTCTTGGCCTCCAAAAACAATCGAACTCCTGAAGTGTTGGCGTATTATCAACATTGACTGCTTTGCCCTTGCACTCCGTTTGTTTTTTCTGAATCACAAATTCAAAAATAAATAGCATTAGAACTGTTTTAATTATGTATTACAACGATTACCTAAAAGGAAAAAAGGTTGTCTTGATCCTACTTGTTTTTTGTTTTCGATTGCCTCTCTCCCAATGGTTCTTCATGCGTGCACTCGGCGCGCCTTTGGGTCTCTTCACTGGTGGGTCGTTTACGGTTGTCCTCTCCCTTTCAGTTTCGTCTAAGATGCCTCTCACGTGTCGCTCGTCGTTGCCAATCAACTCATCAAGTTTTATGGACATGACATTCATTGCGTTTACCACATGATCCTTTGCTAATTTGTAATTTTTGACTCGTTGAGCGACATCATAACTGAATCGCATTAGGTGGTTTCTAAAAATCAAGTTGGAGTCGTGATCTGTCATAGAAGGTGTGCCCGGTAGGTAGATGCCCTTTTTGGCATTCACAAAAAATTTTTCAGAACGTAAGCACTTGGAAAGTGCTGAACATTTCGAAGATTATATATCATGGCTATGTGTCTGCATAACAGACCTCGAGTCTCGAAACTACAACACGAGCACTATGACATATCTATCCCAGAATTATAGCTAACGAACCACCTTTTCTCAGCATAAACTTCATTGGTCTGGGTTGTTATATATAAGATGTTTTGCTCGTCATATCTATTCTCATCCATCACATTTACTCCTAGCACTGCCTCCATGAATAATTTTTCAAATATTGCAAATATTTTTTTGATGTATTGCCTCGAAACGACCTTTAGTATTACACACATTTTGTATCGTAAACTCACAGGACAATGTGTACACTTAAAATCTTCATCGCGCTCATTGCACCTCCACGTTGAGACAAGCTTTTCCAATCAAGAAAAACACTCAACAAGTGAGCTAGTTGTCTTTGAACATCCGTGAATGCAATTATTGGCAGACTCGCTCCTTTGGGTGGATAAAATCCTCAGGTCCAACACATCCTTATTGAAAGTCGTGGACCACTGCCTCCTAATAGTATAAAGATCTTCCAACCATCTATTCTCATGTAACCCTCCTTTCGTTATCATTTTGTGCCAATACCTATTGAACTCTTCTTCGTCATCGCACTTGTTCATACAGTTATAGAAACATGTTCGAACATATCTGTCGTGGTTGAAGCTTGAAACTTTCGATGGAGTCTTCTTACATATATGCCACTGACATAACCGATGGCGGGTAGAAGTCAAAACCCGCTCAATAGCAACAGTCATGGCTTGATCCTGGTTCGTAAAGATAGTAATGAATTGCTTCCCACCGACAGAATTCAGGAACGACTCAAAAACCCAGCAAAAAGAATCGATAGTCTCCTCAGCGATAAAAGCCCCACCCAAGAATACATTCTGCCAGTGATGATTCACGACAATGAATGGTGCACAAGCAAGATTGTACTTATTAAGTCTATATGTGGTGTCAAAAATAACAACGTCTCCAAAACAGTCGTAATCTATCTTGTTGTGTCCATCCATCCAGAGGAAGCTTGTCAACCTGTGGAACTCATCTGTACGAACTTCATAGGAGAACATATTGTCGTCCAACTTTTTTTTTGTAATAAAGCGAGCAAGCTGGAGGCGTCACCACTATCTATCAAAGATTTTCTTTCTCGTTGGACGTAGTTAAAAGCATCCGTCTTCGTGAACCCTATGTTCTCAACCCCCCGGCTTCATTAGATAGGAAATTATAGGAATCCACGGCTCTAATTCCAGCAGTCCTCATATTTTTCAAAAGACTCGCTTGCATTTCAGGAATACGGCGTCTAGATCACAACAAATGTGTCTCTTTATCTGTAGCTAACGGGTGATTATGCTCCTCTATAAATTTGGATACTGTCCAATTTTTGCCTTCCTTATCAACATGGAATGTTATGCATGCAAGACAACTAGTTCGTATTTCTGATTTGCGGTACTTCAAAGGGGAATTCTTTCTGCTCTTTAGCCCAGCTTTAGCGCAACAATACTCACGTAGTTTAACTATTTTGGTATGCGCCAAGTATAGTAGGTGTTGCTTACAAACACTGAATCCTAATTTGTGGACATAGTTGCAATACATTGCGTATGCTTCTTCATCTGAATGAACAATGAGGAACACAACAAATTCTTTCTTCACCTACGAGAACAAAGAAAAAAGATATCAAAATCCAGTTGGAAAAATAGTTCGTGCATACAGTCTTAAAAATACAGTTTAAAAAATTCAGGGGAGCTTCAAGACTTAGCTTCATCTACAAATACAGTCGTAATTGCTGTATATTCATACCGCTAGGAAAATGTAGGATAAAATCCAGTTAGAAAAATAGTTTGTGCGTACAGTCATAAAAAACCGAAAAAAATATAGTTGAAAAATTAGTTACTGAAAATAGATTTAAAAACTCAGGGGAGCATCGGGACTTACTCTTTCGTAAGCACCTTAGGGGTTGGAGGAGGACATGTGGAAGAGTCCTAAAGTACCTGTCATTTGAGAATTGAATCGACATTTACACTTTTGCTAGCAGTCATTTGGATTAGAAGGACGATGTTGTTGTTGAAGAAATAATAACAGTTGTATTCCCTCAAAAAGCTACACTTCAATGGTGGGGATGGAGAACAACCGTGGTTGCAGAAATGCAGACAAAGCTCAAAAAGATCATTGGAACACCGAATTGCTTGAAAATGGAGTAGAGGACGGTGGAAGCTTGAGCGGGAGCTAGTGCTTTCGCCGTAGAGCTAAAGCCTTCGCCGTGGAGGAGGACGGAAGCGGAGTTGGGTCTCCACTTTCGTTGGTTTGTATTCTCCTCTCCTGGGAGTTTACGCAGCGCCGTCGAACAAAACCCGGTTCCTGAACATCGACGGGAGGTAGGGATTTCGCCGTGGAGATCAGAAGAGGGGGATGGAAGAGCTAGAGTTGTCGGTGGTTCTCGCCATTGTTCGCGATGAAAGAGTGAAGAGTGAACTTCGTGAAAGAGGTGAAATCTCGAAAGAAAAAATGAAAAGGTGGGCCCGGTAGCTATTTAAACCCGCAACGACGGTCTGTGGGGGTTCCGCAGGTAAAATTTTTTCTTTATATGATGTAGTGGTCCCAACTCTTGATGGTGATGTGGTTTAATGTGAATATTGTGGATTATTATTTAAATAAAAAATTGATCCAATAATTTTTAGTTGTCATAAAATTTTGGACTTAGATAATAATAATAATAATAAATTGTTTATATATTTGTATCATAAAATAATACTACTTGTTGCGGTCAACTCAACGCTCATGGTAGACTGGACTAAATTAGGCCGTCGTAATCCGTGAAGCGGTCGAGCGTGCAAATAGTCACATAACAAATAAGGAAAAATACAAGACGATTTTAACATGGGAAACCCCTAACTGGATAAAAAAATCATGTGACGGTTTGGTGTCGGCCAAATATTATTATTGGCGGCGGTTGACAGATTGTGAGTGAAATTGAGGGCGACAGACCGCTGCTCGTTACAATTCGGAGTTGAGAGAGAATTTTGGTGTGCTTGGTGGGCGGTAGACCTCCTCACACGAAACTTAGTTCCTATTACTAAGTTCTCGGATGCAATTTGGTTATTCAATACTGTTGTGAGGTGCGTAATGATGTGTTTGTGGAGGCTTGCAGGATGCTGCGCACGTAGGAGAATTCTCAGAGTAACCGGCGCGACTTCTTCTTCCTTGTAGCGTTGTGGACTTAGACAAATTCTTGGGTGACTCGACGGGAGGAGGTGGCTTGTAAGAGGAATTCGGCGGAGCTCTGACCTGAGGAAGACAAAAGCTGGGAGGAGGAAAAGTTAGAAATGAGATGAATCTGGGGGGGTCTTTTTATAGGTCTCAGTGGTGGTTACGGTAATTATGCAATTATCTGCACATCGTAAACACCCAACTTATTGGATGCAAACTATATTTCACATAGTTTTAAACATATTATTTCAATAATATTTCTATATGCAGACTATAATTAAATAAAAAAATTTCTCACTAACGATAGTGATTACACGGATGGTTACGTGGGTGGTTACCCACGTAACGAATGACGACGATCGTGATGGAACGATCAAACAGTGGAGAGGGATCGCTATTCCTGGGCGGCAAATCCTTGGCAGTGTGCAGCCACCGGGGGAGGAAGAGGCAAGTCCACATCGGGATTTTGCACATTCTTGGGAGGAAACTTAGTGAGCCGGAAGAGCAAGAAACAATATGTTGTCTCCAGGTCTAGTGCAGAAGCTGAATATCGGAGTATGGCGTCAACCACTTGTGAGTTAAAGTGATTACGGACTCTCATGCTGGACTTAGGAGAAGTCACAATCATCCTCTACATATGTTCTACGACAATAAGGCCGCTATATATATCTCCAAAAATCCAGTATTTCATGAGAGAACAAAGCACATCGAAGTTGACTATCATTTCATCAGAGAAGAGATCTTGAAGAAACAGATTTGTACTCCTTTCAGTACTTCAGACAACGAGTTGGCAGATATCTTCACCAAGCTTGTGTCAACTTCTTTTTTTACATTAGCGATAAGCTGGGCATGATTGATATATATATGCTCCAGCTTGAGGGGGAGTGTTGCAATATGGAGATAGGGCGGTCTGGAGGCTTCACTTGGGTGGCTTGGAGACCGGGCGGTCTGGCGGCTTGAAGACCGGGCAGTCTGGCGGCTTCTCTCCAGTGTCTTGGAGACCTTGCGGCTTCTCTCCAGCAGCTTGGAGACCGTGCAGTCTGGCGGTCTGCTTTAGCGGCTTGTCTTTCTTATCAGTATGGTCGGGCGGTTAAACCTCCTTGTTTAACCGTGCGACCTATGTGGTCTGTGTTTGTCTAGCCGCTAGTCCCATAAATGTATTTAGTCCTACATTGCTTATTTGTATTCTCTCCCTTCTCCTCCATTTTATAAAAGGGAGGTCATACCTTTGTAATAGATATAATTTTTGGAAATAAAAACTCTGTTATTGTCCAAATTTCAGTTTCTCTTTTTCTGTTGGCACATTCCCAGAGAAGAGCGCCTCACTACCTCCTTCAGATAAAGTGACTCCTGTCATCTGTCTAGCTAAGCTTTCCTGCGAAGCCAGCAGGTTCTCCAGCTACAACAAAGACGACTGAGTGGCCTAGCCTTGAACAATAGTGACAAAGGCCACATACTCCTTCTGCAACCCGCAGATTATGTGCCTCTTCAGCTTCGCTTCCGAGATAGGCTCATCAGGGTCCAACGCTGAAATCTCAATACACAAGTTCTTCATCTTCAGGAAGAACGTTGTGATGAGCAGATCTCCTTGAATGACCCTAGCCAACTCATTCTCTAGGAACTATAGACGAGCTACATTCTTCCTATTGAGCAACCCATCGAGGGAAGTCCAAATCTCTGCAGCTGACTGACATCTGATGATGTGGTCAAAGAGTTCCAGTGAGATAGCCTGCTTGATAGTAAACTCTGCCTTTCGGTTTGTCTTCCTCCAAGCTCTTACCACTTTAGCATTACCAGCAGCAGTAACTTCTTGCATGTTGTCTCCGCAGACAACCTCTCACAGGTCCTCACACAAAAGATAGCTTTTCATACATGACTTCCACTTCTTAAAGTTAGTCGATGTAAGAAGCTCGATTCCAAGACCCCTTGCAAATCCTCCATCCATAGCACTATCCCTGGTTCACTTAGACTTCCAGAAGCAACAAAACAAACAGTCATTTGAACGCTGCTCAAGCCTCTATTCCCTCTGATACCATGTAAAGAATTAAGAATTGCGGAAAATGGGAAACCAAGCGCAGGAACACTCAACCAATCCGAAGACAAATAAACCAGATGCAAATAGAAGAGCAAGAATCTTGTACTATCAAAAATTCTTTACATGGCGAGGCATACATGGAGAGACATGATTCGCCGATGTACCTGAAGAAGGCAGAACAAACAAGAATCAAACAAGCCGCGCGGTCTCATTGAGAAGCCGCCGACCCTGCCAAGCTGCCTACGGAGTCTGCTTAAGCCACCAAGTCGCCAGACTGCAATCTAGTCGTGTGGACAACTCGTTATTCCAAAGCTGAAAAGTAACTCTATCCGCTGATCTGCAAGCCGCCCGACCGCAAGGTCTCCTAGCTGCTAGATCGCCGCGAACACTGGTGCCGAACAAAACAAGCCGCCAAAAGCAGACATCTTATTGAACTGGGAAAGAGTTGCAGAAGAGAAGATCACCTAGTCGCAAGTCGCGACCTGCTGCAAACCGTTGGTTGCTAACCGATATTTGCTAACCGCAGAGTCCGCACTGTCCCTGACATTCTTGTCATGGCGTCGCGTAGGCGTTGCCTAAGCGTCACGGTGCC
The DNA here is from genome assembly GCA_039583875.1 of Platanthera guangdongensis. NCBI lineage: Eukaryota > Viridiplantae > Streptophyta > Magnoliopsida > Asparagales > Orchidaceae > Platanthera > Platanthera guangdongensis. The sequence continues at coordinate 25,350,884 of CM077167.1, forward strand.
CAATTGTAAACAAGGCATTTGGCGCCTTTTTTATAAAAAATATGGGAATAGACTGCGGTTTATATATAAACCGCAATCTATTCCATGAACCCGAGCATATACTGCGGTTATTTTAAAACCGCAGTTTATTCCATGAATCAGAGAATAGACTGCGGTTCATATATAAACCGCAGTCTATTCTAGGGATCAGAGTAGAATACACTGCGGTTTATATATAAACCGCAGTCTAGTCTTCAATAGACTGCGGTGTATGAAACAACCGAAGTCTATGTCATGAACCCGAGCATATACTGCGGTTATTTTAAAATCGCAGTTTATTCCTTGAACTAGAGAATAGACTGTGGTTTTTACGAGAACCGCAGTCTATTCTAGGGTTCACGGTAGAATAGACTACGGTTGTTACAAGAACCGCAGTCTATGCTAGGGTTCATTGTAGAATAGACTGTGATTCATAGATAACCGCAGTCGAAGTGCAAATCAGGAAATAGACTGCGGTTTATAAAACAACCGCAGTCGATAATTCATCAAATGGACTGCGGTTGTTTGATAATAACCGCAGTCTATTCTACACTGAATCATAGAATAGACTGTGGTTTATGCATAAACCGCAGTCTATACTATCTATTTTTAAATTTTAACAGTGAGCCGTAAAAATCTAGTGTTTCCCCGAGTTTTTGGTTCTTCTTTTTACGGTCGCTGCGCTTTGCGAGAAACCCTAAAGGCGATTTTGTTCAAGTTTCTGCTCTCCTTTGCTTCGATTTGACGATTCTTCTTCGACAAAACTAATATTCTCACTTAGGTATACTATTTCTTTATACCTTTTCTCGGTTTTTGAACTTTTAATCTCTGTGGTATTTTCTAAACTGCTAATGTTTTTATTATTATTAGTTTATTACTTTATTAGTAGACTAGTAGTAATACTGTAGTAGTAGTAGTAAATTAGTAATGTAATATAAACATTGTGTTCAAGTTTCTGCTCTCCTTGCTATTCTAAATGTATATGAAATTATAAACAACACAATGTGCTGAAATATTGCAGTTTAACCCCTATTATACATGTCTAAACCTCCTGAGTAACATACTAACATAGTAACATATATATATATATATATTTATATGTGTGAATTGTGATTGTGTGGTAGTAACTAGTAACTAGTAGCTCAATATCATTGAGGTTTTGTATGAATTTTGTTTAGGTTTTTTGTATGGTTTAGGTTTTTTTAGGGTTTTACAGGAAAATGTCGGATATGGGATCTTCATCGAGGTCAACAAGAGGCTTCACAAAAATGAATGAACTGAATAAGCTTAGGCTAGAGGGGAGGAAGCTTACTATTTCTTTTCGTGATGATGACTGCATTATTCCCGGGCCTGAAACAAATAAATTGATGAGTTATATGGGATCTCTTGTGAAGTGTTATGTGTCAATTACATATGTTGCATGGAAGGATGTTGATAAACAAATTAAAGATCAAATATGGGCAGAATTAAATATACGTAACCTTGTTATCAGTGATTACATATCTTTGGTGTTTTAGTTAATTTTTTAATTGATATTATCTATTATTTTCAGATTTATTTTGATAATATTGATGGTCATTACAAGGCATTAATGAAAAGCATGGGTGAAAGTTGGAGGACTTGGAAATCCAAACTTTTTATCAATTATGTAAAAAATGTTGATTTGGAGTATCGATACAATGTTCCTGTCAAGTATAGTTTTATTACTGCCGAAGACTGGAGTTTTTGTCGACCATCGCACTACTACAGAATATATGCTTATGTGTTCTTATTAAATTCAATGTTTTATATCATTCTTTAACTTTATAACTTATAAGCAAATTAAGTATTAACACATATTTATTTGTGTAGGAGAAAAGTAAGGTTAATACTGAGAGAGCAAAAGCATGAAAGACCTTTCATACTACTTCCAGAATGAGTTATTCTGGATTAGAAAAAAGAATGGTATTAGCTCTCTACTTCTCTCTCATTTTTTGTATTTTAAAATTTAGTTTCTCAATTATTTGTATGATAATTTATTTTCATTTTATTGTCAAGGTTGAACAAGGTGAAGCTGCACCAATTTCACGTGCGGAGTTATGGAAAACCGGTCATAAAAGAAAGACTGGTGAATACATTAGTAGAGATGCAGCTGAATTGGCATCTAAAATGGTAAGTGTAAATGAATTATTTCATCATTTTTAAATTATCGATAGTAATATTTCTTGAGAAGTATATTTTCTTATCTACAATTCTGTTCCAATATTTATTACTTTTGTTTAGGACGAGTTGTCGAGCCAAGAGTCCCAGAGTGCTGAAACAGTGTCACCGGGAAGAAATGACATCCTTGCATCTGTTTTAGGCCAAGAACATCCGGGCAGAGTTAGAGCTGGTGGCAAGTTTTTCACCATTACAAGATTTTTCAAGAATGATAGGCGGAGCGAGAGCCAATAGCTCGTATTGAAGATGTTGAAGCTATAGTACAAGAAAGATTGAGCCAGCAACAAGAATTATGGATCCAAAAAGAACAAGCGCAATAAGAATTATGGATCCAAAAAGAACAAGCGCAACAAGAATTATGGATCCAAAAAGAACAAGCGCAACAAGAATTATGGATCCAAAAAGAACAAGCGCAACAAGCCGAGATTAGTAGTATGAATAATCGAATTGAAGAGCTTATGCGCATGTTTAGTGCTAGAACTGGAACAAGTGTTGCACTTCCAGTTGCACATGTATTATTATGTTTAAATATTTATACTTTTATGAAATGTTATGTTCTCTTTTTGTTGCGCAGGTAATTAACTATTTTTTGTTACTTTTTGGTTTCTCATCCGGAGTATGAATCCATGTCACATGAACCTGAGAGTAGTCAGAGTAGATATAAGTTATTATCTTCTACGGTATTATAATTTATAATATTATTTTTGACTTTTATGTAATCAATGAATAAAATTTTGTGTCCACATTCCATAATATTAATTCTTTTATTTTCACAGGCTAGTGAGACTGAGACTACAAATGAATTCATTGATATCTTGCCTAGTTTTATAAATAAGATGGAGAATGAAGATAAAATAATATCTCTAGTATTAGATTCAACAGTATTTGGGAGTGTTGAATCAACATGTACGTACTTTGAAAATTCAGTGTTGTATGATTTTCTAAATATGAAAATGATTGGAGCTAACATCATATTAGCACGCATTGGGTGAGTATTGTGCATCTGACTACTGAGTATTAAATATTACAAAATTAAGAATTTTTATTAATATATAAATTGATTTTGAATTTACATGTTTTTGCAGGTACATAAACTCGCAATTAAAGAAATTTATATACAATACTGATGTATATTTTCATAATCCACATGTCATTTTTGCCATTGATGATGACTATGTCAAAGAACTTTCAAAAACATGAGTTGAAGATCTAAAAATCAGGCTTAGGACGCTTAGTCAACTCCAATCAGATTCTTTATTATTTGTGCCCTCTAATAGATTGTAAGTATGAAAAATCTTTGTATCAAATATCAATGATTATTACTATTTTTTATTCTAATTAAGTTATTAATTATTTCATTTGTTTCACAGAGAACATTGAATGTTGGCTATTATTGATTATAATAATTATACAGTTTATTGGCTTGATCCCATAAATAATGACATTCGTGATGATATTAAAAATGTCATTACAAAGTAAGTTTATTAATGAGTTATTTACTTACTTTCCTATTTGGAATTCAGATGTTGCTATAAACTAATTCTTTTTATATTTTATGAAGTATATTTAAAGATTTAACAAAAGAGCGGCGTACCAGTTTTAAAAAACTAAAGGTTACAAAGTTGATTCCAGTAAGTTTTAGAATTATAGCCTATATGAGTATATGTATTGTAATTTAAACATTTATAATTAAAATACTTACTAATTGTTTATTTGTGTTACTGTGTAGTGCCCAAAATAACCAGATAGTATTCAATGTGGGTATTATATCATGTGCTACATGATTGATATAGTTGATGCTCTTAAAATTGGGCCAATGCCATCATTGGTAAAGGTATGCGACTTATGTCTACTCTACTGTTTAGTGCATGTAGATTGGTAATAATTATGTTGAATTGATTTTAACCATTTTTGTTTTATTGCAGATCTATCATGGAGTGACACAATTTTCTTCGGAGAAAAAAAGATAATATTAGAAATAAGATTTGTCATTATATAATCACTAATTGTGTTTCATGAATCATGATTTGATTGACAAATGACAAATATATTTTTTTATTGCTAGATTTATCATGTAGTGTCTTGTCTATACTATAGAAGTAGAACAAATGAAAATGGTCTTATGGTCTTGTTGACTCTTCTAAATGAGCATGTCTTTGAGATTTCTTTAAATTGTTCATTGTGATGATTTCTTTAGCCGTTATTTATTTCATTTTCCCGACCTAACTCTGTAATCTATAGGTCCTGTTTGTGAAAGATGGAAGACCAAAACAACAACACGCTTGCTCCATCCATTGGTAGCAATGACCTTGATCCAAAAACGGATCCTAAACGAAAAGCAAAGTCAAATGATCCTAGTTGGAAGTATGGTCATTGGCCCAACCTAGAAGATAAAAATACAGTTAAATGTAATTTGTGTGGTAGATTGATAAAGGGTGGTATCAAAAAGTTGAAGCAACACTTATGTGGCGGGTATGGAGATGTATCCAAGTGTTTGAAGACTACTTCTGAAATAGCAGCTGAGATGTATTCAGCTTTAAATGCTAAAAAGGGCAATGTGCATCTGACTATTGATGATGACAATGAGAGTGACCAAGAAAGAGAGCCAACAGGATCACAAAAATGTATCACCGGTATTATCTACAGCTAAAACGTCATTTATCCCAAGTTTTGGGACAAATGCCAAAAAAGGAAAGTAATCCACTTGCCACAAAAAAGGGGCATATGGATGCTCATGTGAGGCATGCTCCTGAAGATGTAGTAGATAATAGACGTGCAAAAGATCCTGCACAAACTACTATCGAGAGATGTTTTAGAACACCTGAAGAGAAAAAGAGAGTTGCTAGTTATGTTGTTGATTGGTTCTATGAATGTGGAATTCCATTCAATGCTGCAAAGGCACGAAGTTTTGAAGTCATGTTTGAAGCAGTTGAACAGTATGGGCCTACTTATAAAGCCCCTAGTTATCATGATTTGAGAGTCTCATTGCTTAAAAATATAAAAGATAAAGTTATGAAGATGAAGACAAACTATCAAGCATACTGGAGGAGATATAGTTGCACACTTATGTCAGATGGTTGGACAGACAGGAGAGGGAGACATTTGATCAATTTCCTAGTCGACTGTCCAAAAGGATCCTATTTTATAGGTTCCGTAGATGCATCCAGTCATATTCAAGATGCTACAATGTTATCAGAGTTGCTTGATAGTAAGATTAGAGAGATAGGAGCAGAGTGTGTTGTTTAGGTAATTTTTTTGGTTTCATTAATTTAGTAATTTTCATATTTCAAGTTTAATAGTCTACAACTTTTAATAATTACAAATGTCTGCACTCTACAGGTGGTGACTGACAATGCTTCTAATTATAAGGCAGGTGGTAAAATTTTAATGGAAAAAAGACCTACATTATTCTGGACTCCTTGTGCAGCTCATTGCATTGATCTTATGCTAGAGGATATAGGCAAGCTACAATAGAACAAAACTGTGATAAGAAAGGCAAGAATGATTACAAATTTCATCTACAGACACACTTGTTTACTTGATGCAATAAGGATTACTATAGGCGGTGGTCTAGTGAGGCATTCAGTAACTAGATTTGCAATATCATTACTTACTCTACAAAGTGTGCTTAAGCATGAGGAGAAGCTGAAATTATTCTTTGTGTCACCCTCGTGAAATGCCGCTAATTTGGCAAAAACTGAAGCCGGAAAATAGATTGTTGAAATAATACTTTAAACCAATTTTTGGAATGGAGTAAGAGATTGCCTAAAAGGAGGAAAACCACTGATTGTCGTTTTGCGATTAGTAGATGGAGATGAAAGGTCGGTTATGCCTGAAGTATATACTGCAATGGAAGAAGTCAAACAAAAGATCAAACAACATTTTGATAACAAAGAAAGATTATTTAAAAATATTATTGAGATTGTTGAAAATAGATGGACAAATCAAATGGAGGGAAAATTGTATAGAGCGGCTTTGTTTCTAAATCCAAGCAAATATTTTGAATACGAGGAACAAAATAATGATGATGCCTGGAAATTTCAAGATGCTTTCAATGATGTTATTGTAGAAAGTAGCGAAAAAGAAAGAACAAACGGATAGACTTTTGAATAATTGAAATTTTATTATCCAAAAAAGATGTATATTACAAAGGTATGCCCTCCTTTATATAGAATGGAGGAGAGATGAGAGAATACAAATAAGAGATGTGTGACTAAAAATTTACAGGACTAAGCGGACTATACAAAACAAACCGCACAAGCCGCGCGGTTAGACAGCAGGGCTAACCGCACGGCTACCACTAGAGAGGAAGAGAGACTGCCAGGGTAGACCGCCAGACCGCCCGGTCTCCAAGCCGGCTGAGACAAACCGCCAGACCGCGCGGTCTTCAACCCGCCAAGACAAACTGCCAGACTGCCCGGTCACCAACTTCAACACTCCCCCTCAAGCTGGAGCATATATATATCGATCATGCCCAGCTTGTCGCAGATGTGGAAAAAGGAAGCGGACACCGGCTTGGTGAAGACATCTGCCAACTCGTTGTCGGAAGTGACAAATGGAGTGCAAATCTGTTTCTTCAATATTTCTTCCCGAATAAAATGACAGTCGACTTCTATGTGTTTTGTTCTCTCATGAAAGATCGGATTTTTGGAAATGTGTATCGCGGCTTTATTGTCACAGAACATAGGAAGAGGATAGTTGTAAACCTCTCCTAAGTCAAGCATGAGAGCTCGCAACCACTTCAACTCACATGTAGTCGATGTCATGCTGCGATATTCCGCCTCTGCACTAGACCTGGAAACGACAGACTGTTTCTTGCTCTTCCAACTCACAAGATTGCCTCCAACAAATGTGTAGAAACCTGAAGTCGATTTGCGGTCCCCTTTGTCATCCGCATAGCTTGAATCAGAGTACGCTTCAACCCTAAGGTGACCATTTTTCTGAAATAGGAGTCCTTTCCCTGGAGCAGCTTTAATATACTCTAATATCCTCAGAGCAGATTGTAGATGACACTCCCTCGGAGCTTTCATGAACTGGCTCACCTTGCCAACAGCATAAGAGATGTCGGGTCTGGTTACCGTGAGATATATGAGCTTGCCCACCAGACGCCGGTATCTCGTAAGATCGGAGAGAAGAGGTGAGTCATCTGTCCAAGTTTTGTCTTCTCCAACAGCCATAGGGCAACGTGCAGGTTTAGCACCAGTCAGTCCTGCCTCCTTTAAAAGATCAAAGCATACTTCCGTTGTGAAAGGACCATGGAGTTGGGCTTTCTAGAGATTTCAATCCCCAGAAAGTATTTCGGGAGCCCATATCCTTTGTGACCAGATGTTGACGAAGGTGTTTCTTGGTCATCAATACCCCATCCTGGTCATCGCCAGTAAGAAGAATGTCATCAACATAAACCGCAAGAACAACAAGACCAGAGACGGTTTTCCGAACAAACAAGGAGTGATCTGCTGAGCTTCTTGTAAAACCAATGGCCGCAACAATGCCACTGAACTTGTCAAACCAGGCACGAGGACTCTGCTTGAGGCCATAGATAGCCTTCTTTAGCCGGCATACCCGTGTCTCCCCCTGAGCAACATACCCAGGAGGTTGCTCCATGTAAATATCCTCTTGCAGATCACCATAGAGGAAGGCATTCTTAACATCTAGCTGCGAGATGGGCCAATCCCTGTTGACAGCCATAGAGAGAAGAACCCGAATAGTGCTGAGACGAGCCACGGGAGAGAAAGTGTCAAAGTAATCAATCCCATAAGTTTGGGTAAAACCCTTGGCAACCAGGCGAGCCTTATAACGATCCACACTGCCATCCGAGAGAAACTTCACCACGAAGACCCAGCGACAACCAACAACATCTGTGCCGAAAGGAGGAGGAACAAGGGTCCAGGTACCCCGTTCAGTGAGAGTAGCAATCTCCTCATCCATGGCAACTTTCCAATGAGGAATAGTAAGGGCCTCCTGGTAGGAACGGGGGGTGGCAGTGGCCGAGATAGCCAGTGCAAAAGCTCTGCGAGCAGGGGTAAGACGATCGTAGGAAACAACTACAGCAAGCGGGTGTTGGGTACAGGCCCGAACCCCTTTGCGAAGAGCAATCGGGAGATCCAGGTCAGCAGGTGCCTCAGTATCCGGAGTATCCGTGGTGGAGAGAGCTGGCCCGGGAGTAGAGAGAGATGGCAGCAGAGTGGAGGGAGAAAGCGGAGTAGAGGGTGGAGATGATGAGGATGGGGAAGACGGTGGAGTGGTGGAGAGGGCGGAACATCAGTGGGAGCAGAGGGAATGGATGGGTTGGTATGAGAAGTAGGATCAGGAGGAGTAGAAGAGGAAGTGGGAGAGAAGTAAGAGGCATTGGCAAAGAAGGTGACATCCGCAGAGACAAATTGCTTGCGGGTAACAGGGTCAAAGCAGCAATATCCTTTCTGAGTGGGAGAGTAGCCCAGAAAGACACATTTGGTGGCACGTGGTGAGAGTTTATCACGGGTGGCAGCAGGAGAGTGCACAAAAGTGGTGCACCCAAAGATGTGCAGAGGAAGAGGAAAGGGATCCTTGTCCGGATAAAGAATGGAGAAGGGGGTAGCACCGTGGAGAACTGTGGAGGGAAGGCGATTGATGAGATAGCAGGAGAGGAGGACAGCATAGCCCCAATAGGAGCGAGGAACATGCATTTGAGTCATCATAGTGCGAGCGACATCAAGGAGGTGACGGTTTTTGCGTTCCGCCACCCCATTTTGTTGTGAGGTATAGACACAACTTGTTTGACGAATGACACCATGGTGAATACAAAAGGAGGAGAAGTCGTGGCTAAGATACTCCTTAGCATTGTCAGAACGAAGGAGTTTAATAGACGTATCAAACTGAGTCTTAACCATAGAATAAAAGGAGGTCCAAACAGAAAACAGCTCGGAGCGATCTTTGAGAAGATATACCCACGTACATCGAGAGAAATCATCAATGAAGGTGACAAAATAGGAACTACCCCGACCGATGGTGAGGTTAGGAGCGGGACCCCATATGTCAGAGTGAACGAGGTCGAACGGACGGGAAGAGCCCCGACTTTGCGTTGGTGGGAAGGATGAGCGGTGATGTTTGCCAAGTTGACATGCATCACAGTTTAGAGGAGGATGATGAGGAGGGAGGTGCGGCAGGAGCTATCGTAGAATTCGGGGAGGAGCATGTCCAAGGCGAAGATGCCATTAGAGAAGATCTGTAGAGGAGGAGGAGAAGGCGGATAGAGCAGAAACGTTGTCGAGGAAGTAGAGGCCACCACTCTCAGTCCCGGTAGCAATCGTCCGTTGGGAGTCCGGATCCTGAAAAGCACAAGAGCTAGGGGTGAATATGACAGAACACCGTAGTTGCTTGCATAAAGAAGTAACCGATAAATAAATTGCACGGAAACTTGGGCACATAGAGGGTATCAGCCAGGCAGAGAGATGGAGTGACTTGAACCATGCCCGTCCCATAGACCGGGGAGGGAGATCCATCAGCAACAATGACCGGGGGCAACTGAGCATGTGTGTCAGAAGAGAGAAACATTGAGGATTGCCTGTCATATGATTGGTTGCACCAGAGTCGATTAGCCATCTTCCGCGAGTAACAACATGAGCACTACCAGAAGAGGTGACCACGGAGGCGGACAGGCTGGAGGAGGGGAAAGCCATGGAAGCAAGAGAGGAGCAAGCCGCGATGATAAGAACAAGCCGCGAGAAGAGAAAAGAGCACCAAGCCGGGCGAACAGAAAACAGGTCGTGCGGCTAGGAAGGCCGCTACCAAGAGGCAGAGCAAAGCAGAGGGAAAGAAGTCGTACGGCTTGAAAAAGTCGGGCGAACAGAGGAGAACAGGTCGCACGGCAAAAGATGAGGCCGGCGCGACTAGCAAGCAGGAGCGGGTAGAAGGCAACAACAAGTAGAGCGCGGCGACAACGAGACAGGTCGCGGCGACGAAATAGCAGCAGGAGAAGAGAACCAAAGAGAGCAAGCGCGCGAACAGGGCAGCGGACAGAAACAAGCCGCGCGAACAGGGCGGCGGACAGAGGAGAGTGCAAGCCGCAAGACAGGTCGCGGAGAGCGGAAAACAAGCCGCGAGAATCAGAGAGCGCACACAACAATCAGGAGGAAACGACCGTGTGCTCTGATACCATGTAGAAAGTAGCGAAAAGAAAGAAACAAACGGATAGACTTTTGAATAATTGAAATTTTATTATCCAAAAAAGATGTCTATTACAAAGGTATGCCCTCCTTTATATAGAATGGAGGAGAGATGAGAGAATACAAATAAGAGATGTGAGACTAAAAATTTACAGGACTAAGCGGACTATACAAAACAAACCGCACAAGCCGCGCAGTTAGACAGCAGGTCTAACCGCACGGCTACCACCAGAGAGGAAGAGAGACTGCCAGGGTAGACCGCCAGACCGCCCGGTCTCCAAGCCGACTGAGACAAACCGCCAGATCGCGCGGTCTTCAACCCGTCAAGACAAACCGCCAGACCGCCCGGTCACCAACTTCAACAGTTATTGCAAGATTAGTGCCCGATCAAGAATTGCAAGATAAGATTGTCGAGCAAGGTACTAACTACAAAGCATCTTGAAATAGTTTTGGAAAGCCTATGGCTATTAGGCAACGAACCACCTTAAATCCAAGTAAGTATTGTTTACGTTTTTATTTTTTCTTAAATTATTTATATGTCAAATAATTTATATTTGTCTTAAAGGAATAGTGGACTGGTGGGGTGCACATGGAGGACCAAATATTGACCTTACAAAGATAGCATTGCGCATAATTAGCTTATGTTGTTCTTCTTCTAGTTGTGAGCGCAATTGGAGTACTTTTGAGTTTGTAAGTATGCAAATATTCAATAAAAAATTAATATTTTATATTTACTATTTACCAATAAGTTTGAAATTATCTTGATTCAGATTCACACAAATAAAAGAAATAGATTGGAACATCAAAGGCTTAGTGATCTTGTATACATCCAATATAATTATCGTCTATAAGCACGATTCCAAGAAAGACGTGAAAAGAGAAGAAATTACAACCCTTTGGTGCTTGATGAGCTCGACTGGAGTAGTGAGTGGATGGTGAACAAATCAGAGGAAGCTCCAGTTTTTGATGATGATAATCTCACATGAGATGCTGTAGAGAGAGCTCTTGGAACCGGGGCTCGAAATTTACGAAGTGGAGTTGGAACTAATCGTCAAATAAATGAACTAATAGCTCAAGGGGATGAAGATTTAGATCATTTTGTATTTGCCAGTGATGATGAAGATATTTATGATAATTATGGGCAAATGGTGTGTACCTCAAACCAACCAAACACATGCAATGTCAATGACGACTTACTAGATGATAATTTTAGTTGATCTTTTATGATTATTTAAAGTTTATGTTAAAATATTATTCATGCTAATATGCTATTGTGCAATGGATGAAGATATTTTGGATTTGACCACAATACTAGACTATGATATTTTTGTGTTCCCTTTTTTGTTATTGTTTTCTCTGAAGTCTGTCTTGAGTCTAGCTTGACCATTGATTATCATTGTTTTTTCTTACTATTATATGCTTACTACTTCATGGTATTTGAGATAGGTATGAATGTATTGAGGTTTGAGAATTGAGGATTTGAGATATCATGATTCATGAATACATGATATTGAAGTTAGAACATTTGTGCTTGTTATTTGCCTACTTCTTGTCATATCATTGTTGAGAATTGAGATATGAAGATATCATGAATTCATGATATCAGAAGATTTAGAAGCTATGCTTAGTTGCTAACTGCTATCTTACTTACTTGTTAACTGCTACCTGTCCACTGAAGATATTAGAAGCTATTCTTAGCTACTAACTGTTATGCTTAGTTAGTTGCTTAATGCTAATTGTCCATATATCGAAGATTCAGAAGATTTCTTAGTTGCTTACTGTTAACTGCTAGTATGCTATGAAGAAAAAAAAATCTCTGACTGTGTTGGTACTTGGTAATATTATCTCAAAAAATGGAGTTTTAGACGGCGGTTATTATAATAACCGCAGTCTAAAGTATAGCAGGCATGTTATAGACTGCGGTTATTATAGTAACCGCAGTCTATAGACGAATATAGACTGCGGTTATTTTCAGAACCGTAGTCTATAGTCTTAAGGATATAAGCTGCGGTTATTCTATTAACCGCAGTATATATCCTGTAGAGAATTACTGCGGTTATTATAAAACTGCGTCTATAGCATGTATACTATAAAACTGCATTTATTATAAAACCGCAGTTTATATCATGTGTACTATAAACTGCGGTGTTTATAATAACCGCAGTCTATATCCTTCAGAGTATAGACTGCGGTTATTAAAATAACCGCAGTCTATATACTGCCTTTTTTAAAAAAATGGCGCCTTGCAACTTGCTCGCCTTAGTGTCGACTAGTGTCCGCCTTGACGCCTAAGCGTCAAGGCGCCCAGCGCTCGCCTTGGTTCGCCTTGACGCCGAGACAAGAATGGTCCTGACCGAAGTCAGAACCAATCCTTGGCTTCTCAGTGTTATCCGCGCAACCTGCACTGCACAAACCGGTCACACTCTCCAAGCTGCGCGAACAGAAAATCATGTCCGCAACAACTACTCGAGCTCACTTACTATTCATTAAAATATAAAGTTGATGTGACAAGGGGTCCTATTTATATGTGCGGAGAGGAGTGTGATCACCGCCGCCTGGTGGCACGAGTCACTGTTGGATCGGTCCGACCGACCGATCCAGTTCAGTTTTCAAAATTGGTGCAGACAATATAGATAATCCTTGCACAAATTTTCTATAATAACTTGTCAACCCTATGAAACTCTTATTTCGTCTAGGCATTGTAGGTCTATTCCAATTAATAACTAAAACTATCTTTGTTAGACCCACAAAATTCCATCTTTGTTCTCAATATTATCGAAGAAAGATACTTGAGATAGTCAAAATTCTCATTTGCTCAACTTCGTATACAACGGGGTTCCCTCAGAGTCGACAATCCAAGCATAAATGCAACACATGCTATTCAACAATCCTAGAATAGACCAGAACATCGTCGATGAAACAATCACAAATGGTCAAGAAATCTCTGAATACTCTATTCACATGTCCATACAAGCATAAGGTTTATTCATTAAATACAAACAGATACCCAGGAATTTGAAGGGACGTAACGATAATAAAGATCTGTGGTATATTAGACTCACGGATACCAACTAGATAACTGAATAAGATCAATCGTCGAGTAA
>CM077167.1:25364848-25637000 GCA_039583875.1 Platanthera guangdongensis
TCTCCTACCCACTCAGATCTCTAGGAGATCTTACACAATAAAGAGGTAAAGTATAAAGAATAAATTCTCAAAAACAGAATTTCACTAATTTGACTTAAATGTTTGCACAGATTCTTCAATCAGCAGCAATGAAATTCTCCTTGAAAATTGGCAGGCAGATAAGTTAGCATTCAGAATCTCATATCTTCTTGATGTTGTGGACCGGATTGATAACCTTGAAGCTCTTGTAGAGGACAACCCCTTGACTTTATGCTCAACTTGTATAAAGTATCTCAAAATATTTTTTTTGAAGACTATCGTATTCTTTTCATATTCCTCAGAAAAAAAAATAAGAAATGAGAACTCTCCTGTTTAATTGATCGATTATCTCTTATTTGTTGTTCTGTAGACTACCCATAATATTTATAACCTAATGTAGGTAGTTACTGAAAATGACATCAGCATCTGACATCATATTTCAAAAATCCTCAATTGGAGTATGTTTTTGTCCAACACATTCTTAGATATTTACAATTCTTTGTGCGATGACATTCATTTTTATTTAACACAATGGTTTATAATTTTTTCAACTAAAGCCACTAAATTAGTGATCGACTATATGGCTTGTTACACACGTTCGCGTAACGTATTATTATATCTTGTATTTTCATTATTGGTTTATGGTTAATGTTATGTGAGCCCCCCCTCCCACACACACACACTATATAAGGAGGTTGTATGAGAAAGTTTGTTTTTCATCTTTGGGATCATTAGGGTTTGAGTCTCCATCTTTGTAGAAGGGCTTTTTGGAGGAACCAGCCTCCAGAAGTTGGGCACGAGCATACCTCGTGTTTGTATCTGTATTTTCTTTCAATTAATGCAAGTGTTTTTCGCCTTCTGCAACATTGGTCCGACCCGCCGCCCCGCCTGCAACTCATCGTGTGCCGCCGACTACATCGCTTCCATTCTCCTGGCTATCGACGATCCAGTCCTAGCCGATCGAGCCGACGTCCGCCTTCTCCGATTCTTGCGCACACCCCGACAATGCATCGCCCGCCTGTGCGAGCCGGCTTCGACATGTTTCTGTCTGCATGTGACCGACTCGCCCGCCTGCGACACACCTCCAGCCGGCGCAGTCCTCTCTCCTCTGACTTCCTGCTTCCCAGAACAACATACTGACTGTTGAAACTGGAAATTGGTCTGTGTGGAGTTCGGAGTCCCAAAAGGGGGCAACTTGCACCTACTTCTCTCAAGCGAGAGCACTTGGCCGGTCTCGCAGAACTAAGGAATAAACCATGAGCTACAGTGCGGAGGTCCCACCACACACCTGAAAGATCTTAGAGCGCTTCCCCTTCCTAGCCAATACTGAGCTAGGCACCTTGGGGAAGAAGAAAACCCGAATCTCCTCCTTCTCCAAGGTACCTTAAGGGTCTATTTATAGTTTTTCGAGTCTGGTCTGTTGATAGAGGAATTCCGCCTTCCGGTTTTACTAAATGCACCCCAAAGTGGTGTGCCAACAATCAAACTCTTTTGTTTGTAGGGGCTATTAGCAGGCCAAAATGAGCATCATGGGGGTGGCAAGTGCCTGGTGAAGCGATCACTCGCCACTCACTCTGATCCTGGATCTCGCCTTCCAAGGGAGCTGGTCTCGCCCTAAGGGGGCCTGCACTCGCCCCTGGAGGGCTGAGCTTGCCACTGGGGGTCTGGTCTCGCCCCTTGGTTGCCTGCACGCGCCCCTGGAGGGATGAACTCGCCTCTGGGGGTCTGGTCTCGCCCCGGGTAGCCTGCACTCGCCCCTGGAGGGCTGAACTCGCCTCTGAGTGTCTGCACTCGCCCCTGGGTAGCCTGCACTCGCCCCTGGGTAGCCTGCACTCTCCCTTGGAGGGCTGAACTCCCCTCTGGGGGTCTGGTCCCTCCCCTGGGCGGCTGAACTTGCCTCTGGGGGTGTAGTCTCGCCCCTGGGTAGCCTGCACTTGCCCCTGGAGGGTTGAACTCGCCTCTGGGGGTCTGGTCTCGCCCCTGGGTAGCCTGCACTCGCCTCTGGGGGTCTGGTCTCGCCCCTAGATGTCTGGTTTCGCCCCTGGGTAACCTGCACTCGCCCCTGGATGGCCGAACTCACCTCTGAGTGTCTAGTCTCTCCTTTGGGTAGCCTGCACTCGCCCCTGGAGGGTTGAACTCGCCTCTGAGTGACTGGTCTCGCCTCTGGGTAGGTAAGACCCTCTATGCCCTCCTTGGTCGTCTTTGGTCTCGACAAATTACGGGTTATACATTAACGGTCTTGGTGGCCCTAGCAGCTGCTCCTGCAGGTTCCCCAGGCTTCCAGCAATTTCGTTTTCGTCCTCCTTTACCCAGCTGAGTGTATGTTCCCTCGACTGCGATCAATGGTCAACACTGACGCACCACCACCGCCCCATCTACGGATCCAGTCATCCTTCGTCGTTTGGATGACCACAACGGCGCCATCGCATCCTGCAGGCCCTCATACTCCGCATGGAGGCCAAGATCGACTCTCTCTTGTTCGGTCGCCCAACCACATCCGCGACGTCCAACGCTGCTTCGCCTTCCCTCCTCTGGGTTTTCCTTGACCTGCACCAAGCCACAGCTCACCTGCCCGGGGGGTCTCTTAGTTGCCTCAGCACCTGATGTTCCCGCATTCAACGACACTGATCCTATCGGTTGGATTGCACGGGCCGAACAGTTCTTCAAAATTTAGCAGATCGCTGAGGCACAAAAAATCAGCGCGACATTGATCGGCATGGAGGGCTCTGCTCTCCACTAGGTGCGCTGGCTACGTCAATCCCAACCGGCCATGTCTTGGTTGGACCTTCAACAGGAGCTCATTCGTTGTTATGACACCCGCTACGCGGGCTCCGCAGTGGAGCGGCTCTGCGACGTCCGTCAGACGGGCTCCCTTGACGAGTACATCAATGAGTTTCTCGTCCTCCCGATGCATGTTCCCGGTCTTCCACCAGACCATTATTTGGCCTCCATCATGCATGGCTTATACCCCACATCCGACCCGCCTCCGCACCCTGCAATTGGTAACTATCCACCAAGCAATGGACTTCTCCCCACTAGTGGAAGCCGACTTCCTGGCGACGTCGAGGGACCCTCCTTCTCATGGCCTCCCGCTAAACCTCCCTACCAACCATACTTTCCTCCCCCGTCCAAACAACCACCACCGCCACCTCCTCTACCTCGCTCACCCATTATGGGCCCACTCCACAACCGTCATGTCCCTACTCACTGGAGAGGACGTAAACGAGATCAGCATGGCTGACTTACGAAGCAGGGGTATGTTCTTCCATTGCAAACAACCCTACTCGCCTACTCATGATTGTCCGGTAAAGGAGTTTCACCTTATCATCGGAGAGGACGTGAACGAGATCAACATGACTTACTTTGGCACTCTGATGATCGCGGGTGTACTGTCGGACGACGCTCTGGACACCTCTACGACTTCCCACCCACAGACATTTCACTACTAGCTGGTGAGAGACACTCCGACCTTGGTTACAAGGTCAATATTCTGGCGGGGTGTATTGTTGCACACGTGTGCGTAACGTATTATTATACCTTGTATTTTCATTATTGTTTTATGGTTAATGTTATGTGAACCACCCTCCCTATATAAGGAGGTGGTATGAGAGAATTTGTTTTTCATCTTTTGGACCTACAAAGCACGGATACTTAAAAATGTTCTGCGTATTGGCTCAGTCGTGTATCAGATACGCGAAACTCCCGAAAACGCGTTTCCGAAACTATTGGAAACGTAATTTTAAATAAAAAAATAATTTAATTTTTGCGGGATATGCGATTCCGTGGGATATAATCTCACATTTCATTTTACGCCTCTAGGTATCCCGCTCCCGCTCCATTACCTGCAGGCTGCAGCGTCTAGGTATCCCGCTCCGTATCCCGCTCCAGATCCCGTATGCGGCCCGTTCTTCTTCTACCCGTTCTTCTTCTGCTCGTTCTTCTTCTGCTCGTTCTTCTTCTTCTTCTTCTTCTTCTTCTTCTTCTTCTTTTTCTGCCCGCTCTTCTTCTTCTTCTTTTTCTGCCCATTCTTCTTCTTCTGCCCGTTCTTCTTCTTCTTTTTCTTCTGCCTGTTCTTCCTTTTCTTCTTCTTCTGCCCGTTTTTCTTCTTCTTCTTTTGCCCGTTCTTCTTCTTCTTTTAACCGTTCTTCTTCTTCTGCTCGTTCTTCTTCTTCTGTTGACTATTGTTGGACCGTGAACCGTGAACCCAAAATTAGTCTTCATTACACTAAGGAGCCTCTATATATAGAGGGATTAAAAGGAGAAAAAAATTAAATAACATAAATATAGTCTAACACTCCCCCTCAAGTTGGGCGAGTGATGTTGATCATGCCCAGCTTGTCCACAATCGTGCCAAATAAGTTCCCACTCAATCCTTTGGTGAGGATGTCTGCTAGCTGCCTGTTGGAGGGCACAAAGGGAGTACACACAATCCCTTTTTCAATGTTCTCCTTGATAAAGTGTCGATCCACCTCGATATGTTTCGTTCGGTCATGTTGGACGGGATTGTGTGCGATACTGATGGCAGACTTGTTGTCACAATACAGCAGGATGGGTCCATCCTCCGCAAGACCAAGATCACACATGAAGGCCCGAAGCCATAAGCCTTCACAGACACCCTGAGCCATAGCTCTGAACTCGGCCTCAGCACTGGAGAGTGCCACAACTTGTTGCTTCTTGCTCCTCCAAGTAACAAGGTTGCCTCCAACGAGTGAACAATATCCGGATGTTGACCGCCTATCGTCCACAGACCCTGCCCAACCAGCATCAGTGTAGACTTCAACCTTGAGACCGGTGTTTGGAACAAACATGATACCCCTTCCTGGTGATGACTTGAGATACCGTAGAATTCTGTGTGCAGCATCCATGTGTCGGCTCTTGGGAGCATGCATGTACTGGCTCACAACACTCACGACATAGGAGATATCTGGGCGAGTATGAGACAGGTATATCAACCTCCCCACTAATCTTTGGAACCCAGAGATATCTTCAATGCCCTCTCCATCATCGCGCCCTAATCGGTGGTTTGCTTCAATCGGAGTGTCAGCCGGTCTGCATCCACTCATTCCCATTTGTTCGAGGAGATCTAAAGTGTACTTTTGTTGTGAAATGAAGATCCCATGCTTGGATCTGGCAACCTCTATTCCCAAGAAATACCTGAGTTTTCCCAGGTTCTTGACCTCAAACTCTCTTGCTAGCTTCTGTTTCAAATTTTGAATTTCTTCAACATCACCTCCTGTTATGACAATATCGTCAACATACACAATGAGAACAATAATTTTTCCAAGTTTACGTTTGATGAATAAAGTGTGATCAGCATTGCTCTGATAGTATCCAAATGACACCATAGCCTTGTGGAACCGGCCAAACCAAGCTCTTGGGGACTGCTTCAGCCCATATAGAGCCTTTAACAGTCTACATACTTTTCCTGCAGCACCAACCGGAGTAAGACCCAGAGGGATAGACATATAGACCTCCTCCTCCAAGTCACCGTGGAGGAAGGCATTCTTTACATCCAGCTGTAATAAGTCCCAATGTTTGCAAGCAGCAACAAAAAGTAAGACCCTGATAGTATTCATTTTAGCCACCGGGGCAAACGTCTCCTGATAGTCGATGCCATGGGTTTGAGTATAACCCCGTGCAACCAAACTCGCCTTACACCTTTCAACAAGTCCTTGTGGGTTCTGTTTCACCGAGAACACCCATTTGCACCCAACAAGTTTCTTTCCATAGGGAAGAGGAACTAACTCCCATGTATGGTTCTTCTCCAGAGCCTGCATTTCCTCAACCATCGCCCCACGCCACATAGGAATTGCAATAGCCTGTTGCCATGAAACAGGTGTAGAGGCAGTAGAAAGGGAAGAGACAAAAGACTTGTAGGAGCAGAAAGAGAAGCATAAGATACATAATTTGATAGAGGATGACGAGTGCAAGACCGAATACCTTTTCGAAGGGCAATCGGTAGATCGGAAGGCCCTGAGTCAGGATCCACTGTCTGTTCTGGTAGCATGGCGGGAACTTGTGTGCGTGGTCTCGTGATACGCCGAGTATATACCTGCAAGGTTGGGGGTGAAGGTATGGAGGAAGGTGTAGACATAGGGGAGGAGCTCACCACCACTGGGATAGAAGGACTCACTTCCACTGGGAGGGTCTCCCCCTGAAGTGAGGGATAAGGTGGAGGCACAAACAGGGAGACTGAGGGAACACCCGAATATTGGGAATCAGAGAGAGGGTAGTAGGACTCAGATTCATGGAATGTGACGTCCATACTGACAAAAACTTTCCTGGTAGGCGGGTGAAAACACTTGTACCCTTTCTGTGTAGGAGAGTAACCAATAAAGACACACTTGAGAGCACAAGAGTCCAGTTTGGAGGGGCGCGGTTGGTGTATGTGAACAAAGCAAACACAGCCAAACACCTTGGGAGGAAGCCGTGTAGGGGGCACCCGAAGAGTATCAAGGGGGTAGAGGTCCCACGGACATGCGCGAGCATTCGATTGATGAGGTACGCAGCGGTCAGAACAACATCTCCCCAATAGAATTTTGGGAGATGCATGGTGGACAGGAGACAACGAGCAACCTCCAGAAGGTGACGATTTTTCCGCTCAACAATACCATTTTGTGCTGGGGAATAAACACATGTAGTCTGATGGATGATGTTGTTATCTGCAAGATAGGTCTCAAATTGTGAATCCATGTATTCGTGGCCATTGTCGCTGCAGAGAATTTTAATTTTGGATTGAAATTGGCTAGAGACCATGCTGTGAAAACGTCTAAAAACAGAGAAGACATCACATTTGCGATGTATCAAGTACAACCATGTAGTACGAGAGAAACAATCAATAAAAGTAACAAACCACTCACAACCAGAAATTGAAGGAACACGACAATGACCCCAGATATCAGTATGAATAACAACAAAAAGGATAGAACTAGGCAACAAAACATTCGTAAATGAAGTAACGTTGATGTTTGTTTAGACTACAAACATCACACACAAAAGTCTCAAAGACAACAGTAGACAGAGCAGAAAATAATAACTTCATAACAGAGATAGAGGGGTGGCCTAGGCGACAATGCCAGGAGTACAAAGGGTGTGTAGTGCTGGAATGAAGTGCCACGGTAGGAGGAACAGCGCCAGGGTCAAGAACGTAGAGTCCATCCACCATGCTACCAGAGCCAATCACCTTCCCCGTCGCCAGGTTCTGAAAAACACAGGAAGAGGGAAGGAAGGTCACAGAGCAATGCATGAAGTTAGTTAAATGACTGATTGAAAGGAGATTACGAGTAAAGGTGGGAACATGAACAACAGAGGACAAGGTGAGAGAAGAGCAGGGGATGGTACCCTTGCCTGCAATAGAGGCAAGGGAACCATCGACAATGCTCACCTTATCACACCCAGAAAGAGGTGTATAGGAAACATAACCTGTGGAGGACCCGATCATATGATCCGTGGCTCCAGAGTCAATGACCCATTGAGTGGAAGACGGAGAAACAACAGAGTGGGCACCTGGCAGTCCCGTGTGAGCGTAGGAGGACGAGGCTGAGGAAGACGGCTCAGTAGACACTCCTTGCATCATGCGTCGGAGAGCCAACATTTCATCCGCAGTAAAACCACCAGAGGTGGCAGAAGCATCAACACCAAAGTAACCAGGGGAGATATCTGTAGTAGCATCGGTAAGATGTGCCGCACGAGGTGGAGCAGCATGACGACCTGAGAAGCGGCCAGAACCACGACCTCCACGAGGTGGAGCACCCCCCCTGGGGTTGGGGAATCCATGAAGCCTGAAGCAGGTATTCCGAGTGTGGTGATTCTTGCCACAATAATCACAGAGAAGACGATCCTTATCAGAATTCTTCAGCTTGAGATCCCGGGATGGCCGAGTACCAAGAAGAGAGGGGGTGGTAGAGGACAGAGCAGATCCTTCCGACACAGGGTCAGGGAGAAGGGTCTGACGACGATCATACTCCTGCTGTACTATGCTGTAGACCTCAGGAAGAGAAGGTATCGATGGTTGTCCCAGGATCTGAACACTGATCTGGTCAAAGTCACGATGCAAGCCATGAAGGAATTCAAAGATGTGATTACGGTCATCCCTGCTCCGAACCATCGCGTCATCAATAGGGCTGACAATGACAAGAGGGTCAAAATGATCGTACTCTTGATAAAGATGTGTGAACTCCAAGTAGTACGCGGAAGGTGGATGGTCACCCTGCCGAAGTAAGCTGATTCTGCGGTGCAACTGAAAGATCTGAGCAGCACTGCCACGACGGGAATAAGTAGACTCCGCACGACGCCAAATATCGGCAGCATTGTCAAGAAAGAAGTAGTTGCTGGCAATGGACTCCTGCATCGAGTTCGTAAGCCAAGACATAACCAAGGAATTCTCAGATTCCCACTGCTGCCAGTCGGGAGAAGCCCTATCTGGTTCCTTCATTTGGCCCGTGACATAGCCAAAGAGACACCGACTTTTGAGCGCCAGAGTGATGGAACGGGACCATGAGAGATAATTGCAGTCATCAAGGCAGATAGTAGTGATCTGAGAAGTATTATGGTCGGTGGTTGCACGGAGAAAAACCGACAGAGGAGGAGTAACTTCGGTAAAAAGAGAGGGAGAAGCCGGAGAAGCCGTGCCACTAGAACCCATCGCGCAGGAATACAAATCCCGCAAGGGGGAAGAAATCCGGAGAAGGAAACGACCCAAGAATTAGGGCATCAAGAGATGAAAGGTAGAGGGGGAAGAATCCACCCACAGAAAACCATCATGAAGGATGGAGGGCGCCGGAGGAAGCACAAAAAATCACTGCATAAAGGCCGGCGCCAGAAGAGGCAGGAGAAGGGGCTGGAGAAAAAAACGGCGGAAGAGGAGGCCGCGGGTTGTGGCTGGCTGCGGATGAGGCGAGCGACCGGCGCGCGGCGGGCTGTGAAGCCGCGGGCTACAGAGGGGTCGGGCGAGCGGCGAGTGGCGAGCGAGGCTGCGAAGAGGCGCGGGCTGCAGAACGTCGCGGGCTGCGGAGGATTAGGGTTAGCAGAACACGCGATCCTCTGATACCATGTTGAACCGTGAACCGTGAACCCAAAATTAGTCTTCATTACACTAAGGAGCCTCTATATATAGAGGGATTACAAGGAGAAAAAATTAAATAACATAAGTATAGTCTAACAACTAATTATCTGTTCTTCCTTTGAACAGATCCAGATTCAGATAAGCTTTTAATTGATTATCTGTTGTAATCTCATTGCTCCCGATCTAGATAAGTTTTGGCGCTCCAGATCCACCTCGTAAGCGACCTTCTTCTTCTTCTTTGACTATTATATGATGATATTTGTTGACTATTATACTCTTTACATGTTGACTGTTATATTCTTTACATGCAAATACATTTGTGACTGTTATTCTCTTTACATGCAAATACATTTGTGACTGTTATACTCTTTACTCCTTGCATGATGAATCAATAAATGGTTTTCTAACTTCAATAAATGGTTATGAATTTTTTGATGGTTTTCTCGGGTATGCCTTGTATATATGTTGTTAATTGTTGTTAGTTATGAATTTCATTGTTTAAATTAAGTCTTATCTTCCATAACATGGATTATTGAAGAAGATGATGAAGTTGATGTTATTGGAGAGAATATTTAATTCTTAAATTTGTTATTTTGCATGTGAATGTAACAAAATAATGATCATTTGATGTTACACGAGATTTTGATTCTATTCAAGAGTTGCTTGTGTTGATAACACAATTGTATGTTATTAATTTTCTGATGTACTGGAGGACCATCTTGATTGTTTTGTGTAGAGGAGGCACTTAAGCTTTTTTATTTCCTGACAAAGTTGTATGCTATTAAATTTGATATTGTATGTTATTTATTTTTTGAGGTAAGTTTTTATATTTTGGTTACTTGATTAATAGGTAATTTAATTGGTCATTAATTTGATTTGCATGGATAAGTTTATTTGCGAAGTTCAATCTGTTTTGTTATCATTACATGTTTCGTCCCGTATCATTAATAAGTATTATTATTATATTAATTAATACTTATATTAAAATAATTAAAAATAATTAATACCGTTTCCCGTATCCTTATTTTTTTAAAAAATCACATTTCCCATATCCGTTTCGTATTGTATCTCGCATCCCATTTCCGTCCTCGTGCTACATAGTTTAGGACCATTAGGGTCTGAGTTTCTATCTTTGGAGAATGACTTCTTGGAGGAACTAGTCTTCAGAAGTTGGGCACGAACATACCTCGTGTTTGTAGCTGTATTTTTTTGATTAATGCCTGTGTTTTTCCCTTTTGCCACATGGGTGATTAAACTGTATATACTTACTCTCTAAGAGAAATTGACGTCTAAAAGCTAAAGGTGATACCCTATAAGTTGACTGGGCTAAAAACCAGACCTCTTATTATCATGGAGGGTTTGCCATTCAAGAGAACAATTGATGCGGGACGGTCATATTGTGGGATAATGAATGATTACTAAATGCAAATAATTCCAACAAGTAATTTGCAATAATAGTTTTTTTATAAATCAAAATTTAAGATATAACAAGGTAGTTAAAGCTGACAAGCAAAGAAACTAATGAAGTCTTATAAATGTAAGAGGTCTCACATTGAAATAACTCAAGTAAATTAGAACGTACAAAGTTTCAAAACACGGAAATAAAGATTACAAACAAATATTCCTCAAGTCGAGAATTAAAACTAGATTCAACACAAAATAAAAGACATCCAACTAAAGATTTACACAACAAAGGCATAGAGGGTTTGGTGGATATCGGACATGTCTCTGGACTCCCGTGAACCAAATTGCTGGATTGGGCTGAAGGTGACTGTTTGAGGGCGCCGGAGATGGACTGGGACTGTGGAGGGGCTTGGAGTTGACTGGCACGAACGGCATGGGAGATGGAATGATGTTACAGAAATTTAAGGTGTTTCCAGGGTTGTCCAGGCTGGTAGTAGAAGAAACAGGGAATCAGAAGGCCTAACGCAGCTGGAGGACTGCTGAATTGTTTTTGTAGTGGGTTGAATGATAAGAACAACTGTTGTGAGGTTTTTTTCAGTGGCTGGTGGGATCTCTGGAGATCTGGTGCCTGTGAGGGAAGAGGGATGGGCTGCTGGGGAACTTCCAGTGGTTGGAGAGTTGTTTTGTAAGGCTTAGGGGAGGGACTGAAGGGGAAATAGTGGGCTGCTGGAGAGGTTCAGTGGCTGGCAGCAATTTTACACCTCCCTGGACAGAGCTTGTGCGGTTTAGTGAGAGGGAAATAGGTATCATGGGAGTTTGGAGAGGGGGGATATGGCCAGCTGAGAATTGGAGAGAAGGGGTTCGGTTGTGGCCTGGAGAGGGTATTGGCGTGAGTAAGAAGTGGGGAAATGAGAGAGGGAAAGGTGGAGAGGGATCTTAGGAAGAGTGGGCCTATTTTTTAGGAAATGGCTATGGCGTAGTGGGGAGTTGGCTAGTGAGTGGAGATGGTGGTGGGTGGGTGGAGGCCGGCCGGAGGTGATGGTGGTGTCCGGAGGTAGTTTCCGGTGATCGCTAGAAAATTGAAAATGAGAGGATTTAAAGTTCTGATGGGGATGAGTTTTGTGGAGGTGGTGGTGGCTTAAGGGAGGTCACCATAGGTGTTTTTTGACGATGGTTGGAAACTGAAAAGTGGACAGAAATAGAAGGGGTTTTGGTATCCAGTTTTGGAGGAGTATGTGGGGATGGGGAGGTGGAGCCGGCTAGTGATTTTGTGGGAGGGAATGGTGAGGCCGACTGGTTGCTAGGGGAAGAGGGTGTAGCCGACTATGAGGAGAGGGGAGGGGATAACTACCAAGCTTCAACACTTAAATCTCAGCTTTGGCACCGGGTGATCGAAAAGGTGATTTACTTCTTCACTCAAACTTTCAATCCCTTCTACATGAGCCCTCTATCCCCATATATAGACTAAGGGGTCATCATGGACAATCATGATTATTTGATCATGACAACCCTCAAAATACATGAAAATAAAAATAATACCAAAAACAATTAAAAATCTCAGATCATCAATCCGCATAAAATGAACGCCTTCGATCGTTGTGTAGACTGATGCGTGTTGTGATCCCATTGATTCCCCCCACCGAATCCCCCCACCTTGAAAGCATTCATCTTAGTGAATGAAGATGATCATGCTCTCGTCTGAGGCTAGGTGAATCCTTCTAGCTCTAATGGTGTTCTAAACTCGTAGGCCGAGCTCGAGGGTACAACTACTGCGAAGGTTGGAGACGGTGTCGTTGAAGCCGATGTTGATGAAATCGAGAATGGTACTCCTGAGGCTGGTGACGATGCTGAAGTTGGTGCTACTATTGTAAGAGATGGTGTTGAAGATGTTTGAGTCGAAGTAGAGGAAGTCAGTGTTAAAGACGATATTGATGATGACACTGTTGTTGTCGTCGACATCGAGAATGGTGAAGGTGTTGATACTGGAAATCACACTGTTGAAGATGGTGCTGAAGATGATGATGACAATGGTAACAGTGTCTGTGGATGATGATGCCCATGTCGGTGAATGTGGCACTGCTGTGGAAGAAGCCGGATGATCAATCAGTGTCGGAGACTTGAGCTATAGTATAGTAGGCGAAGCCTGTGATAATAATGCAGGACTAGGGTTGCAGAAAAGTAGTGGGTGAAAGTTGGGGTTGAGGAGTTGAAGTGGCGGGAAGTGAAGGGTACATGTAGTTGTGTGATTCGAAGAATGGAGTGAAATCTTCTATGTTGCTTATGGGTGAAATTCTTTTACTATGTGGAATATCTAGTTCGTAAGAATTTGCTCATTTTTTTTTGATAAACGTGTAAAGACCCATTCACTTGACATTTAATTTTCGAGAAGTTTCCTTAAGTAACCTCTCAGCACATATACATATCAACACATGTTCTCTTTCTTTGAAGCTTTGTAATCTCCTGTGTCTATTAACATAAGATTTATTAATATCATTAGTGCAAGTAATCACATATCGAATAAACTCGTGCATGCTACGCAATGACGGTCGACAGACTCAATGGATCTTTTATGCAGAGGCTCTGCAACCCTCCAGGTTTCATTCCATGTGCACGAGCCAATAGTTAAAGGCATCGAGACTCGACATATCATCAAAGGGTGGGGCGACTCTACAAAAACTATACTCAAGACTCTCCTGAAAATTATGATCATCGTAATATCTTTTCCTACGACAATCGAGTTGTGTCGAAGTGGCAACACGATCTCTATGAGCGATGGGTTAGGGAGGAGGATAATCATCATAGTCGGATGGCGATCTCCCTAAAGAAACTCTCTGGGCTTGAACACAGGTGGACTCCGGTTCCTCAAATAGTGGATTAGAGTAGCAATGACTACAATGATATGACAAACTCTTGTGGGAAAAGATAGTGCCTCCAATAACAAAGCGACTGCATCACTGCATAAAACTTCCTATCATAATTTGTGTACTTCTATCGGGCTTCATTCAGCTTTTCACTAAAGTAAGAAACTAGATGGTCTTTCTGGCTCAGTACTCCGCCAATCACAGCGACTGATGCGTCGCAGGCTACCTCAAATGTCTCAGAGAAATCGGGTAATCTCAGAACAGGTGCGACCGTCAGTTTTTCCTTGATCTCAGTAAAAGCTTGAGTGGAAGTAGCCATCCACTGGAACTCTCCCTTTCGAAGACAACTCGTGAAGGGGGTCTATTACGCATTCACACATATTATTATTATTACCATTATTATGGTATTTTCTATTTTAAATAGTATGGTTTGGAGTTTTGACATGTGAGCCTCCCCTCCCTATATATGGAGAGGGGGAGTTAGACGAATCTTTTATCATTTAGGGTTTTGAGATCTCCACTTGGAGAGGGACTTCTAGGAGGAACTAGCTTCCTGAAGTTAGGCACGAGCATACCTCGTGAATGTATCCCTTCATTGTCTATTACAAGCATTATTTTCCTACTCATAATATCTGGTCTGACCTTTCACCTTCCGACCGCGGTCTCCGCCGCCCGAAAAACCCGCACCTAAGCAATCAGTGCTTTCGCCCTGCTCCTCTGTCGCTCGCCGTCTCTGTTGCGCATCTCGCCGCAGCACACAGATCGTGGATCGAACGACATCCCGTCGCATTGCAAGGTTCCCCGTCACGCATTGTCTCCGTTGTTCGCGCGTCGTCTCGCCTTCTTCGACGCGGATCTGTCCGCACACGATCGTCTTGCCTACCTTCGAAGCACCTCCAGCCGGCGAAGTCCTCTCGCCTAAGGCTTTCGGCTTCCAAATCCCTCCCCTCCACCCGGCCGCATTGCCAGATTAGCATTCCCGATCTTCCCACCTGCCCTAGACGCAGATTCGGCGGGCTCTGTCGCTCCTCCTAGGGACTCCAATGGCTTCCGGTTTCCTTTCCTCAACCCGGCCGAGTGTATGCCCCCTCAACTGTGTTCGATGGTCCACACCGACGCAACACTGCCAGCCCCACCCACGGATCTAGCCATCCTTCGTCGTCTGGACGACCACGACGACGTCATTGCATCCATGCAGGCCCTCATACTCCGCATGGATGCCAAGATAGACTCCATCTTGGCCGGTCGCCCAACCACGTCCGTGACGTCCAACGTTGATTCGCCTTCCCTCCTTGGAGCTTACTTGCCCCCCCCCGGGGAGGGTTCTCACAAGGGTGTCGTTCCTTTGACGTTCCCTCCTTCAACGACACTAATCTTATGGGTTGGATTGCTCCAGCTGAACAGTTCTTCGACATTCAGCAAATTGCCGAGGCACAGAATGTCAGCACAACATTAATCGGCTTGCAGGGATCCGCTCTCCACTAGGTGTGCGAGCTACATCAATCCCAACTGGCCATGTCTTGGTCGCCTTCAACAGAAGCCCATTCGTCGTTATGGCACCCGCAACTCGGGCTCTGTGGTGGAGCGATTCTGCGGCGTCCGTCAGAAGGGATCCCTTGACGAGTACATCAATGAGTTTATCGCCCACGCGACGCATGTTCGAGGCCTTCATGCATGGATTACAACCGCACATCCAAGCATGCCTTCGCAACCTACAACCGTTAACTGTCCACCAAGCCATGGACCTCTCCCCCCTGGTGGAAGCCGACTTTCTGGCGATGTCCGGTGACCTTCCTTTCCCATCACCTCCTTCCAAATCTCCATACCAACCATATTTTCCTCCCCCGTCTAAACCTCCACCGCCGCCATCCCCTCTACCCCAGCCGACCATTATTGGCCGACACACCAATCGCCATATTCCTACTCACCACCTGTCCAATTTTCCTCCCCCGGCTAAACCTCCACCGCCGCCATCCCCTCTACCCCAGCCGACCATTATTGGCCGACACACCAATCGCCATATTCCTACTCACCACCTGTCCAACAAAGAGTATAATAACTTACAGAGCAAGGGTATGTGTTACCGTTGCAGACAACCCTACTCGCCTAATCATGATTGTCCCGCCAAGGAGTTTCGAGCCCTGAAATCGGGGATGACTTGAATGAAATTGGCATGGCTGATTTCTATGCTCTTATGATCACGGATGTACATTCGGACGGAGCTTCGGGCACCTCTGCAGCAGCCCACCCAAAGGTACATCACTACTAGATGATGAGCGGCACCTCGACCTTGGGTTCAAGGTCGATTTTCTAGTGGGATGGCTTGTTACGCATGCGCGCGTATTATTATTATCATTATTATGGTATTTTATATTTTAAATTGTTTGGTTTAGGGTTTTGATATGTGAGCCTCCCTCCCTATATAAGGAGGTGAATTGAGAGTTAGATCTTTTATCATTTAGGGTTTTGAGATCTCCACTTGGAGAGGGACTTCTAGGTGGAACCAGCCTCCTGAAGTTATACACGAGCATATCTCGTGATTGTATCCAGTTCATTGTCTATTCAAGTATTGTTTTCTACTCGTAACAAGGTCATAATGGTGCTAAAACCCCAGACAAATATCCTGTAGAAGGTGGCTAGTCCGTGGAAGCTATGGGCCTTAATGATAGTGGAAGGAATATGTCACTCACGAATAGATCAGACCTTGTCTGGGTCAACAGACACGCCAGACGCTGATATGATAAACATAAGGAAGTGCACGGAATCAGTCATGGAGGAACACCTCTTCAAGTTCACATATAGCTTCTCCTTTTGTAAAGTATCGAATACGAGTCTCTGATGGCTCAGATGGTCATCAAAGAGTAGCTATAGATCAAAATATCGTCAAAGTAGACCACCAAGAATTTACTCGTGAAGGGACGGAAGATCTGATTCATGATCCGCATAAAGGTGTTGGGGGCGTTGGACAACCCAAATGGCCTGACAAACCTGTCATAGTGTCTGTCTTTGGTCTTTAAAGCCACCTTTCACTCATCTCCCTCGCGATCTCTAATCTAGTGATACTCGCTGTGAAGATCGATCTTTGAAAATAACTGGGCATCAGCCATCGTATCAAGTAAAAGTCAGTCCAACCAGGGAATGGGAAAACAATACTTAATAGTAATCTTATTGATGACCCCACGGTTGATACACATTCGCCAACTCTCGTCTTTCTTCGGGGTGAGAAGGGCATGGACGGCGCAAAGTCTCTAACTCTCTCGTATGAATTGCTTCCTTAGCAACTCGTCAACCACTCTTTTGCGCTTATCATGCTCATCTGGATTCATCCGTTAATGTGGTAAGTTCGAGAGTGAAGCGTCCAATGTCAAATCTATGGCATGCTGAATGTCTCGTAACGGGGGTAACTCATCTGGGATAAGATCGCCATAATCATCCAAAAGCCGTCGAACCTCAGGTGGTGGCTCAGGAATCTTTGCAGGGCTCTCAAAAGTCATATTGGTCGCCACTACGTAAAGGATACCGACGATGACACTCTCTCTCATAAACTCGTTGCGACGCAGGATGTGCAACATTCTAGATGAGCTTGTGCTAGCATAGGGTATGACCTTCCCTGTGGATTTTTCCTTGGGTTGGGTCAGTGTCAATGTGATCTTACGACCATTGTCGTATAATACATACGCCTTCGAGTGACTGAAACACGTGACATCACAGTCGAAGAGTCAGGTCCTCTCTAATAGAAGGTGAGCAACATCCATAGGGATGACGTGACATCAAAACGATCCTCAGATGAAGCGAGAGTGATCAGAACTAGACACTTATGAGTAACATGTATAGCCGTCTTATCGACCCAAATGACTCAATAAAGATGTGAATGAGACTCAGGGGTAACCTGCATTTGCTCTAATGCTCGCTGGGCCACAATGTTCATGCAACTCCCATTATCAATGGCTAGCTTGCAGGGACAGCCTGCACTGAGAGAGTAAGCATAAAAGATCATCGTATGACGTCAATCCTCATCAGTATGTGGGGTGTAAAGGAAACGTTGTATAACACCTAACGCTATAAAGCGCACATCACTCTCCCAACCGTCCTTGACGGTGGAAACAACCTCCTCATCGCCTCATCGACGATCTCCTCAGCATCAACACCGGGTTCTCCTTCAACTAACAGATTTCTCGTAGGGCATTGGGCCGCCACATGGCCCCTACCCAAGCAACGATAGCACTGGATGTTCCCTGACCTGGAGGTCATGGAAGGTCTAGTGGTGATAGTCTTGCCCTTTGTGTCCATGGGAACACGAGTGATCCCTATAGGGGTGGTAATGGCCGGTGGTGTCCTCCTAAATGTGGACCCGTTTGACCTTGTAGAAGTCTGACGGGTTCCAGCGAGATGCAAGTGCTTATACTCGAGGGTCATCTGATAAACTTGCTCTACAGTCTCCAACCAGTGTGGAATAAGCTCTTTACGTAACTCCGATCTCAATCCAGTATAGAACTGGAAGCGGTGGCACTAGCCTCCCCTCATAGATCACTCCTCACTGCTAGCTTATCAAAACAATACATGGACTCCGCTACAGATCACGTGCCCTGGCTCAATTCTAATAGGAGGCGGGAAGGTTTTTTTCTTTCAATTGGTGTTTCATGTCTTCCCAACGGATAATAGGACGGTATGCATCTTGTTGTAGAGACCTCTCTAGGTTGACCCAAAAAAACGTTTGCTGAACCGACCAACTTAATTTTTGCTAACCTAACGCAGCGCTCATTGCTCATATTATACTGCTCGAAGTAGTGGTCCATCTCTTGAAGCCAATCAGTAAACGTCTTCTGGTTAAGCTGACCATCGAAGGTGTAACATCTGAAAATCTGACGCGATAAATTATTTAAAATTTGTAGGGGCAAGTCGCGACGGATTTTGATCGAGCTAGCGCGTCGTCAAGGTATAACGTTACTCTTCCTTATAGTAACGACCGTTAATTCGTTAAGTGCGTTAATTATGGTGCGTGACACATTTTATTTTAGATTCGACGCGCGCGACGATTTCGGTTAGTATTCAAAAGAATTAGTGTTGGGTGTGTCGATAGTCGTTTTATAAGTGTGTATGAGTGGAAATGGGGTGCCAATAGCAGGCCTAATTTCCCCCCTCTATTCATGCGGTTATCAAAACCGCATTAACCCATGAAGTTAATCCCGCACGCCTCATTCGACGGGAGAAGAAAACCGCAGCCCGACGATCCGTCTCCCGCAAGCAGCGACGGACCGAGCTGACGCCTCTAGTGCCCTTTCCGCGGCCGATCCTCCTCCAGAGCGCCTCTCCGACCTCTCCTCCTTCCTCTACGAGCGCCGGTGGACATTCCTTTCCCTTCCTTGGCCGTGGAAGTGCCGGATTCAACCCTAACCGGTGGAACTTGGAATCGTTCGTTTCCGGTGAGTTTATTTTCTTCATTTTCTCCATTCCTTCGGAAAAATCCTTCGGAAAAATCCTTCGTTTTTGGAGTTAGTCTAACCTAGGTTTTCATCCTTGTACCCTAATTAGGTTTTGGAGTTCGTGACCCTCCGCGGAATTTGGGTTGGACGCCTTGAGAGCCTCAATCACTCCACGTAAAGGTAAAATCTGAGGATTAGCACGTGAAATTTGGTAACCCTAGTTGTATATAATTTTTTTTTCCACGGGAATATCGTAGAGGGAAAAATTATGAAATTAGGACTGCCCTAAAATTTGCAGGACTTTGGTGGGATCAGGGCAGCATTCTGGAGGTCCCCAGCAGTAGAATTGCTTTTTGAAAGAGAAAATGTCGCCGCGCCGAGTGTACGAGCGCCGCACCACCACTGTAAGGAAACCTAATTTCTTTTAGATAGACATAACAAAAAATATATTATATATACACATGTGTAGGCTTTGTACGAATATCATGACCATGCATAGAAAGGTGTGGTGATAGAAAAACGGTCACGAAAACGTGTAGACACCATTCTCCAAGACCTAGTAGTCAGATCATGAATAGTAATGTTAGGTACGAAACCTATACCCGTGTACGTAAGCTTGGAACTTGTCCAACCAAGGCCGTGAATGTCCCTTCTAGTCGATCATGAGATAGTCAAGTGTCGCTCAGTAGTGCACCAAAAGAGATGTCCCAAGCAGAGTAGCATTTGACCAAAAGGTCAGTAGCACACTTCAGTCTTTTCGTGGTTGGTAGAGGCGCACTACCTTTCTCATAGGGCATACAGTATCCTATGAGCAGCAGAGTCTCGGGAGTTGACTCCCTTAAGACAGTTAGTAGATTGGAGATCGTGTCCGCGTGACACTAAAACAA
Organism: Platanthera guangdongensis; assembly: GCA_039583875.1. Classification (NCBI taxonomy): domain Eukaryota; kingdom Viridiplantae; phylum Streptophyta; class Magnoliopsida; order Asparagales; family Orchidaceae; genus Platanthera; species Platanthera guangdongensis. Next base: position 25,384,506 of record CM077167.1, read on the forward strand.
TTGAGTTCGTCAGATGGTCTCGGGTCGTCAGTTTCAGATTTTTGCGCGTTAGGAGCTATTCTGCATAAAGCCTTCCTAGTAGAGATGCAAGCTAGAGGTCACCTAGAACTCAAGTATAGACCTGACGTGAGACAGTATACCAGCAGTGAACGTCGGGACTTGGGTTAGTGAACTGAAAGTCACGAACAAAGAATATGTAGATGTTTTGACCAGGTAGTGTTCTGAAGGCATGCATAACACACAGCATAAATATTTTTAAATGCACAAAACCATTTTTTTTAAAGGCATGCATTTCATCATATGAGAAACGTTTTTTTAGTGTCACTAGGAGGAATTATTTTTTTTTACTCTGACCTCTCGTGGACAATGTTTTTACAGGTGACCCAGGTGGGAAACTACGTCTAGGATGAGCGTTATGGTGACGTCAATTTGTAGTACTTTTCCCATTCAGTTTACTCTTTTTCAGCATGTACTTGTAGATGTGGACAATGTACCTGGTTAATATTTTATATAACTTGTATCAGACTACTATTGTTACCAGATTTTCAGTTATTACAATTTCATTCTCTTTAGTGGCTCTGTGAATCCAGATTTCAGGTATGTGGTTACCCTTAGTTTATTTTTTTTTTACTTTCGCTGTAAGTCTTAAATCTGTTTAGTATATACTTTTATTACCTACTGCTACTAGTTTTAATATTGTTTCCTAGTTTTCTTTATATCGCTGACCCGGCCGGACGGCTGATTTCTGAAATACTGGGAAGGGGTGTTACAAATTGGTATCAGAGCCAGGTTTAAGATCCCTGGACCCTAGAAGGTTTTCACAGAGCCATAGAATTGTGTAAGAGTAAACTCGTGTCAGTAGAGTATTTAAGTTGCGTTTAAAGCCCTAGTTTTCGCAAGAGTACGAAATAAAATTGCTAAGCCAGTTTTTCGCAAATGCTTGTTAAATAATTAGGTTTCTTTCATTTGTTCTATCAGGCACCTCGAGTTAGTGAACCAGGTGAATCTTCACGTCAGGACCCTGTTCCTAACGCGACTATGGGAGATGCTGCCGTGCCACAGGTTCCACCAGTTCCAGCAGCTACAGAGGGCACTGACATAGCGTCTCAGATTGCCAAGGCGGTTACTGTTGCCTTGATGGAGTTTCAGAGAGGACTGGCTGCAGGGTTTCCAGTTCCAGTATAAGTACCAGCCCCTGCACCAGCTCCTGCCCCAGCACCCGTGGAGATGACCCTGGAGCGTTACTTGAGGAACTTTAGAGAGCTTCAACCTTCGAACTACAGTGGGGACGAGACCCCGATGGACACAGATGATTGGGTAGCAAACACCAGAGACCTGCTGGATGTTTTGGAGTGCCCAGAGAACAAGAAGGTTCCTCTGGCAGTTTCCTCCTCCGAGGTGAGACTAAGGTCTGGTGGGACAAGTACCGGGCAGATGACCCCGCAGGTATATGGTTATGAATTTCTTTTACCTTTTGGAAGTGATACGTTCTTCTTATATAGTATGACCATACTTTTGGCCAGGTCGTACGCCAGACATGTTTACGTGGGACGAATTTTCTAGAGCCCTTGCAAATTGGTTCGTGCCTCCTTCTGCACGACGAGGTCTCCAGGAGAGGTATCTTAGGCTTTTCCAGGGGGACAAGACTATTGCTGAGTACGAGCGAGAGCTTACCCATCTGGCTCGATATGCGGGCGTGATGCAGGGAGATCAGGCTGAGAAGTGCAGCCGCTTTGTGGATGGTTTGCGTGACTCGTTGAGGCAGCCACTGATGACTATGATCAATGCTGATTACAGGAGATTAGTGGATACGACTCGCAGACTGGAGGCTGACCAACAGAAGGTTCAGAAGCGAAGTAATTTCCGTGCGAAGCGATCTCAGGATTCGCATCAGTCGCAGCAGAGCAGGAATGACCAGGGGAAGAACTGGAACAAGAAGCAGAAGCCTGATGCCAGGAAGAATGGTCAATCTGGTGACAGGAGCAGGGACTACCCCCTTTGCCCCAAGTGTCGGCGTCGCCATCCAGAAGAGTGTTTGGCCAGCGCGGGCGTGTGTTACAAGTGCCGTCAACCTGGACACATTGCTCGTTTCTGCCAGGAAGTTGGAGCGAATCAGGTAATAAAATATAGTTGTAATTTACATTTATGAAATTACTGTAGATGACAAGTGTATTTTGTTCCTTCAGTCGAAGTACGAGATTGGTGGCCCTAGCAGAGCAGTCAAGAGCAAAGCTTTGATGATTACTGATGGAAGACCACAGCAGGGTCGAGAATTGGTGCAACCCAGAGCTTATGGGCTTGGTCAGCAGGAGGCTAAGGAGCAGGAGGATGTAGTGACAGGTAAGTGTTTACTTTGCCTGACAAGTTTATTTAATCCTCCGTAGTGACACTCTTTTCTTTTTGAAAATCATTTATGTAGGCATCCTTATGATTCGTGATTTACCCTCCAAGATTCTATTTGATACGGGTGCCTCGCACTCGTTTATCGCAGAATCTCTAGTGCGTAAGTTGAATTTAGAAGTCTTCCCAGAGACTGTAGCGCTGGATGTTATGATGCCGAATGGATCCCTTCTGCAGACCAGAGATAGGTGCAGAGTACCGGTGCAGTTTGGTGACACCGAAATTATCGTGGAAGCTTTGCAGCTACCTATTGTAGGATTCTATCTGATTTTTGGAATGGACTGGCTTTCAGCAGTCAACGCCAGAATTGACTGTAGGGCGAAGCAGATACAGTTTGATGGCCCCAATCAGACTTCATTTTCTTTTCAGGACTTGAAGGGAGTAGTGAAGATGATCATATCTGCAGTCCAAGCGAGAAGGTGCATCAGTAAGGGTTGTGAAACCTTCGTAGTACTGATGAATGCAGAGACTAAGGCTGACTTGTCAGAGGTACCAGTGGTGCAGGAATTCCCCGATGTTTTCCCGGAAGAGCTCCCTGGTGCCCCTCCAGATAGAGAGATTGAGTTCCCGATAGACTTGCAGCCTGGGGCTACACCGGTAGCCAAATCTCCCTATCGGATGGCTTCAAGGGAACTAGCAGAGTTGAAGAGTCAGTTGCAGAAGTTGCTTGGTTTGGGTTTTATACGCCCCAGTACTTCACCATGGAGTGCTCCAGTGCTTTTTGTGAAGAAGAAGGATGGTAGTCTGAGACTGTGCATAGACTACCGTGAATTGAACAAGCTGACAGTAAAGAACAAGTACCCGATTCCCAGGATTAATGATTTGTTCGACCAGTTGGTAGGCTCGTGCACTTTCTCCAAGTTATATCTGAGGTCAGGCTATCACCAGTTAAAGATTCGTGACTTGGATATTCAGAAGACTTTCAGCACCAAATATGGACACTTTGAGTTCGTGGTCATGCCGTTCGGGCTGACCAATGCCCCTTCAGTATTTATGGACCTGATGAACAAGGTATTTCGGGAGTACTTGGATCGTTTTGTCATCGTCTTTATAAATGACATCTTGGTGTTCTCTAAGAGTGCAGAAGATCATGCAGCACACCTCAGGATTGTTTTGAGCACACTCAGGAAGAACCAGTTGTTTGCCAAGTTTTCAAAGTGTGAGTTTTGACTTTCAGAGATTGCATTCTTAGGCCACATCATCAGTCAGAAAGGGGTTAGTGTTGATCCGAAGAAGATAGAGACCATTAAGAATTGGCCATGGCCGACGACCGTTTCAGAGGTTCGCAGCTTTTTGGGACTAGCTGGTTACTACAGGAGATTCATCAGGGATTTTTCGAAGATAGCCTTACCACTGACTTCCCTCACTAGGAAGGGTAAGGGCTTGGATTGGACGGTGGAGTGTGAGTTGGCTTTTGAGGACTTGAAGGACAGGTTGATGACAGCACCGATTTTGAGTTTACCTTCAGGGCCTGACGGGTTTCAGATTTATAGCGATGCGTCTGGTCAGGGTTTAGGCTGTGTTCTCATGCAGCATGGAAAGGTCATAGCCTATGCGTCGAGACAGTTAAAAGTTCATGAGAGAAACTATCTCGTACATGACTTGGAACTTGCAACAGACAACAGTCATACATGCTCTGAAGATTTGGAGGCACTATCTCTATGGAGTGCGTTGTGAGATCTTCACTGATCATAAGAGCCTCAAGTACATCTTTGATCAGCGAAAGCTCAATTTGAGGCAGCGCAGATGGTTAGAGTTTCTATCAGACTACGACGTAGACATTCAGTACCATCCAGGAAAGACGAACGTTGTAGCTGATGCCCTTAGCCGTAGAGGTTCGTGTTTCTTCCTTCTCACTCAACAGGAGGAGTTAGTGCGAGAGCTGGAGAGACTGGACATTACCGTTGTGCCACGCAGTAGTTTTGGTTCTGCAAGGTTGAGTTGGATGAAGATTACCTGCGATATCAAGGATAGAATCAGGACAACTCTACCGTTGGATTCAAAGATGACAGAAATTTGGAGCTCAGTGCAGACAGGTCAGAAAGAGAAATTCACTATTCAAGATGATTTATTGTTGTTTGATGACAGGGTGTGTATCCCCGATGTTAGTCACCTGCGCGAGGATATTCTATTTGAGGCACACAATTCTAGATATTCTATACACCCAGGTAGCACGAAGATGTATGCAGATCTCAAAAAGTTAGTCTGGTGGCCAGGTTTGAAGTGTGATGGTGCAGGTTACGTAGGGAAGTGCGAGACGTGCAAGTTGGTTAAGGCCGAGTGCCAAAGGCCTGGAGGCAAGTTACAGCCACTTCCTATTCCTGAGTGGACATTCGAGGATATATCCATGGATTTCATCCATGGTCTGCCGAGGTCGCAGAGTGGGAATGACTCCTTATGGGTGATAGTTGATCGGCTTTCTAAGGTCGCTCATTTTATTCCTCTTAAGAAGACAGATCAAGGTTCCAGATTAGCTCAGTTATATGTGGACGAGATAGTTCGACTTCACGGTGTTCGCAAGACTATAGTTTCAGACCGAGATGACAGATTCATCTCCAGGGAGTGGCGATACATACAAGAGCGGTTGGGTACCAGGTTACACTTCAGCACCGCTTTCCATCCCCAGATCGATGGACAGACTGAGCGCACAAATAGGACTTTGGAGGATCTGCTACGGATGTGCATTTTGGACTTTGGAGGAAAGTGGGAGAAACATGTCACCTTGTAGAGTTCTCCTACAACAACAGTTTTCAGACGAGTATTGAGATGACACCGTTTGAGACCCTCTATGGTCGACGTTGTCGGACACCGTTGTGTTGGGCTGAAAGTGAGGAAAGATCTACTATCAGGGAGTCATGGATTGATAAGACCACTGACAGGATCAAGCTTATTCAGGAGCGTATGAAGACAGCTCAGGATCGCCAGGCCAAGTATCATGATCAGAAGCACCGGTCAGTAGAGTTCAGTGTTGGAGACTACGTTTATCTGAAAGTCAGACCAGTCAGAGGAGTTTCTAGAATAAAGCGGATGAAAAGCTGAGCCCCAGATTCGTTTGTCTTTTTGAGGTGCTGGAAAGAATTGGTGAGGTTGCTTACAGATTGGCCTTACCTGAGGAAATGAGTGGTGTACATGATGTATTCCACGTCTCCTATCTGAGGAGAGCAGTCAGAGATTCCAGTCAGATCATCATTACCGAGGAAGCACCAATTGAGACAGATCTTAGCATTGGGGTTAGACCAGTCAGAATAGTGGATTCAAGGATTCAAATGCTCAGAAATAGAGAGATTCGCATGATCAAAGTCCTTTGGATGAACTGTGCCAGATCAGAGTATACTTGGGAGCGAGAGGATGAGCTTAAGAGCAATGCAGACTATTCTTTTCTCTTCGATTCATGTATGATTACAATTTTCGAGGACGAAAATTTTTGTTAGGAGGGGAGATTTGTAACATCTGAAAATCTGGCGCGAGAAATTATTTAAAATTTGTAGGGGCAAGTCGCGACGGATTTTGATCGAGTCAGCGCGTCGTCAAGGTATAACGTTACTCTTCCTTATGATAGCGACCGTTAATTCGTTAAGTGCGTTAATTATGGTGCGTGACACATTTTATTTTAGATTCGACGCGCGCGACGATTTCGGTTAGTATTCAAAAGAATTAGTGTTGGGTGTGTCGATAGTCGTTTTATAAGTGTGTATGAGTGGAAATGGGGTGCCAATAGCAGGCCTAATTCCCCCCCCCCCCTCTATTCATGCGGTTATCAAAACCGCATTAACCCATGAAGTTAATCCCACACGCCTCATTCGACGGGAGAAGAAAATCGCAGCCCGACGATCCGTCTCCCGCAAGCAGCGACGGACCGAGCTGACGCCTCCAGTGCCCCTTTCCGCGGCCGATCCTCCTCCAGAGCGCCTCTCCGACCTCTCCTCCTTCCTCTACGAGCGCCGGTGGACATTCCTTTTCCTTCCTTGGCCGTGGAAGTGCCAGATTCAACCCTAACCGGTGGAACTTGGAATCGTTCGTTTCCGGTGAGTTTATTTTCTTCATTTTCTCCATTCCTTCGGAAAAATCCTTCGATTTTGGAGTTAGTCTAACCTAGATTTTCATCCTTGTACCCTAATTAGGTTTTGGAGTTCGTGACCCTCCGCGGAATTTGGGTTCGACGCCTTGAGAGCCTCAATCACTCCACGTAAAGGTAAAATCTGAGGATTAACACGTGAAATTTGGTAACCCTAGTTGTATATAATTTTTTTTTCCACGGGAATATCGTAGAGGGGAAAATTATGAAATTAGGACTGCCCTAAAATTTGCAGGACTTTGGTGGGATCGGGGCAGCATTCTGGAGGTCCCCAGCAGTAGGATTGCTTTTTGAAAGAGAAAATGTCGTCGCCCCGAGTGTACGAGCGCCGCACCACCACTGTAAGGAAACCTAATTTCTTTTAGTTAGACATAGCAAAAAATATATTATATATACACATGTGTAGGCTTTGTACGAATATCATGACCATGCATAGAAAGATGTGGTGATAGAAAAACGGTCACGAAAACGTGTAGACACCATTCTCCAAGACCTAGTAGTCAGATCATGAATAGTAATGTTAGGTACGAAACCTATACCCGTGTACGTAAGCTTGGAACTTGTCCAACCAAGGGCGTGAATGTCCCTTCTAGTCGACCATGAAATAGTCAAGGGTCGCTCAGTAGTGCACCAAAAGAGATGTCCCAAGCAGAGTAGCATTTGACCAAAAGGTCAGTAGCACACTTCAGTCTTTTCGTGCTTGGTAGAGGCGCACTACCTTTCTCATAGGGCATACGGTATCCTATGAGCAGCAGAGTCTCGGGAGTTGACTCCCTTAAGACAGTTAGTAGATTCGAGACCGTGTCTGCGTGACACTAGAACAATTGAGTTCGTCAGATGGTCTCGGGTCGTCAGTTTCAGATTTTTGCGCGTTAGGAGCTACTCTGCATAGAGCCTTCCTAGTAGAGATGCAAGCTAGAGGTCACCTAGAACTCAAGTATAGACCTGACGTGAGACAGTATACCAGTAGTGAACGCCGGGACTTGGGTTAGAGAACTGAAAGTCACGAACAAAGAATATATAGATGTTTTGATCAGGTAGTATTCTGAAGGCATGCATAACACACAGCATAAATATTTTTAAATGCACAAAACCATTTTTTTTAAAGACATGCATTTCATCATATGAGAAACGTTTTTTTAGTGTCAATAGGAGGAATTATTTTTCTTTACTCTGACCCCTCGTGGGCAATGTTTTTACAGGTGACCCAGGTGGGAAACTACGTCTAGGATGAGTGTTATGGTGACGTCAGTTTGTAGTACTTTTCCCATTCAGTTTACTCTTTTTCAGCATGTACTTGTAGATGTGGACAATGTACCTGGTTAATATTTTATATAACTTGTATCAGACTACTATTGTTACTAGATTTTCAGTTATTACAATTCCATTCTCTTTAGTGGCTCTGTGAATCCAGATTTCAGGTATGTGGTTACCCTTAGTTTATTTTTTTTTACTTCCGCTGTAAGTCTTAAATCTGTTTAATATAGACTTTTATTAGCTGCTGCTACTAGCTTTAATACTGTTTCCTAGTTTTCTTTATATCGCTGACCCGGCCGGACGACTGATTTCTGAAATACTGGGAAGGGGTGTTACAGAAGGTGGGGGATAATAATGCTTATGCGATAGGTAATATCGTCCTCAACGCGTGGTGCTCGTCATGGCTCAAGATAATCATCAAAGTAATCGTTCGACCCGTAGTCATAACGGTCCTGAGCTCTATCATGTGGAGTTGGATGTCGTGGGGGAGCAGGTAGAGGCTGACGGACTCGAACGTAATCAAGAGGTCTCCTTCTGTGTGTAGCAGTCTCTTGAAGTTGAGCGGCCTCTTGTGGTGGCTAATTTCTGACACCACGTCTTGTGGTGGGAGGGCAACCCATTCTTCCTCAAAGGGAACATCGAGTGGAGTGGATGAGTTATCCTTGTTTTGGGAAGTGGAATGTTTTTGCTGATTCTCAAAGGTGTCAATGCTGGTGCGAAGATCGTCATATAGTGTAGTCAATTGATCAAATTGATCTAACGCCAATCATTGGAATGCCGCTGATGTCATTTCCGAATTAGAGTTGGTGACTCTCTCGACGGTAAGGTTCGGGTCAGACATGGATTGACGGTAAGACCTAAAACTACGTAATGTGCATGTGGCCCAACCTGCCTTTGAGACCAAATCTGACGTTGGGTAGGCCGTGACTTGGGTGTGCCAACACTATTGCAATCTTATGTGAAAGTGCAAGACAAATGCAACGACTTTAACCGAAATGATGCATGGGCAATTTTCATTTAATCCACAAATAAAATTTTGCAATGATGATTTTATAAGAGGCAAATTTACGCAAGATAAAATATAATTTTTCGGCACGCAAGCAAACCACATTAACTATCGCATAAAATACTTTTACTGTAATTTCCACAATTAAGCTTTATAAAATAAGAGACAATAAAAAACAATTGCACTAATTAATCAAATGTACTCCAATCAAATATGAAGTGTTTTTCCAATATTCAATATTGCAAAATAAAACACAATACAATTACTCACATAGTAATAGAGTTTCGGAGGAGAGTAGGTCGTGGTGGACGGTTGCTACATAATGTGAACCGGGGTGGGGGTGTAGTTTTTTAACGACAAAACAATTGGGACCTATTTAAAATAAATGTGGCGCGAAGGTTTTCCCGGACTATTTAAACGGATAAAACAACCTAAGCTTCGCAAACACTCGCAAAGCCACCACACGCACGTACTCGCGTTGTGACTCACAATTCCATAGGCGCAGAAATCAAATGGTGACATGCACGTGTTTAGAAATAACGACAGTTAGGGGATGAAATTAACTAGGCAAGCTCATAATAATTAACTATCATTTTAAAGATTTAAGCATAAAAATATACTGGAGGATTGAGCTAGGTGAAGTGAGGTATACCCTAGGCGGAGAGGCAGTGGCTGGAGAGATTCCTGGACAACAATGACTGGAATGGAAGAGAGGCCGATGTGGACTGGAGGTGGAGGAGATTGTCAGCAGGCGTGAAACAAGACCCAACTGAGGAAATGGCCGGAGCTGTAGTAACCAGAGAACTGTACGGGTGGCTGGAGCAAGAGAGGGTGGCTGGAAGCTCGATGGGTTTGCTGGAGGAAACTGCTGGAGCAGGGGAGGTGTTGTCCGGAAGCTAGGGAACGCCGGATGTCACGAATCTGTCAGAGGAAGGCACATGAGACGAGACAGACGACGCTTCAGGCCGCGGTGACGCCGGAGGAAATGAGCACTGGAAAGATAGTCGGTGCCTAGGAAGGCTCTGGCGCTCGACTGCGGCTGGAGGGCTCCACGGGCGGCGTCAGAATGAAGATCGACGACTGAAGTTGCGGGAAGGAGTAGGAGGCGGGGCTTCCGTCGGGCGATGCAAGGGGCGGCTCTAGGAGAACGATAACAGGAAAAATGATTTCTCGTTGTTCTATTGCAGCCGCCTCCAACAGTAAGAGGGGGTTTTTCTTTTATAAGAGCATGATTAGGGTTTTCATTTGAGTAAAATGGACTTTGGTGGTGGGCTTTTGGGAGTGTGCTGGCTTGGTTTTTTAAGTGGGCAAAAGTAGGAGATTTAAAATGGGCTCTCAAGGGGAATGATTCTATAACGTAAATATTTAATGAAAATAGTTAAATGCCTCAGCTTGCCCTAATTAATGTATCTCCTAAAATATTGGACCTATGCATTTACGGTCTTATTGGTCGGTCACACCAACGAGCCAAACAAAATTTGCGCAACAGCGTGCGTGATACAAAATACACCCAAACGCTAATAACATGCGCGATACAACTCGACGCTACACAATAATCCAAAAATGCACAAAAACGTGCGCTACAATAATCAAAGACACGTGCGATAAAAATAATAAAAACAAACTGACGCGGGTTGCATCAATTCTCCCGGGGTTGAAAGAGCTCGACCCCGACGAGACTCGATGTAACTTGCAAGTAGAAAAACCAAGCTTCGATCAGAGAGATGTTGCATACTGTCCTGCTGATGTCATGACTGCCCGCTGCGGCCCAAAAACCTGTAAGTAACCTCTCATCCCAAAAGCTCGCAATCCATTAGTCAAAAATTCATGCCAAATATTTAAATAAACAGTAATTATTAGAGCTTTCAGAGGATGACAGAGGCAGTGTGTGGGGAGAACATGTGGCAGTAGGGAGAACAAAAAGCAAGTGGAATCAGCCCGTGGAATCAGTAACTCATGACGCAACATACTCTCGTTCGATAGACACCCACGAACGTCTGTTAGGCCCGAATCGAATATCATCCTAATTTCTCCTGATGAAATTTCGCTCGAGTCAGAAAATTTTTAACAGATCCCAAATTTGGCGTGTAAAACTTTCCATAAAAATCACTTGAAACGGGTGTCCCGATGAGGAGTAAAATATTTAAGTATCATCTAGACTCTCTCAAGACTACTAAACCTAGAAGTGTCAGAACTCAAACGGTAGTGATGTGGTGACTCAACGTGTGCGCTTAAAACCAAACGGAAGTGTTGTGAATGAAAGGTGTGCTCGCCAAAAATAAAATCAATATAGGGTGGTGACTCGAGGGTCACAGGTGAGGGACCACCAAACACAATGTTTGTGGGCTCAAGGGTTTGTGACGGTAGTGTGCCAAGAAAGTCAGGACATAAGACGCGCGAGTCTGTGTCACCCAAGATGAGGGACTCATCACTAACCAACTTCTCTGGGAGAAGAGAGAACGATGATGTGGCATCCGAGGTGAGTGACACATCCCTAATAACTCCTCCCTGGAGCGGGGCCACGGGAAGCAACTCGACGACTGAAGGATGTGAGTCAGTGGGGGCAAGTGGGCACACCATGTCAATCGGGAGGAAGGAATGAGGAGGAAAAAACTCATCTTCCTGGAGCAGGGGCTCAGGAAGAACCTCCTTGACTGAAGGGAGTACTGTAGTGGAGACACAAGGAGTCACGACATCAGTCGGGGTGATAAAGATAGGAGGAAACTTTTCTTCTTTGAGCAGGGGCTCAGGAAGAATCTCTTTGGCTGAAGTGCGTGTCGCGGTGGGAGTGGGTGGGGCCAAGGTGCTCGTCGTGAAACTAACGAGATGTGGAGGACTATCGAAACACCTAACCTCGGGTTCCACTATGTGATATGAAGTGTGGAGGTATGCAAGAGCATCATAATGTGTGCGCGTTGTCGTCTCTAGGTTGTGAACAGAGGTGCACAACCCACCCAAATTCTGCTTGAATTCTGCAGTGACGAACTCAACGGCTTTCCACAAGGCTTTAATGCGCGCATCTAAATCATCCATTTTTTAAACGGAAATTTCTAAACTTAAAATTTGAAAACGACTGGTGCTCGGCTATCCCACGATAGGAGTGAGATATCCCAGCAACCATGCCAAACTGATGTGAACCGGGGTGGGGGTGTAGTTTTGAACAACAAAACAATTGTGACCTATTTAAAATAAATGTAGCGCGAAGGTTTTCCCGGTTTATTTTAAACGGATAAAACAACCTAAGCTTCGCAAACACTCGCAAAGCTACCGCACGAACGTACTCGCGTTGTGACTCACAATTCCACAGGCGCAAAAATCAAATGGTGGCATGCACGTGTTCGGAAATAATGACAGTTAGGGGATGAAATTAACTAGGCAAGCTCATAATAATTAACTATCATTTTAAAGATCTAAGCATAAAAATATACTTGAGGATTGAGCTAGGAGAAGCAAGGTATACCCTAGGCGGAGAGACAGTGGCTGGAGAGATTCCTGGCCAATGGTGACTGGACTGGAAGAGAGGTCGATGTGGACTAGAGGTGGGGGAGACTGTCAGCAGGCGTGGAACATGACCCGACTGAGGTCGGAGCTGTAGTGACCAGAGAACTGTACGGGTGGCTGGAGCAAGAGAGGGTTGCTGGAAGCTCGATGGGTTTTTTCCTTATCGAGAACTGTACCGGGTGCCATGCCCGTCTCCGGGACCCCTTATCGAATTGCCCTGAAGGAACTCACAGAGTTTAGAGTTTAGTTGCAAGAACTGGTGGAATCAGGATTTGTTCGCCCCAGCTCATCACCTTGAGGAGCCTCTGTTTTGTTCGTTAAGAAGAAGGATGTGACCTTACGATTATGTATAGACTATCGGGAGCTTAATCGACTGATGGTGCGGAAAACCTACCCGCTACCCCGGATCGACGAGTTGTTCGATCAATTGGTAGGAGCGCATTAGTTCTCCAAGTTGGATTTGCACTCGGGCTATTATCAACTGATGATACAAGAAGAGGATATCCAGAAAACGGCGTTTAGCTTGAGGTGATGCGGGCTCACACGTTGACACCGTACAATCTATGGACTAAGCACGATTGTCTCTCTACGATCAAATTTTACACTCGCACAAATTCCAACGCAGCGCACATGCTAAGCAATTATATCAATTAAATGCTAACGTACGGGTAGTCAAACCGATTAGGATCAAATAAAAGGCTATAGGCCAATCTTCTTTCCGGCTAAAAGGACCCACCCGGTCCGATCGAGCGATGATTGTACCAAAAGAGATCTACCAAAATTTGCGATTCGAAAAACGGTAGATCTCTTCCAACAAAAAGAAAACGAAGGGGCGTCAAACCCCTCGAACTTAAATAAAATAAGGATGAACAACAAAATCAATCGAAGAAACCACGATAAAATTAATGTTATCAAGATTCAACGACAAAGTATTAAACCATAAAAATTAATCTAGAGGGAAAAACACACAAGTAGCAAGGTTTCGTTACCCAATCAGAATGAATGATTCCGATTCAGTATTTCTGGTTCGTCCTTCAACGGCTCCGCCGGAGTCACGCCGGATGGAGAGAAAACTCGTCCACCTTCGTCGCTTTACATCGGAGTTGGAATCCACAAGGGGGGATCTTTTCCTTGGCCGAATTTCACCCAAAAGGAAAGAGGTTGGTCGGTTTTGGTAGGGATGAGGGTGGTTGGATTTTTGTAGATGAATGGTGTCCGTGTTTTGAAAGGGAGGAGGCTAGAGGGTGGAGGAGGAGAGGCCGAGAGAGAGGAAGGGGGGGGGGAGGAGGTCGGCTAGAAGAGGGCCAGAAGACCTTGACCGAATTTTGACAAGGAGGGGGAAAAAGATCTCAAGGAGGATTTTAGGGATTCAAATTCTTATCATTCATTATTCTATCAAATCTTTCATAACCATGGCTATATATAGCCTACACCACTCCATCTCCTTCATTCAAAATTCAAAATGAAACTATGATGGTTATATGCACCCATCATGAAATAAAAACAATACAAAAAATAAATGCATGAAATTAAACACTTTTGATGGTTATAGGCACCCATGAAATGAAATAAAAATTTAAAATAAAAATTGCTAAAATAATAATTGATAGAATATAAAATATATAATTATTTAATTTATAATTATATATTTTATTTAATGGCGGCGGCGTTGGCGAAGAAATGTCGGGGTAGAATATCATCTTCGAACTTGCGGCAACGATCGTCCTAATCCATGAACTCTCTATGACAGGGATCAACGGCCGCATCAGCATCGTCGCCATCAATCCTCCCCCGCTCAAAAGTACTCATCACCGTTGAGTTGGTCTGAAAGTACCGGCGCAGGAGAGCATCATCCAAAAGTGCCACCTCCGATTCAAGAAGCCAAGAGTCATCGAAGGCCGGACGATCACGCCATCGAATCAAGTAGCGGCAAACATCACCACTTGGAGAGGAGAGCACTACATCTTGGAGTATCCTGTCATGCAAAAAAGTGGTCATGGGGAACCTTGGAAAAGCATTAGACAATAAAGGAGAAAAAGTTTCTTCATCAACAATCAACGTACCTCAATTGGATACCTAAACTTCGCAAACACTCGTAAAGCTACCACACGCACATACTCGCGTTGTGACTCACAATTCCACAGACGCAAAAATCAAATGGTGACATGCACGTGTTTAGAAATAACGACAGTTTGGGGATGAAATTAACTAGGCAAGCTCATAATAATTAACTATCATTTTAAAGATTTAAGCATAAAAATATACTGGTGGATTGAGCTAGGTGAAGTGAGGTATACCCTAGGCGGAGAGGCAGTGGCTGGAGAGATTCCTGGACAACAATGACTGGACTGGAAGTGAGGCCGATGTGGACTGGAGGTGGGGGAGACTATCAGCAGGCGTGAAACAGGACCCAACTGAGAAAATGGCCGGAGCTGTAGTAACCAGAGAACTGTACGGGTGGCTGGAGCAAGAGAGGGTGGCTGGAAGCTCGATGGGTTTGCTGGAGGAAACTGCTGGAGCAGGGGAGGTGTTGTCCGGAAGCTAGGGAACGCCGGAGGTCACGACTTTGCCGGAGGAAGGCACAGGAGGCCTCGTCGGTGACAGGCGGTGCTTCAGGTTGCGGTGATGTCGGAGGAAATAAGCACTGAAAAGATCGTCAGTGCCTAGGAAGGCTCTGGCGCTCGACTGCGGCTGGAGAGGGTTCCACGGGCGGCGTCGAAGTGAAGATCGACAGGTTAAGTTGCGGGAAGGAGTAGGAGGCCGGGCTTCCGTCGGGCGATGCTGGGGCGGCGCTAGGAGAACGATAACAGGATAAATGATTTCCTGTCGTTCTATTTCAACCGCCTCCAACAGTAAGAGGGGGGTTTTCTTTTATAAGTGCAGGATTAGGGTTTTCATGAGTAAAATGGACTTTGGTGGTGGGCTTTTGGGAGTGGGCTGGCTGAGTTCTTTTAAGTGGGCAAAAGTAGGAGATTTAAAATGGCCTCTTAAGAGGAATGATTTTATAACTTAAATATTAAATAAAAATAGTTGAATGCCTAAGCTTGCCTTAATTAATCGATCTCCTAAAATATCATACCTATTCATTTAGGGTCTCGCTGGCCGGTCACACCAACGAGCCAAACAAAATTTGCGCAACAGCGTGCGCGATACAAAATACACCCAAGCGCTAATAGCATGCGTGATACAACTCGACGCTACACAATAATCCAAAAATACGCAAAAACGTGCGCTACAATAATAAAAGACATGTGCGATAAAAATAATAACCAACTGACGCGGGTTGCATCACTACATGGGGAGGAAGTTGACTACACAGTAGTGGCTGCTCGGCGATACAACGACTGGATTTTAAATGTTGGAAGTACGGAGGAGGTGGAGTTTTGGCTGTAAGAGGAAAGGTGGTGATGCATCCATCTCCGCATCCGAGGACTCCAGAAATCATCATGCGACCGTTATCTTTTTTTGTTATTTTACTTTATGTCATTTTATTTTTCTGCACACTGATGTTATGTTGAGTTTCGGCTCATCTGTTTGACCACATGGTGAGACCCTGAATTAATGGTCCGACATTTCTGAGTAGTTAGGGTGAAAGGGCAAGCTTAACTTATTTTAGGGGTGCATAAATTTAATTAGAAACAAATCAAGTTAAGATAGAAAAATATTATTTGGGAAGGCATTATACAGAATTAATTTATTCGGAAAACAATTTGAAATCATGCCCACAAGTAAAGCACAGACGAGAATTCATTTTGGAAAGGGATTAAAAGGAAATCTGATTAATTGACAAGATATTGAAGAGCAAACCGCCCTATTAAAGGAGCCACTGCCAAGAAACATGTGACTGAAAAAAAATACAGAGAACAAAACTCCTGTTTCGTTCCTGTGTAGCCGGATCAAGCCACCGTTGAAGTCCTGCACTGTTTCTTGCCATTCAATTGGTCGTTCATCCTCGCCGTCCTCGACGAAGCTCGGCTCCATCAATCAACGTCCGTCAGCGATCCCCGTTCTCACTTCTTGGGAGCCGACGAGTCGGTTAATATCTACCATCGTCGAAGGCTTGCTCCATTGACTTGCTCCATTGACTTGCTCCATTGACTCGCCCTAATCCAACAGTCTGGTGGCCGCTCGCGACCATGGGCATCTATCGCCTCCTTCTCAGGCGATTCCCCTCCGGAGGTCGTTTCCACCGTGATTGACGTCGACTACAACACCATCATCTGTCAATTGTCCGCTTGTTGTGTGTGATTGAGTTTGAAGGATCCCTTCCTAGCTATATAGTTTTGGATATGCTTGAGTAAATTCCTCCTCATCTCCCTTGCTCGACTTAATTAGTATAACTTTTTTTGTTCCAGTTAAATAATTAAAGCTTGTCTCAGACATTCAAATTACTTTTTATTGTCGTTATCCATAAATTATTTCTTGTTATTTGCTTGTGGCTGTATTAGTCTCGTGTAAGATTCAACTCGTAAAACACATGAGATTTTATTCCGAACAAGAGTTAACAAATTTTTTAAAGTTCAATACAACGAGTCTGATTATGCGTGCAAAATTCAATTTTGGTCAGCTCGGCGTGCACTCAAATTTAAAAATGGTTGCATCAAAAACATTGTCTCTCAAAACCCTAGCTTAGGTTTACAATCAGTTTGGTATCAGAGCAGGTTTTATTCACTCCTATTGCGAATCAAGCCATCCAGATTTCAATTTTTTTAAAATTTTAAAATTTTATTAAAAAAAGATAGTTAAGTTTTATTAAATTTTCGTTTGATTTAAATATCTATTAAAACAACATATTTATTTGAGTTGAAATTTTAAAAAATAAAAAGGAAAAAAGTTTCTTTTAAGGTCTAAAAAAGAAAAAGAAAACATTTCGAAATAATATGAATATTTTTAAAATGAGATTTATCCTTTGAAGAATTTTTTTAATTTATTTTAAAATCTATAAGGCTTTTATAATAATAATAATTTTTTTAAAAAGGAGAATTTTGACGAGCGCCCTAAAAATCTTATGAAATAAGTTGAGATTCTCTCCACAAATTTAAAACAAGATGTGAACGAGTTGTGGACATCAGTAAAAAAATTTACGTTTAAGCACACAAGCATTATGTTTTACCAAACCACCGCCCAACTTCGTATCATGGATTGGAAATTGGGCTTAAGTCTATTAATAGTTCTTTTTCTAGTCTCTTCATTTCCACCGCGAGTACCTTGACGACACTCACCCCCCCCCCCCCCCCCCCCCCCACACACACACACACACCTTGGCACTACCTTCATTTGAGGAGCTCTTTCATGCACCTCAGCTCCGGGAAGAAGAGCTTTTTCCTTGTATTTATGTCATCCCGATTGAAGCTGTGACTCCACTTGTCCCCATTGAATCACCATCTGTAGTCACTGAGTTTCTTCTCGAGCCCCAACTCCAGGATTGAAAGTGTCTTGTTTGTCATCCTATTATCCCGACTGAGATTGTGACTCCACTTACCCCCACAGTGTTATTACAACCTTTAGTCACTGAGTTTCTTTCTGAGCTCCTGCTCCAGGAAGAAGAACGTACTAGCGATGTGTCGCTCATCTTAGATGATGCAGATTTGATCTCAGTATTTCTCAAGTCACCTATTCTACTACAGTTGCCTATCCCTGAACCCGTAAGCATATTGTTTGATGATCACTTATCATTCACACTAGCGTCATTACCTCGCATTGACTTTGTAATTGGTGATTGCACTCTTATTTCAGTTCGCTATCCTATGAGTATAGGCTTGCACACTGAAATTTATCGTCACATTATATATCTATTTAGAAAGATTCATGTTAGGAGGTTACTAAATATTCCTATATTTTCACAACTAGTAGAGATACGCACTTTAAAGGATTTCTGTAGAAAATTTAAATAATAGATTTGGAGATCACGTTATTATTTCACTAAGCTTTTATTTGGATATAGAAGAACATGTTGATTTGCAACAATATATTAAATACTTTATATCAAAATTTTGGAATATTCTATGGGGTCGAGAGGACACCAAACTCGAGTTTAGCAGCGTTTATCACTCTCTGACCACTGGATTGTCTGAGATCGTTAATAAGAGTTTGAGAGATATTCTTAGGTGTTTAGTTGAGAAGAATCCAACGCATGTGGATCTTGTATTTCCATAGGCAAAATTCACATTTGATAATTCTAAGCATCACCCCCACTAAATCTCCTTCCGAGATTATTTATTGGTTCTTTATACCCCACCTACTTGACTGTTACCCCCTCTCATTACATGAACGTATTTCATTCGATGTGCAAGCTCATATTAATTATTTAATAGAATTGCATAAAATTATTTCTAACAATTTGCGAGCAACCTTTGAAAGTCATAAATTCATGGTCGGTCGTTATCGTCGTGAGTTGTACTTTTCAAAGGGTCATTGAGTGATTGCCTATTGCAGGAAATCGGAATTTGCTCCGGGAACATATCACAAACTACTACACAGGAGGTTGGACCCATTTCAAATTGGAAGCGCATCGAACCACCTGTCGTGACCCCAAACATACCACCTGATTTAGCACCTGTGACGATGTCTGATCTCTCTGTTGCGAGTTTCTGCAAATTCTCGCCGGGGTCAAATTTTGTCAACTCCGAGTGAATTGATGCATCATCGCCGCATCCGAGAATGCGTGAAATCATCTCGCGACCACTATCTTTTATTTGTTATTTTACTTTGCCATTTTATTTTCTTGTGCTCTGATGTTATGTTGAGCTTCAGCTCATCGGTTTGGCCATCCGGTGAGATCCTGAATAAATGGTCTGACAATTCGGAGTAGTTAGGACAAAAGGAGCAAACTTAACTTATTTTAGGGCCGCATAAATTTAATTAGATACAAATCAAGTTAAGATAGGAGAAATTTTATTTGGGAAGGCATTATACAAAATTAATTTATTTGGAAAGCAATTTGAAATCATGCCCACAAATAAATGGCATGCCAGAATTCATTTTGGAAAGGAATTAAAAGGAAATCTGATTAATTGGCAAGTGATTGAAGGAGCAAACCACCCTATTAAAGGAGCCACTGCCAAGAAACATGGGACCGAAAAAATTACAGAGAATGAAACTCCTATTTTGTTCCTCTATGTAGCAGGATCAAGCCACTGCTGAAATCCTGCACTGTTTTTTTGCGGTTCAATTGGCCGTTCGTCTAGTACCCGACGAAGCTCGGCTCCATCAATTGACGCCCATCAGCGATCCTGGTTCTCATTGTTGGAGAATAAAAGAGAAATAGAAGAGTGTTGGACAGTCTAGCATGAACCAAAAAAAGGCATGCCAAGATTAGTCTCACACTGCCTACCCAGACGGTCCACTCGTGCATATAATAGGCTCCGCCTCTCCTATCTTTGACTTGGGTTTTGGAATGGAAAATGGGTGTGGTGGTTTATCATGGTATCAGAGGAAGGTTCAAGTTGAGGGAGCGTGTTGGACGGTCTAGCATGAACCAAAAAAATACATGACAAGATTAGTCCCACACTGCTTACCCAGACGGTCCACTCATGCTTATAATAGTCCCTGCCCGGGTTTTGGAATGAAAAATGAGTGTGGTGGTTTAACAAAGAGATATCTTATTCATCCCCATATGAGGCTTTATATAGGAAATACAACAAGACACAAAACACTGACTCAAGATGTGAGACTAAACTCACTCACTCCTAAAACCTTTAATAGACCGACAATGACATTTCCAACACTCTCCCTCAAGCTGAAGGGGGGGCCCTTCAACTTGGACACAACAAATAACAACAATGGAGGTAGATGATGCGGGATAAAACATCAGACGAGCCACCGAAGGAAATTCCAAACCGAGGACATAGCCACATACAATGCTGACCCACACACGACGCATGACCCACACGTGGACACGCTGGACACCGGTCAACCAACATCACCTATGCACAACATGCGAAAGAGAACGAAAAATATACAACAAATCATCAATCAGGCAACCAGGGATAATCCGTCGGGGATAATCCGCACAAAGGGTGGTCCCTCACGACACGGTCCCGCACGATACGGTCCCACCCGACACAACCCGCTGAGATTAGAACAATCAACACAATCAAAGCAGAGAAGCGGAAAACCATAAGCCTGGTGGTCGTGTAGGACAAAGGTGAAAGGTCGGGAAAGATCATCTGAGTCGTCTTCATCCCAACACTTTCCCTCACGTGGATAACACATGCATATATGCATAACAACAACCATAACAAACAATGACAATATTCCAGCAAAAACATTGAAAGACAAAAAATAAACACAAAAACTTCAGCATTGGCGAGACATCGACACCCTCAAAAGCGGTCGCAGCAGTTGGAGCTTCGTCGATAGCGTAAGAAGTACTGCCAGGCGTCTGGAATTCAAGTAGCAGTAGAACAACAACAATAGTAAAGAAGCACAACGACATGAAGAGAAACCATACAAAGGCAACTAAATCAGGTCGATGGAAGCCTCACAAAGTGTCGGGATGAAGAGACACGAAAGCTGTAGGCGTAGAATAAGCCATTCGGGGGGAATTGGGAGATGCATAACTAAGCAGCACCAGGCAAGGAGCCATTCAGCCAGAGAAGAACCAGCCCCAGGTGGACACGTCGACCATAGCAGTGCGAGTGCTGAAAGGACTGGTGAAGCTTCAAATGTTGGTCAGGGAAACACTGTGAGAAAGCAGGCGGCATAGACTTTGAGGTGCATGCTGGCGTTGGTTAGGGCTCAGGCGCACGCCCATGTCCGCTGGGAGCTTCGCTTAGAAGCCACGAGATCCAGCCAGAGCACTCGATCTAATCCTGCTGCTCCAACTTCCGAGAAATATGAGAATCAAATGTGATGAGAGAAGAAAAAAAGATGGGGATAACGTCGATGAGAGGACCAGCGGCTGCAGACGACGTTGATGATAGCACCAGCGGCTGAAGTCATCGAGCAAGACGACGACGGGATCGATGAAGCTTTACGCACCAGACGGCAGGAGAAGAGAAAGCACGACGAGCTTTCGTGGGGGAAGGATCGCTCACGTCGATCAAATCACAGGACGATCTCGTCGACGAGAGCGGGGGAGAGCAGCCGCCCAGAGCCCTGGCAGAGGAGTCGACCAGACCAAAGCAGAGAAGCGGAAAACCGCTCGATGGGAGCAGCACGGGGAAATTAAGTGTCAACCACGGGGAAAATATTTTAGGGTTTCAGCTTTTGGCTCTGATACCATGTTGGAGAATAGAAAAGAAATAGAAGAGATATCTTATTCATCCTTATGTGGGGCTTTATATAGGAAATACAACAAGACTAAAAACAATGACTCCAGATGTGGGACTAAACCCACTCACTCCTAAAGACTCTAATAGACCGACATTGACATTTCCAACACTCACTTCTTGGGAGCCGATGAGCCGGTTAACATCTACCATCATCGACGGCTTGCTCCACCGACCGGTTGGTGTCGACTTTGACTCGCCCTAATCCAGCAGTCCGGTGTTTGCTTGCGACCAAGGGCCTACATCGCCTCCTTCTCCGGCGATTCCTCCTCTGGAGGTTGTTTTTGCCGCAATTGACATCAACCACAGTGCCATCTTCTGTCAGTCGTCCGCTCGTTGTGTGCGACTGAGTTTGAAGGATCCTTCCTAGTCATAATTTTGGATATGCTTGGGAAATTCCGCCTCATTTCCCTTGCTCGACTTAATTAGTGTGACTTTATGCGATCCAGTTAAATAATTAATGCTTGTCTTTGACGTTCAAATTACTTTTTTATTGTCGTTATCCATAAATTATTTCTTGTGATTTGCTTGTGCCGTATTAGTCTCTTGGAAGATTCAACTCATCAAACATGTGAGATTTTATTCCAAACAAAAGTTAACAAATTTCTTAAAGTTCATCACGACGAGTTTGATTACACGTGCAAAATTCAATTTGTTCTTTTCTTGATCTAACTAGAAACACATCAATCTGCAATCATTATGGTGTGAAATAAAATGTTACTAATGACATAATATAATTGATCATATGTAGAGAGTTTTGTAGGCCGGTGACAACGATTATATTGCATCTAGTTTGAGGGTCATAGTTTTGAATCAGAGGTAAAGGACACATACAATCATTCATCTAGATCTTTCAATTCATGATTCCGTGAATTTCAGTAACCCTTTTTATTGTTATTGTTGAAGAAAGGAGTAAATCTTGTATATCATTCTTGAATTAGAAATTACGAGTACAAATATATAGAGAGAGAGAGAGAGAGAGAGAGAGAGAGAGAGAGAGAGAGAATCATCCCTTATATAAGATGTAGAACTAATATATAAGAAAGAAGAAAACCTATAATGGGCCTTTACAAACAGTTTTCTAACACTCCCCCGCAAGCTGGATCGTACAAGTCATAGGCGCCGAGCTTGGATAAGAACTGATATTATAGCGGTCGAGAGAGGGCTTTAGTTAGGATGTCAACGATTTGTCCTGTAGCGGGAACATGTTCCAATTCAATCTTCTTTGATTGAACTTTTTCTCGAATGAAATGACAGCCAACTTCAATATGTTTCGTTCGTTCATAGAAAACTGGATTCTTGGTAATATGTATAGCTGCTTAAGATGACTTTCAAGCCAGGTTAACTCCGATACAACATAATAAGGTTGCCGGAGACGAGAATTTGAGTCCCAAATCATTAAGATGACTTTCAAGCCAGGTTAACTCCGATACAACATCAGTCATGACCCGATACTCGTCCTCAGCAGAGAATCGAGTAACAACGTTCTGCTTCTTGCTACGCTAGGTTATAAGGTGTCCACCGAAGTATGTACAAAAATCAGTTATGCAATGCCTATCATCCAGAGAACCTGCGTAGTTAGCGTCAGAATACGCAACTAGAGATAAAGAGGTAGATTGTTTGTAAACAAGTTCTTGTCCCGGAGCAGTCTTTAGATATCTGAGAATCCGCTCAACGACTTGGACATGAGATGTCCGAGGAGCATGCATAAAATGACTCAACTCCCGCAACAAATGAGATGTCAGGTAGTGTAACTGTAAGATAAATCAGCTTCCCCACCAAACGTCGATAGTATTTTGGATTTGTAAGCTGTTGATCAGAATCACAACCATGTGTAGAGAGCTTGTGGTTTACATCCATAGGGGTGTCCGCAGGTTTGCACCCTAAGTAGCCAACATCGTGAAGAAGGTCAATACAACACTTCCGCTCGGATAAGACAAGACCATCAGGTCGTCCGGCGACTTCAAGCCCAAGGAAGTATTGAAGATTTTCCAGGTCTTTTGTCTGAAAAACTGAGTTCAAATATTACTTGATTTGTTGTATTCATGTAGAGTCGTCACCAGTAATTAGGATATCATCAACATACACAAGGAGAATCACAGTGCCTGTTGGCTGCTGATAGGTGAATAGGGAGAAGTTAGCAGGAACTGTTGAGTGAACCCTCGTGCTACGTTGTTGAACTTAATTAGGATGCCAACTTCACGAACAACCTTGTTGAACTTGTCAAACAAAGCATGCAGGAACTGTTTGAGACCATATATAGACTTCCGGAGATGACATACATGAGACTTCCCCGTGGTCTCAAACCCGGGAGGTTAGTGCATATAGACAGTTTCCTGCAGATCACCTTTGAGGAATGCATTTTTAATATCCAACTGATGGATGAGTCATTGGCGATGGACAACCAAAGAGATCAGGACCCGAACAGTATTCAACGTGGCAATCGGGGAGAAGATTTCATCATAATCAAGGACTTACTGCTGAGTGAACCCTCGTGCTACGTGGCGAGCTTTGAGACGGTCAATAGTCCCATCCGCAGCATGTTTGATAACAAACACCCACTTGCCGCTGACACAAGACTGGCCAGGAGGAAGAGGAATCAGATCACGGGTCTGGTTAGCCCAGAGGGCAGTCATTTCATCTTCCATGGCTGCCCTCCATCTCAGGTGCTGAAGCGCGTCTTGCACAAAATTAGGAAGAGTGATGGAGGAAAGAGAAATGACAAGCTGTCGGAGTGGTGGAGAGAGGCGATGGAGAGACACATAATTCGCCAAGGGGTGTGTCATAAAGGTTGATGCTGGATCAGCATGCCGCCGAATGTCGTCTGTAGAGGAGAGCTGTTGTAAGGATGTAGTCTTGGACTTACGACAAGTATAGACACAGAGAGCATGTAAAGGTTATAAGGAACCTGGAGAGTAGGAGATGGTGGAGATGGAGTCGTGACGGGGACGACAGGATGAGCAGCAATGGACGGTGGTGGTGACGTCGTAGAGGAAGAGGAGTGGAATGGTTGATCCTCAAGGAAGGTTACATCTGCCGAGACAATCATCTTGCGGTCAGTAGGTGAGTAATAAACATAACCTTTTTAAGTGTGGGAGTAGCCAACAAACATACATTTTGTGCCGCGAGCAGCGAGCTTGTCAGTAGATGGACCAAGAAGGTGTACATAACATGCATAACCAAAGACACGAGGTGTGAGAGAGAAAGGAGTCGCGGAAGGAAAAAAGAGACTAAATGAAGAGGCCAAGTCGAGGACGGACGAAAGCATGTGGTTGATGAGTTGACAAGCAGTAGAGACCACAAAGTTCCAGTATTCTGTGGGCACTTGCATTTGAAACATAAGGGAGCGGGCAACATCAAGGAGGTGGCGATTTTTCCGCTCTGCCACAGTTTTATTAGGGGGTATAAGCACACGAGGTTTGATGTATGATTCCAAACTCGGTGCATAAATTGAAGAAAGTGCGACTGGTATATTCACTAGCATTATCCGTGCGAATGATTTGTAGCATTGTGGAGAATTGTGTGCGCGTCTCAGTTAGAAAAGTACGAAAAACTGATGTTAGTTTAGTACGATCGTGAAGTAAATATAACCAAGTGAGATGCAGATAATCATCAGTAAATGTGACAAAATACCGATAGCCAAAAACACTGGGGACTTTATAGGGACCTCATATATCAGAATGAACTAATGAAAATGGAGTAGTACTCCGGGTACATGTAGGAGGGAAAGAAATACGATGTTTTTCGTAGATACATGATTCACAAGTAAACTCTCCCAATGAGACATTAGGAAGAGCCTTCTTAAGAATCGAGAGGGGGGTATGCCCAAGGCGGCGATGCCAATCAACAATGGAGACAACAGAGAGAATGGTGGGTGGAACATCCAAGAGATACGACCCATTCGACAGCCGCCCTTTACCAATGATACTCCGCGTGCGACGATCCTACACAACAAACGAGGAAGGAGAAAATGTTATATGACAGTCAAGTTTCTGAGTAAGACGACTAACTGATAACAAGTTGAAGGGGGATCCCAGAGCATGGATAACCGAGGATAGAGGGAGAGTGGGAGTAATCCGAAGGTTTGCCGCGCCAGAAACCAGAATGGTGTCGCCATTGACAACAGTGATGAACTTGAGATAAGCAGACTGTATATACTGTGGTGGTTGTTGGGATGTAAATATGTAATGTGGTGAGTAGCACCCGAGTCCACGATCCAGTGGGGGCTATGAGAGAGACAAGATATACCTTCATTGGAGAAAGATGCTACCGAGCTAGACGAGCGACTGATACCGTCTCGGAGCTGTTGAAGCTGGGTGCGGAGAGCATTGATATCTTGCTGGGTAGAGGAATCAGAATTTGGTGGGAGAGCACAAGTGGGAGGAGCAGTTGTAGTAGAGGCAGCAAGGTGTGGAGCTAGACCATGCTTGCGGTAGCATGTAGCTTCAAGATGACCCTCTCGACCACAGTAAGTACAATTTAAAGCAGAGCGTTTAGCACGTCCTCGTCCCCGAGACGTGTGGCGGCCTCCCCTAGTTGAAGAGCCACGAGCTGGAGCTGGAGTAGGTAGGAGAGGCTGTTGAAGGAGAGCACGTGAAAAAGTTGCGGGGGCCTCAGATAGAGGTGTAACTTTGAGCAACATAGAACAGACATCGAACAGTGAGGGCGTTGTAGAGGAGGAAAGAATCTGAGCCCGGACACTGCGGAGGTGGGGAGGAACTCGGGCCATCATCATCGCAATTCCAACGGCTTCCTTTTGCGCCCGTTGTGTAGCAAGATCCGTGGAGGGAGGCTGATGTTGTATCCATGGTTCCACCAGAGTTTTGGCCTTGGCCACAAAAGAGGTCAAGTCACCTGTCGTCTCGGAATCTAGAGACTGAAGCGCAGAGATGATATCAAATAGGTGTAGCAAGCTGTCTTTGTCGGAGTAGAGAGAGTGAAGCTCCGCCCACATTGCCTTAGCAGTCTCATGATACATGACCCTGCGATATGGCTCGGTATCCATGGAATTGAGGATCCAGGATTGAACCCGACCGTCATCACGTAACCACTCGTCAGTAGGGGCAGTAGGAACGTCCCAGGTAAGGTGATGAAGAAGACCTTTAGTTTGTAGAACACGACGAACTGAATGCTCCCATTCCACAAAGTTGTGTTTCCCACTGAGTGAGATGGTGGTGATCTGAAACTCGTCGCGGACTTCAGGATAGGGAGCCACAACACGAGCGGGAAGAGAGGAAGCAGCCGCGGAGTCCATGACAACAAGAGAAAGTCGCAGCGACTAAAGGATAAGTTGGCGAGTAGAGGACCAGCGGCCAGGACAGTGGCCAGTGAACAAGAGGGGGGCGGGTAGAGCAGCACACGAGCAAGAGTAAGCCGCAGCGACTAGAAGAGAGGCCGAAAAACAAGATGAGCTGCGGGTAGAGCAGTACACAAGCAAGAGGAAGTCACAACGACTAGGAGAGAAGCAGACAATGTTAGGCAGACTGAGAGCGCAACTTAGAAAGGTCGGATCCAGAAGAGAAGACCGGCAAGGACCGTGACTAGAAAAGAAGAGGCCGCAACGGGAAGAGCAAACCACGCAAAGAGCAGGCCGCGAGCTAGACAAGAGGAGGCCGCATCGGCTAGATGAAGCCGCAGGTGTAAGAGTAAGAAGACTGCGTGGCCGGAGTTCAGCAAGCAATCCGCGGCTAGAAGAAAAGAAGCCACAACGGATAGAAGCAGTCCGCGAGCGGGAACCCCGGAAGCAGACCGGCGGGTAGAGAAGCAGACCGGTTGAGTAGTGTTAGAAAAGCCCATTTAAGCTCCGTTTGGGAGGACTTATTTTCACCGGTCAAGTGGTCACGACCGCATGAACCGGACCTTAATTATGGTCCGGTTCATGCGGTCGTGACCGCTTGACCGGTGAAAATAAGTCCGGCCAAACGGAGCCTTAATCTAGGCCCATTATGTAACATTTATTGTTTTTCTCTTCTCTCTTTAGTCTCACATCTTGTATATGACCTTCTTGTCTCTTTCTCTCATCTATATATTTGTACTCATTCTTTGTATTTGATACAAGTGAACATATATACAAGGTTGACTTTTTCCATCTCTACATGGTATCAGAGCCACCGATTCTCCCTGAGCGGCTTCCCCTTTCTTACCCGCGCGGCCTGTCTTCTGTTCGCTACCCGCCCGACTTCTTGCGGCCTGCCTTCCTGTCCGCTCCGCTCCTCTTCTTCCGCTTCCGCTTCTTCTCCGTGGTTCCACCCCTCCCATCAGGCCTTTTATAGCCTTCCCCTTCTCTCTCTCTCCTCGGGTCCACCTTCCCTCTCTCCTACAGACCGCTGTCTCTTGCGACCTGTTTTCTCTCTCTCCGCGGCCTGTCTTTCTTCCGGCCTGGTAAAGCTCGCTGCGGCCTGCGGCCTGCTGATCTGCCTCACTCGCGACCTGCTCTGGTTCGCTGCGGCTTCCTATACCTCGTTGCGGCCTGCCTCTCTCCCGACCTGCTTCAGCTCGCTGCGGCTTGACCTAGCTCGCAGCGGCCTTCTTCTCCTCGCTGCGGACTACCTTTCTTACAGCCTGCTCCAGCTCGCAGCGACCTGCCTCTTCTGCGGCCTACCTCTTCTGCGGCCTGGCTCTCCTGCGGGTTGGTCCCGGGCGTTGCGGTCTCTTCTCTATTTCCGCTCGAGTCTTCCCTACTCGCGGTCTCTTCTCTCTAACCGCCGCCGGCCTCCTGTTTCTTCGACCGCTGCTGTGCTCAGCCAGACCGTGCGGCCTCCTGCCTTCCCGTATTTTGGTCGCGGTCTTCTCCTCTTTCCTTTCTTCGCGGCCTCTCTCTGTCTTCTGCGACTTGCTCTCTCTCCCGGCCTCCGCCTTTGGTCGCGGTCTCCTCTCGCAGATTGGTGACTTCCCCTCGTAACTGGGCGGTCTCTGCTCAGGTCGCGCGATCTTCTTTGCTGCCCGGTCTGTTCTCCTAGCCGCCTCTCTTCTCCATGACCTCCTCTGCTGATTCCGTTGGCACGACGGTTCCTCCTGCTGACCGCCCGGCCTCTCTCCCGGAAGTCCGCGATGAGTTTCGTATTACTACAATCTCTCTGACCGGCAAGAAAAATTTTGTAGAATGGGCACACTCTGTTCGCCGTGTCCTGCAATCCAAGGGGTTCCTTCATCACTTGACTCAGGCCGTTACCGGTACTGCTACAGATGAGTGGTTACACAATGATGGTCGGGTGCAGACTTGGCTTCTTAATTCTCTGGATGGCGAATCTTATCGCCTGGCCATGTACCATGAGACGACCAAAGGCATGTGGGACGAGCTCCACACCCTATACTCTGGCAAGGATAGTCTTCACCATCTGTATGACATTATCACTGCTCTTCAGGCCCTTGATAGTAGTGGCGCAACCGATCTGACGTCCTTTGTTGCTCAGGCTCGGTCTCTGGTCGAGGCTTGGATCCACCATCAGCCTCCTACTCTGGATCTTGCTGCCCAACGTGCCCAAAAGGAAGCTTGGGTATAGCCATGATGATGGCCCGGGTCCCGCATCATCTTCACAGTGTACGGGCTCACATCCTCTCCTCTACTGTTACCCCATCTTTCTCCGATGTGTGCTCTATGCTTCTCAAGGTCTCCCCGCCTCCGGATGTGCCCGGGCCACCTTCTCCGGCCCTTGTTCAGCAGGCCCCTGCTCCCGTATTGCCTCTTCCATCTTCTGCTCGTGGAGGCCGCTCTGACTCTCGCGGCCGGGGCCGGGGTGGCCGGCCTCGGCCTAAGTGCTCGTTCTGCGGCAAAGATGGGCATCTTGAAGCCACGTGCTACCGCAAACATGGTCGCCCTCCTCGTACGCAAGCCGTTGTTGCTGCGAACGACTCCTCTTCCACTCGTACTGACCTCGACGAGGTTCGTCTTCAGCTCCGGCATCTTCATGGACTGCTTAGCCGCCCTCCTGCCTCGGTTGCCTCCGCTGCCTCCATCTCCAATGAAGGTATCGCCTGCCTCTCCTCTGGCCCGCAATGGATCCTCGATTCTGGTGCCACTCATCACTTCACCTATGTCCGGCCGCCTCAATACTTGTCTTCACCTCACCCGAAGTACATTACTGTGGCCAATGGGGCATCTGTTTCTGTCTCTGGATGTGCTGATATTCCCCTCACCTCTTCTCTCCTTCTGCGCTCGGCTCTTCACGTTCCGGGCTCTCCTTTCAATTTACTTTCTGTTGGTCGCCTTACTACTGATTCTAATTACTCTGTGACATTTACTTCCTCTTCTTTTCTTATACAGGATCAGCAGACGCGGACTATCATTGGTAGGGGGCGGATGCAGAATGGGCTCTATCTCCTTGACGACTCTCATACTATCCTCGTCTCTATCTCCTCTTCGGATTGGCATCGCTGTTTGGGTCATGCTCCTATTCCAGTCCTCCGGAAGGCTCTTCCAGATGTTTCTCTTCCCGCATTTCAGTGTGACACATGTATTTTGGGCAAACAACCCCGTTCATCTTTTCCTTCTCATTGTACTCGGAGCTCCGCTCCTTTTATTTTGGTACACTCCGATATATGGGGTCCGTACAAATTCACTAGTATTTCTGGCTACCAGTATTTTCTTACTTTTATTGATGATTACTCTCGCATGACGTGTTTGTATCTCCTCCGGGATCGCTCTGAGCTTCCCCGCATCTTCTGGGCCTTCATACTTGAGACTCGCACTCAATTCTCTGCATCCATTCGTACTATTCGTACTGATAATGCGCGTGAGTACACCAGTCATTCCTTCGCGACTCTCTGCTCTGAGTTCGGCATTCTTCACCAAACCTCGTGTCCGTATACTCCACAACAGAATGGTGTCGCCGAGCGTAAGAATCGTCACCTTCTTGATGTCATCTGTTCCCTTATGCTCCAAATGCGGGTTCCCAAACCATACTGGAACTACGCGCTCTCCACGGCTTGTTTTCTCATCAACCGCCTCCCTTCTTCCGTCCTCCAGTATGCTACTCCCTTCAGCCTACTCTTTCCCTCCACTCCGCCTTTTCCCATTCCTCCTCGGGTCTTTGGGTGTACCTGCTACGTTCACCAACTTGGTCCTTCCATCGACAAGTTGGCTCCACGTGCCGCCAAACATATCTTTGTGGACTACTCGCGCACTCAAAAGGGTTATGTGTGCTATTCGCCTGCTACCCGCAAAGTTACTGTCTCTGCGGATGTCACTTTCCGTGAAGATCTTCCCTTCTTATCTGATCTGGATATCGCTCCTCGTCCAGACCCCGTCATTCGTCCTGTCATCCCTGCTCCCCACTCCTCATCCTCTCCTCCTTCCCTACCTCCGGCCCGTCCACCACCACCCGTTATCCGGGTCTATTCTCGTCGCTCTCCTCATCCCGTTGCTCCTCTGCAGTCGGCTTCGCCCTTTGGTGCTCTGCTACCTGCTGCTCCGGCTCCTGCATCAACCGCTCATCCGATGACGAATTACGTCTCTCTCCATCGCCTTTCTCCACCTCTTCTTCACTTTGCCACCTCATTATTCTCTGTTTCTGTCCCTAACTCTTTGCAGGAGGCACTTCAACATCCTGGCTGGCGGGCTGCCATGGACGAAAAAATCCAATCAGACCTGGGTCTTAGTTCCCTTACCTCCAGGTCAGCACCCTGTTGGGTGTAAATGAGTTTTCGTCATCAAGCATGCTCCGGATGACATTATTGCCAGACTGAAGTCCCGTCTTGTTGTCCGTTGCTTCACGCAACAAGAGGGCCTTGACTATGAGGAGACCTTCTCTCCAGTGGCTAAGCTCAACACCGTCCATGTTCTTCTCTCCGTGGCGGTGCACCACCACTGGCCCCTTCATCAGCTCGATATCAAGAACGCCTTTTTGAATGGCGACCTCCAGGAAACCGTCTACATGCGCCAACCGCCCGGGTTTGAGACCACGGGGGAGTCTCGGGTGTGTCTTCTCAAGAAATCCATTTATGGTCTCAAACAGTCCCCTCGGGCGTGGTTTGACAAGTTCAGCAAGGTGGTTCGGGGCATGAGGTTCACTCGGAGTTCTGCAGATTTCTCCCTATTCACCCGACACCGGGCCACTGGAACCGTCCTTCTGTTGGTTTATGTTGATGACATACTACTCACTGGGGATGATTCAAAGGGGATTCAAGAGGTCAAACAACATCTGAGCACTGTATTTCAGACTAAAGATCTGGGGCATCTTCGCTACTTACTTGGTCTCGAGATCGTATGACGGCCGGACGGGCTGGTTCTCTCCCAACGGAAGTACTGTCTCGATCTTCTCAAAGATGCTGGTCAGTCTGGTTGCAAACCAGCTTGTACCCCGATGGAGGCAAATCACAAACTGTGTGCTCATGCTTCTGATGACGATTTGCTTCTTCAGAACCCAGAATACTATCGACGCCTTGTGGGAAAGTTGATCTATCTCACGGTCACAAGGCCGGATATATCGTTTGCCGTTGGGGTTGTCAGTCGGTTCATGCATGCCCCCCGGGTTTCTCATCTCCAGGCGGTTGAACGGATTCTCTGATACCTTAAGGGAGCTCCAGGTCAAGGGCTGGTTTACAAAACCTCCGACTCGGCTCCCACATTAGTCGCTTATTCTGATGCCGATTATGCCGGTTCTCTGGACGATCAGAGGTCAACAAGTGGGTTCTGTACTTATTTTGGTGGTCATCTCATTACATGGGAAAGTAAGAAACAAGTTGTGGTCGCTCGTTCCTCTGCAGAAGTTAAATACCGATCGATGGCCTCGGTTATCTCAGAACTCACATGGCTTGAAAGTCTCCTTACTGACCTGGGAGTAAAACTCCCCTCATCTGCTGTTCTATTCTGTGATAGTCAAGCCGCCATACACATAGCAAAGAATCCGGTATTTCACGAGCGCACAAAACATATCGAAGTTGACTGTCACTTTATTTGAGAGAAAGTTCAATTGAAGAAACTTGAGTTAAAGCATGTTCCGGGCACTGATCAAGTTGCTGACATTCTCACAAAGGCCTTATCAAGTACCCTGTTCTACCAGTGTTTGTCCAAGCTGGGTGCATATGACCTATACGCTCTAGCTTGCGGGGGAGTGTTAGAAAAGCCCATTTAATCTAGGCCCATTATGTAACATTTATTATTTTTCTCTCCTCTCTTTAGTCCCACATATTGTATAGGACCTTCTTCTCTCTTTCTCTCATCTATATATTTGTACTCATTCTTTGTATTTGATACAAGTGAACATATATACAAGTTTAACTTTTTCCATCTCTACAAGTAGGAACCACAGAAGCAGAACGACGGGTAGAGAAGCAGACCGGTCGACCGGGTAGACAAGCAGACCACGTCAAAGAGTAGTCCACGACGGATAGAGGCAGTCCGCGACAAGAAGAGGTCGACAGATAGAAGCAGTCCACGATGGATAGAGGTAGTCCGCGACAAGAAGAGGTCGACAGATAGAAGCAGTCCGCGACGAATAGAGACAGTCAACGACAAGAAGAGGTCGACAGATAGAAGCATCCTGCGACGGATTGAGGCAGTCCGCAACAAAAAGAGGTCGGGAGTAGAGAGGAGTTAACCATGACCAGAGCAGACCGAGGGCCCCACAACGAAACTTATAAAAGCACAGGGGCTGCGTGGGTTGGGGGGGAGGGGTGGAACCACGGAAGAGGAGCGGGTAAAGAAATGGAGGTCGGCGGGTAGGAAGCGAACAGGAACCCGCGGACAACGACAGTAGACCGTCCGGGGAGAAACGTGGTAAGCGGTTAAAAACGAACAGACCGCTTCAGAGGATCAGAACTTTGATACCATGTTGAAGAATGAAGTAAACCTTTTATATCCTTCTTGTACAAATTACAAGTATGAGTACAAATATATAGGGAGAAGAGAGAGAATCATCCCTTATATAAGATGTGGGATTAATACATAAGAAAGAAGAAAACCTATAATGGGCCTTTACAAACAGTTTTCTAACAGCTATATATAGATGTATTATGTATAACATATTTGGTAGCAATAACATTTAATTAAAATCTTTTTGAATGATTGACCATCTTGATCAAAGTGCATTTTAACTTTAATTTAATAATTTCACAAAAGTAGAATTTTCAATTTAAGCTCCGTTTGGCACGGTGGTGCGATCGTGAACATGTGGGTTAAATTGTCATTTGTTAACACCCACCTAAGGAAGTTCATCCGTTTAAACATAAAAGTGGATGAAGTTCCTTAAGTGGCCGTTAACGAATTACAATTTAGCCCCCATGTTCATGACCGCCACCACCATGCCATACAGAGTCTTAATTTTGAATGCTAGCTAAGTGGTGCATGGCCCTTGCGCAAGGATGGCGCGTATAAATTGAGAAATGATTCAAAAAAATTTTAACTTCCTCTTTTATGATCACAGGTAGACCCATGAACGTATAAATGCATTTATTATTAGATGCAAAACAATAAAATCTTAACAAATTCATGTAAAACTGCAGAGTAATATCATTTTAACTTACTGAAAATTTAACTGAGTTTCTTTCTTGAAGGGCGTGAAGAATTTAGCTCTATAACTGATGGAAAAGATAATTTTGGGGCATCCTTTTATGAATTTAGAAGAAAATCAAACAGTTTTATGTTAATAACTCCTTTGTATTAATCCATATACTTTACATCTGTTATATTAATAGGCGGCAAGGTATTTTTAAAGAATCCACCCACCATCTTTATAATGCTGCGACACAAGAACGAGAGACTACACTCAATCAACTTTTGATTGAACTTGATGGGTTTGATACTGGAAAAGGTGTAATTTTCTTGGGTGCTACCAATCGTATGGACCTGCTGGATCCCGCCCTTCTTCGGCCAGGTCGGTTTGATCGAAAGGTATGCTTTTAACTATCACTTGCCAATGAATCTATCTAGCGATCTACATTTTGTGCAGAGCATTTGAATACACCTGCACAGGGTTAATTTATGGGACTTGCCCTAGGATTTTTCGTAATTACATTGACCTGCAATCTACTTTGTAATTTTACAAATAACTCTCATCTTAGTTTACATTGTTAATTCTTCTAGGACACTAATATGATCCCGGAGAGGAATCCGGCAAGGTGAAGGGCCGGTGGAGGTGAGGAACAGGAAGGAGGAGGGAACGAGAAGAAAATCTAGGGGGCAACCATCTATACATCCAAGCATAATGAAAAGAGTACAAACAATCCCTTATAGGTGCGCAGATGCGGATAATGAAGAAGCAATACAAATAATAAAGCGTACACCTAAATGAAAATAATGTAATCAATTCAAATAAAATAATCATGTCGGTGACGCATCTTTGGTCTCTCCTCCAAACGGATCCGTCAGCGTCTCCCTTTGAGAGCGGACTCGCCACGACGTCTCGTCGGTGTTTGCGTGTTCTGTCGGCATGCACAACTGTAATAATACCACCGTCTGAAAAATATGCCTTGTCCCCAAGACAGTGGTCAGAGAGGTGGAGGCAGAAGTTATCCTGGGGCAACCGCATAGCTTCGAACTCCAGACGGTAAGACCCAACAACAAGGACCTCCTGCGAGCCATAGTCTCCCTAAAAGTGGTAGCGACGATCAAGTAGCTCAACTGGATAGCATGGCGCCAATTGCTGTTTTTTTTCTGGACCAAAAGAACCAAGCTAGAAAATGGGCTTGCACCAGAACTGTTAAGGACCCCCATCAACATTCCCTACACTAGAGGCTCAAGCTCATCCTTCCGCCCATGGTTAGAACAGAACGCCTGCGCTGAGACTGTTGTGGTTCTAGACTGGAGGGAATTGGCGTGGTCGGGTAGCCGGGCCGGTGACCATCCTGTCAAAGGCTGGATGACATCGGCGAGCGCAGTGAAAAGCTCTGGGTGGTTCGTCGGGGAAGGAAAAGGCACATCAGGTGGGCCCGATAGGGGCCACAACCCCTTGAAGAGGCCTACGTCTGTGGTCCATTGTCTTGTGCAGAGGGAGATCGTAGAACAGGGGAAAGCGGGGTTGCCGTCAAGGCGACATGACTGGTTCCCGTGTAGGAACTAAATAGTCATAGTCGCCCAGTGGACACGTACATCGTCGAGCGTGCAGAGCCTAGCCACCCCCAAATGACCTCGATACTGCCTAGGCCGAGTGCGTAGAAGTTCGCGGTCATGGAATAGGACCCCACGATGAGGTACGCGGTAGTACAATGCCCCTTTGTTGGTCGGCGGTTCCCATCGCCAAGGCAAACCACATCATCTGGGGAGAGAACCTAGGGAAGACGAAGCTGTTGCACCAGGCGCTCAGAGATAAAGTTGTGGTTTGCGTCGCTGTTCCCCATGATGATGATCGGGCGATCCCGCAGCGTGCCCGAGAGCAACATGGTCTGCTGGCTGGAGATCCCACCCGTCGAGGCACAGAATAACTCCAAGCGATGAAACACAGTTGCAGTAGGGTCGAGAGGTGTATCCCCATTAAGAGCTCCATGGCCTCAAAGTTGGCCATGGTAACCTCTGGGTCGACGTTGCCGATTATGGCGTGGAACTCCTTGATGGAGCACTCGTGGTTAGGGGAGTAGAGACCCTTGTTGTGAAGCTCATTGTAATCACTATATGAGATGCGCTGAGGGGCCAGTGGGCGGCCCAACCAGTTTCCCAAGGCAGCGGCCGCGGCGGAGGAGCTGTGGTTGGTGGTCTCCAAGGTGGCCGAGGTTGATGGTGGTCGGCCGCAGGAGCAGGTGGTCGGGGAAAGAGGTCGGCTTCCACCAGACACGCCAAGTTCATGGCATTGGAGACTGTGCGGGGGTGGTGTGTGCGGAGATGAGAGCGGATGTGGCAGTATATCTTGTGTGAAGAAGCCCAGGTAGTGATCGGGCGGTGGCCCGGAGACGTAGGAGACCCGGGAGACGAACCATCAACATAGTCGTCCAGGCCGGATGTCTGGCAAACACCGCAAAGATGCTCAATATCGGAAGACCCGAAGTAGCTGGTGTCATACCGCCGAATCATCTT
Organism: Platanthera guangdongensis; assembly: GCA_039583875.1. NCBI lineage: Eukaryota > Viridiplantae > Streptophyta > Magnoliopsida > Asparagales > Orchidaceae > Platanthera > Platanthera guangdongensis. The sequence goes on from CM077167.1 coordinate 25,420,961, forward strand.
CTGCTTGAACTCGGGCTAGGAGAGGCATGAGTTGGATTGGCGGAACCATTGATCCCAGTGGAGGGCTGAGCCGTCCAAGCCAAACACAACCATAGACAACTTGTGCTTCTCTGGTGTGTAGTTGAAGTCGAAATATTACTCTGCTTTGTCGATCCAACCCATTGGGTCGACACCGACAAAAGAGGGAATGTCGAGAGATAGGTCGGACCGACCTTGAATGGATGGAGGGGTGGTCCTGGATGGAATGGGCGGCGGCCTAGCGTCGAGGAAAGGGTCGCCATCCGCGGGTGAGCCGAAGCCGGACGCGAAAGAAACGGTAGCGGCAGACACTTGGAGAGAGTCAATCTTGGAGTAGTGAACGAGGAGGGATGCATGCATGGAGGCGACAAGTTGTTCGTAAGCCTCCACGCGACGATTATGGGCTTTAGAGGCAGTATTTGGAGCGGGGTCGCCGGAGGAGCGAGTGGGGGAGCCATGAGGCTAAAGACGTCAGATTTCGACCGGAATGAGGCGGATCTGACTGAGGAAGGCCAAAACAGAAGGCTTGTGCACTTCCTGCGACAGATTTGGGTAGAAATCAACTGATCGGCGACGACACGTGCTGGAAGCGGAAATGACGAAAGGCGGGTCGGACACAAGTGCAACGCTCGGCTGATATGGAATCAGGATCAGACAGAAGTGGGTCGGTTGCAGGCGGATCTTGAATCGGGATTTGGGTGGAAGCAGTTGGCGGCAGGCGGATTTGAAATTGTGCGGAAGCGTATCGCTCGACTGCCCATGCGGCGGATCTGGGATCGGTACAGACAGTGGATCGATCGGCGGATCTGGGAGCGGAACCAACATGAAAGCCAATCTGGGTCAGTGCGGAGGGATGCGCGGATGAGATGCGATAGGGAAATGGGTGACTGGTGGCTGTATAACAGGCAGTGAGGCAGGTTAGATCAAATTGATATGATTCTGAAGAGAAAACCGGCAAGGGGAAGGGCCGACAGAGATGAGGGAGAGGAAGGATGAAACGAAAAGAAAACCTATGGGGCAACTTTAAATTCCATACATCCAACCATAATGAAAATAGTACAACACAACCCCTTATAGGTGCGGGGTGCGAATAACAAAGAAGCAATGTGAATAATAAAGTGTGCACATAAATGAAAATAACATAATCAATGCAAGTAAAATAATCATGCCGACGACTCGTCTTTGGACTCTCCTCCAGACAGACCCGTCATCATCTGCCTCCGCGTGCGAACTTGCCACGGTGTCTCGTTGGCGTGTGCGTGTCCCGTCGGCATGCACAACCGCAACAGACACGCATCTCGTAGTATATGTTAACTGTGAGAGAGTATCATGTAACGATGTAAACTCGGAAGGGAGTTTTTTGTAATTTCAAAAAAATGGAGGTCTCGGTAATTATGCAAAATCCTATGGAAGTTCCTGGTTGATGGGGTTTCCCGAAAACAGTATGATTGTGCAAAGATTTTTTTCACGACCTCGACAACCTCGTCGATACAATTCTAACAGGCCTATACTCGCAAAATTCCGAGTCTGTTTGGTCCCCTAAACGGATGTCAAAGCAAACGCGCGTGGATGCACACATGTCGCAACCACCCCACTAAGTGGGAAGAATGCGGAGAGAGGGTTAACCAAATAGTCAACCCAGTAATTCCACTCACACCATGAACGCATGACTACATGCAACGACACATGATGACAACCGCTGACACCAAGCCATCCCTGTCGGGCGACCGCCACCACCGCCTGACAAAAACCGCACGGCCACACGATGTCATGGCCGCACGTCGGCTCCGGACGCGCAGCCGCATGGCCGCCAACGGTGCGCGCGTCCTTGTGTGCAGCCACCCAGGCGCGCGCGTCCTTCCGCGAGCAACCCGGCCGCGCCCGTCCGCGCGCCGCCCTTGCACAGCCGTACGACAGAGCGCCGCTCTCGCGCGGTCGCGTGTGCGGCTGCGCGCGTCCTTGTTCGCCTAATTTGCTTAGTTACCTTTTCCCCATTTTTGCACGTCACGTGCCTCAGGCGCACACCTGCATCTTGCGCCTAGGCTTCTGGGCCCGTTTGCGCCTCTGTGCGCCTTGCGCCTTTAATAACATAGGTCGTGTCTACAACTCTTTGTCCCTCGTCCTCTTTGTTTGTAACAATGCCCCCCCCCCCCCCCCCCCTTGAAAATTCATTGTCTTCAATACAGAAGAAAATTCGTAGACATAACTGCAACTTGTGTTTGGGTCGGCCAGGCCTGTCGGCTCGATGTCATGCATTTGTCCCACAAGTCGGCGGCAAATTTCGCTGATGTTGGCCGCGGAGGGGGATGGAGGACCACCGTCAGATGGGGAAAGGACGCCTCCCTGCCAAGAGCAAATGGACTCCTTTAGGAAAGCACATCATCAGGTGATCCCAGTTACACACACGCCACTGAGAGCACGAACCCGTGCGACGTCGACGATGATTTTAAGGCCAATGAGCTCCAAAGAGTACAAATTTGCGCGGAGAGGGTAGGAGCCCACAATCAGTGGCATGTCCATACAAAGGCCCCCAGAGGTAGTGCAGTGATCGCCGGCCAAGCAAATTGCGAAAGGCGGGGGCAGGAGACAAGAGAATGTCGAGCGCTGTCATTAGGCACTATGTGATGAAATTGTGGCTGGCCTCATTGTCAATCAACACTATCAGGAAAGTGGCATACATGGAACAAGGGAGCGTCCTTGTGCGGGGGCCAGAGGTGAGGTGAACTGTAAAGTATAGAAGTTCTATACGATGCAGCCGTGCATTGGGTACCAGAGCGGCTGACGATTTAGTGCCCTTAAGGGCTTCATAATCCCTGAGGGGGATTTCGAGGTCCTCGCCAATGGGTGATGTGGAGCACCTTCAGAGGACAATGATGACTCAAAATAAGGGTTGTTTACAATGGAAACTGAGGCCTTTAGTTCTGAGACGGTGGTACTCCTGGTTGGTCATTCGGGGGTCGTTTGACATTCAGAGTGGTTGGGGAGGTGGTCTGAAGCGTTGGGGAGCCACTGTATGCACCAGGGGTTGCAGCCAGAATGTGCTGGAGAATCGATAATCGGTTAGGTTGTCGAACTCTCCAGTGGATTAATGTTGTCGACGACGGTGACATTGAAGTCCGCTTCAACCAAGCGGGCGAGATCTTTGACATAAGTAATTGTCTGGGGGTGGTGGGTGTGAAGGCGGGACCGGATGTGGGGAAGGAGCCCCTTCATGAAGAAGTCCAAGTAATAATTGGGCGGACGGAATGTGTTGGAGAATCGATAATCGGTCTGGTTGTAAAACTCCCTGGTGGATGAATGGTGTCGACGGTGGTGACATTGAAGTCTACTTCAACCAAGCAGGCGAGATCCATGACATCAGTAATTGTTTGGGGGTGGTGGGTTCGAAGGCGGGACCGGATGTGGGAAAGGAGCCCTTTCATGAAGAAGCCCAAGTAATAATTAGGCGGTAGGCCATGGACGTGCTTTGCCAAAACGATGAACTCGTTGATGTAGTCAAGGTGGCCCAATTAACAGACACCACATAAACGTTGTATTGCCTTCCCAAAATAGTGAACATCATAGCGGCAGTTGTGGCCCAAGAGTGTGAATGGTTGTTCTGTCGCAGCTAGTAAAAGGATGTCATAGCAAACGCGCGTGGATGCATACATGTCGCAACCACCCAACTAAGTCGGAAGAATGCGGAGAGAGGGTTAACCAAATAGTCAACCCAGTAATTCCACTCACACCATGACCGCATTGACTACATGCAACGACACATGATGACAGCCGCCGACACCAAGCCATCCCTGTCGGGTGACCGCCACCACCGCCTGACAAAAACCGCACGGCCACACGATGTCGTGGCCGCACGTCAGCGCCGGCCGCGCAGCCTCATGGCCGCCAAGGGCGCGCACGTCCTTGTGCGCAGCCGCCCAAGTGCGCGCATCCTTCCGCGGGCCACCTAGGCGCGCGTCTCCGCGCGCCACCCTTGCACAGCCGCACGACAGCGCGCCGCCCTCGCGCGGTGCGGCTGCGCGCGACCACACACGCCTCATTACCTTTTTCCCCATTTCTGCGCGTCACGTGCCTCATGCGCACGCCTGCATGTTGCGCCTAGGCTTCAAGTCCCCTTTGCGCCCCTTTGCGCCTCTGTGCGCCTTACGCCTTTAATAACATAGGTCGTGTCTACAACTCTTCGTCCCTCGTCCTCCTTTTTGTTTGTAACAATGCCCCCCCCCTGAAAATTCATCTTGTCTTCAAGACAGAAGAAAATTCCTAGACGTACTACAACTTTGGTGTTTGGGTCGGCCATGCCTGTCAGCTCGATGTCGTGCACTTGTGCCTCAAGTCGGTGGCAAATTTCGCTGATGTTGGCCGCAGAGGAGGATGGAGGACCATCGTCAGATGGGGAAAGGACGGCTCCCTGCCAAGAGCAAATGGACTCCTTTATGAAAGCACATCATCAGGTGATCCCAGTTACACACGCTACTGAGAGCACGAACCCGTGCAACGTCGACGATGATGTTAAGGCCAATGAGCTCCAAAGAGTAAAAATCTGCGCGTAGAGGATAGGGGCCCACAATCATTGGCATGTCCATACAAAGGCCCCCAGAGGTAGTGCGGTGATCGCCGACCAAGCATATTGCGAAAGGCGGGGGCATGAGACAGGAGAATGTCGAGCGTTGTCATTAGGCACTATGTGATGAAATTGTGGCTGGCCTCAATGTCAATCAACACTATTAGGAAAGTGTCATACATGGAACAAGGGAGCGTCATTGTGCGGGGGCCAGAGGTGCGGCGAACTGTAAAGCAAGAAGTTCTATACGATGCAGCCGTGCGTTGGGTACCAGATCGGCTGGCGATTTAGCTCCCTTAATGACTTCATAATCCCTGAGGGTGATTTTGAGGTCCTCGCCAATGGGTGATGTGGAGCACCTTCAGAGGACAATGATGACTCGGAAATTAGGGTTGTTTACAATGGAAACTGACCTCTTTAGTTCTGAGATGGTGGTACTCCTGGTTGGTCATTCGGGGGGCGTTCGACATTCAGAGTGGTTGGGGAGGTGGTCTGAAGCGTTGGGAAGCCACTGTATGCACCAGGGGTTGCAGCCAGAATGTGTTGGAAAATCGATAATCGGTCAGGTCGCAAAACTCCCCAGTGGATGAATGGTGTCGACGACAGTGACATTGAAGTCCGCTTCAACCAAGCGGGCGAGATCCATGACATAAGTAATTGTCTGGGGGTGGTGGGTGTGAAGGCGGGACCGGATGTGGGGAAGGAGCCCCTTCATGAAGAAGTCCAAGTAATAATTGGGCGGACGGAATGTGTTTGAGAATCGATAATCGGTCTGGTTGTTTAAATCCTCAGTGGATGAATGGTGTCGACAGTGGTGGCATTGAAGTCTGCTTCAACCAAGCGGACGAGATCCATGACATCAGTAATTGTCTGGGGGTGGTGGGTTCGAAGGTGGGACCGGATGTGGGGAAGGAGCCCTTTCATGAAGAAGCCCAAGTAATAATTAGGCGGTAGGCCATGGACGTGCTTTGCCAAAGCGATGAACTCGTTGATGTAGTCAAGGAGGCCCAATTATCGGACACCACATAAACGTTCTATTGCCTTCCCAAAATAGTGAACATCATAGCGGCAGTTGTGGCCCAAGAGTGTGAATGGTTGTTCTGTCACAGCCAGTAAACGGATGTCAAAGCAAACGCGCGTGGATGCACACATGTCGCAACCACCCCACTAAGTGGGAAGAATGCAGAGAGTGGTTTAACCAAATAGTCAACCCAGTAATTCCACTCACACCATGAACGCATGACTACATGCAACGACACATGATGACAACCGCCGAGACCAAGCCATCCCTGTCGGGCGACCGCCACCACCGCCTGACAAAAACCGCACGGCCACACGATGTCATGGCCGCACGTCAGCGCCGGCCGCGCAGCCGCATGGCCGTCAAGGGCGCTCGCGTCTTTGTGCGCGGCCGCCCAGGTGCGTGCGTCCTTCCGCGGGCCACCCTTGCACAGCCGCACGCCGCCCTCGCGCGGTCGCGTGTGCGGCTGCGCGCGACCGCACGCCCTTGGCGGCCATGCGGCTGTGCGGCCGGCGCTGACGTGCGGCCATGACATCGTATGGTCGTGCGGTCCTTGTGCGCCTAATTCGCTTAATTACCTTTTTCCCCATTTCTGCGCGTCACGTACCTCATGCGCACGCCTGCATCTTGCGCCTAGGCTTCAGGGCTCATTTGCGCCTTGCGCCTTTAATAACATAGGTCGTGTCTACAAATCTTTGTCCCTCTTCCTCTTTGTTTGTAACAATGCCCTGCCCCCTGTAAATTCATCTTGTCTTCAAGACAGAAGAAAATTCCTAGACGTACTACAACTTTGGTGTTTGTGTCGGCCAGGCCTGTCGGCTCGATGTCGTGCACTAGTGCCACAAATCGGCGGCGAATTTCGCTGATGTTGGCCGCGGAGGGGATGGAGGACCATCGTCAGATGGGGAAAGGACGCCTCCCTGCCAAGAGCAAATGGACTCCTTTAGGAAAGCACTTCATCAGGTGATCCCAGTTACACACACGCCACTGAGAGCACGAACCCGTGCGACGTCGACGATGATGTTAAGGCCAATGAGCTCCAAAAAGTAAAAATCTGTGCGGAGAGGGTAGGGGCCCACAATCATTGGCATGTCCATACAAAGGCCCCCAGAGGTATTGCGGTGATCGCCGGCCAAGCAAATTGCGAAAGGGCAGGAGACAGGAGAATGTCGAGCGTTGTCATTAGGCACTATGTGATGAAATTGTGGTTGGCCTCATTGTCAATCAACACTATCAGGAAAGTGTCATACATGGAACAAAGGAGCGTCATTGTGCGAGGGCCAGAGGTGCGGCAAACTGTAAAGCATAGAAGTTCTATACGATGCAGCCGTGCGTTGGGTACTTGAGCGGTTGGCGATTTAGTGCCCTTAAGGGCTTCATAATCCCTGAGGGTGATTTTGAGGTCCTCGCCAATGGGTGATGTGGAGCACCTTCAGAGGACAATGATGACTCGGAAATTAGGGTTGTTTACAATGGAAACCGAGGACTTTAGTTCTGAGATGGTGGTACTCCTGGTTGGTCATTCGGGGGTCGTTCTGCATTCAGAGTGGTTGGGGAGGTGGTCTTAAGCGTTGGGGAGCCACTGTATGCACCAGGGGTTGCAGCCAAAATGTGCTAGAGAATTGATAATCGGCCGGGTCGTAGAACTCCTCAGTGGATGAATGGTGTCGACGACGGTGACATTGAAGTCCGCTTCAACCAAGCGGGCGAGATCCATGACATAAATAATTGTCTGGGGGTGGTGGGTGTGAAGGCGGGACCGGATGTGGGGAAGGAGCCCCTTCATGAAGAAGTCCAAGTAATAATTGAGCGGACGGAATGTGTTGGAGAATCGATAATCGGTCTGGTTGTAGAACTCCCCTGTGGCTGAATGGTGTCGACGGTGGTGGCATTGAAGTCTGCTTCAACCAAGCGGGCGAGATCCATGACATCAGTAATTGTCTGGAGGTGGTGGGTTCGAAGGCGGGACCGGATATGGGGAATGAGCCCTTTCATGAAGAAGCTCAAGTAATAATTAGGCGGTAGGCCATGGACGTGATTTGCCAAAGTGATGAACTCGTTGATGTAGTCAAGGAGGCCCAATTAACGGACACCACATAAACGTTCTATTGCCTTCCCAAAATAGTGAACATCATAGCGACAGTTGTGGTCCTGCTGGAGTTCCGACCAAGAGTGTGAATGGTTGTTCCGTCGCAGCCAACAAACCCAATGGAGGGCCGACCCTTTCGTGTCGTTGAGAGTGGTAGCAACCTTTTGGGGCTTGTTGAAGTTGGTGACCGGGCGGTCTGGCGGTCTGTCTTGGCGGCTTGAAGACCGCGCGGTCTGGCGGTTTGTCTCAGCCGGCTTGGAGACCGGGCGGTCTAGCGGTCTACCCTGGCAATCTCTCTTTCTCTCTGGTGGTAGCCGTGCGGTCAGCCTTTTCTGTCTAACCGCGCGGCTTGTGCGGTTTGTTTTGTATAGTCCGCTTAGTCCTGTAAATTTTTAGTCTCACATCTCTTATTTGTATTCTCTCATCTCTCCTCCATTCTATATAAGGGAGGGCATACCTTTGTAATAAGATATCTTTTTGGATAATAAAACTTTCAATTATTCAAAACTCCGGCTTGTTTTTGGTCGTTTGTTCGCTACTTTAACATGGTATCAGAGGACTCGATTTTCTCCTCCTGATTCTGTGCGCCCTCTCTGACCTCGCGACCTGTCCGCGCGGCTTGCTTCTTCTTCTCGCGGCCTGTCCCTGCGGCTTGTTTCTTCCGCCTGCTTGCGCCCTGTTCGCGCGGCTTCTTCTCTCCTTGTCGTTGCCCTTTGTGTGCGCGACCTCTTTGTTTCTTCTTCTTCTTGCTGCGACCTGTTTGCCTCCCAGCGGACTTTTCTCTGTTCGCGTGGTGTCTCTTTCTTCTGTTCGCGCGGGCTGATTTCTAGCCGCTCGACTTCTTTCCCTCTGCTTGCTTCTGCGGCTTGGTCGTGGTTTTTCTGGCCGCTGGTATCTCTCATCGTGACCGCTGCAGATCTCTTTCTCTAACCGCTGCGTTTTCTCTCTGTTCGCGCGGGTTCTTCCTTGTTTCGGCGGCCTCTCTGCCTTTCTTCCTTTAGCCGCTCCTGCCTGTTAGTCGTCGCGACCTCCTGTTAAGTCGCGCGGCTTGTGCTTCCCTCTTCTTACCCTTTGCCTTGCTCTGCACCTTGGTCGTGACCCTTCTTGCCGCTGGTGTGCTGTCACCGAGACCGCTGCAGTTTTTATTCCTCCCTTCATGGCTTTCATATACTCCTCCAAGCCGTTCGCCTCGGTTGTCACGTCTTCTGGCAGTGCCCACGTTGTTACTCAAGGAAAATGGCTGATCGACATCGGTGCTACAAATCATATGACCGGCAATCTCCAGTGTTTTTCTCTCCTAGAAACACATGATCGGTTGCCACCGGTTATTCTCGCTGACGGCTCTTCATCATCAGTCCATGGGACGGGGATAGTTCATGTCACTCCGTCTCTTCACTTGACGGATACTCTATATGTGCCCCAGTTCCCGTGCAACTTATTATCTGTTACCTCTCTATGCAAGCAATTACAGTGTTCCGTCACATTTACTTCTACTTCTTGCTCTTTTCAGGATCCGGACTCCCAACGGACGATTGCTACTGGGACTGAGAGTGGCGGCCTATACTTCCTGGACAAAATTTCTGTTTTTTCCACCTTCTCCACCACCTCCACAGATATTCTCCAATGACATCTCCGCCTTGGTCATGCTCCTCCACGTCTTCTTCGTCAACTTCTGCCCCACCTTCCTCCACAAAGTCCTCCTCTCAACTGTGAGGCCTGTCAGCTTGGCAAGCATCACCGCTCCTCTTTCCCTCCAAAGCACGTTCGTGGCTCTACCCGTCCGTTTGATCTCATCCACTCCGATATTTGGGGTCCTTCTCCTACTCTTACCATTGGTCGGGGTAGTTCATATTTTGTCACGTTCATTGATGATTTCTCTCGCTGTACGTGGGTGTATCTATTAAAAGATCGCTCCGAATTATTCTCTGTATGGACGTCCTTCTATCTCATGATCCAAACTCAGTTTAATGTTTCTATCAAAGTTTTTTGATCTGATAATGCCAAAGAATATATCAGTCATGACTTTTCTACATTCTGCATGCAAAATGGGATTATTCATCAAACTAGTTGTGTCTATACTTCACAACAAAATGGTGTGGCCGAACGCAAAAACCGTCACCTCCTCGATGTCGCTCGCACCTTGATGACCCAGATGCATGTTCCTCGCTCCTATTGGGGCTATGCTGTTCTCCTTGCCTGCTACCTTATCAATTGCATTCCCTCCACGGTTCTCCACGGAAAAACCCCATTCTCCATGCTGTATCCGGGCAAGGAGCTGTTTCCTCTACCACTCCAAATCTTTGGATGCACTGCCTTTGTGCATACCCCTTCTGCCACCAGTGATAAGCTCTCCCCTCGTTCCACCAAATGTGTCTTTTTGGGGTACTCCACCACTCAGAAAGGCTATTGTTGCTTTGATCCCGTCCTTCGTAAGCAGTTCGTCTTTGCTGACGTCACCTTCTTCGAGAATACCTCCTACTTCTCGGATGACTCCTCTCCTCTTCTCCCAGCTTCTGATTCTCCTGCCGTTCCCTTCGTTCCCTCGCCTCCTACTACGATCTCCACCCCTACACCGTCTCCATCCACTCCTCTCCATCCACCTCTCTCTCTCCCTCCTCCGCCACCCTCTCCCTCCTCTCCGCCGCCGTCGCTCTCTACTCCTCGGGCCAGCTTTCTCTACCACGGATGCTCCGGATGCCGCGGGACCCGCTGACCTGGATCTTCCTATAGCTCTTCGCAAAGGGGTGCGGACGTGTACCCTACACCCACTTGCTGCTGTTGTTTCCTATGATCGTCTTACCCCTTCTCGCAGGACATTTGCACTGGCTATCTTTGCCACTGCCACACCCCGCTCCTACCAGGAGGCCCTTGCTATTCCTCATTGGAAGATGGCCATGGATGAGGAAATGACGACCCTAACTGAGCGGGGTACCTGGACTCTTGTTCCTCCTCCCTTCGGCACTGATGTGGTTGGCTGTCGCTGGGTCTTTGTGGTCAAATTTGGCCCCGACGGCACTGTGGATCGTTATAAGGCTCGCCTTGTTGTTAAGGGCTTTACTCAGACCTATGAGGTTGATTACTTTGACACCTTCTCCCCTGTGGCTCGTCTCAGCACTATCCGGGTCCTTCTCGCTGTGGCGGTAAATAGGGATTGGCCGATTTCCCAGCTGGATGTCAAGAATGCCTTCCTTTATGGTGATCTTCACGAGGCCGTTTACATGGAGCAACCTCCTGGGTATGTTGCTCAGGGGGAGACACGTGTATGCCGGCTGAAGAAGGCAATTTATGGCCTCAAGCAGAGCCCTCGAGCTTGGTTTGACAAGTTCAGCGGCATCGTGGCGGCAGTTGGTTTTGCGCGAAGCTCTGCCGATCACTCTCTATTTATTCGCAAAACTCCTTCGGGGCTGGTTGTCCTTGCTGTGTACGTCGATGATATTCTTCTCACTGGCGATGACCAGGAAGGGGTAGCCCTGACAAAGCGACATCTTCGTCAACATCTGATCACGAAAGATATGGGCTCTCCAAAGTACTTTCTGGGGATCGAAATCTCTCGGAAGCCCGACTCCTTAGTTCTCTCTCAGCGTAAGTATGCCCTTGATCTTTTAAAAGAGGCAGGATTGACTGGAGCAAAACCTGCCTGATGCCCCATGGAAACTGGAGAAGACAAAACCTGGACAGATGATTCGCCTCCTCTTTCAGATAGTTCGCGGTACAGGCATCTGGTTGGTAAGCTCATATATCTCACAGTGACCAGGCCAGACATCTCCTATGCTGTGGGCAAGGTGAGTCAATTCATGCAAGCACCTAGGTAGTGCCATCTACAGTCCGCCTTGCGGATCTTGGAGTATGTCAAAGCAGCGCCTGGAAAAGGATTACTTTTTCAGAAGAATGGTCATCTGAGGATTGAAGCATACTCAGATGCAAGTTATGCTGATGACAAAGGGGATCGCAAGTCAACCTCAGGTTTTTGCACCTTTGTTGGGGGAAATCTGGTGAGCTGGAAGAGCAAGAAGCAGTCTGTTGTCTGCAGGTCCAGTGCAGAAGCTGAGTATCGCAGTATGACGTCGACCACTTGTGAGTTAAAATGGCTGCGGGCTCTCATGCTAGATTTAGGAGAGGTCTACAACCATCCTCTACCTATGTTCTGTGATAACAAGGCCGCCATATACATCTCCAAAAATCCGGTCTTCCATGAAAGAACAAAGCACATTGAGGTCGACTGTCATTTCATTCGTGAAGAGATCTTAAAGGAATAAATTTGCACTCCATTTGTCACTTCTGATAAAGAGCTGACTGACATCTTCACCAAGCCAGTTTCCGCCTCGTTTCTTCATGTTTGTGACAAGCTGGACATGATCGATATATATGCTCCAGCTTGAGGGGGAGTGTTGAAGTTGGTGACCGGGCGGTCTGGCGGTCTGGCGGTCTGTCTTGGCGGCTTGAAGACCGCGCGGTCTGGCGGTTTGTCTCAGCCGGCTTGGAGACCGGGCGGTCTAGCGGTCTACCCTGGCAATCTCTCTTTCTCTCTGGTGGTAGCCGTGCGGTTAGCCCTTCTGTCTAACCGCGCGGCTTGTGCGGTTTGTTTTGTATAGTCCGCTTAGTCCTGTAAATTTTTAGTCCCACATCTCTTATTTGTATTCTCTCATCTCTCCTCCATTCTATATAAGGGAGGACATATCTTTGTAATAGATATCTTTTTGGATAATAAAACTTTCAATTATTCAAAACTCCGGCTTGTTTTTGGTCGTTTGTTCGCTACTTTAACAGGGCTCCAAAGACAAATGAATGTCAAAGAATTTTTCCACACATGCAAACCCAATGGAGTGGCCGACCCTTCATGTCGTTGAAGGAGGGATCGTCAAACGAATGGTGTGTTGGCAGTAGAAAGCCCGTCGGGGCGGAACTGGATCGCGGGGAAGGTCTGAATGCACACCAAGAAGCGAAGGGGATCCGCATTGTAGGTTGAGGAAGATGCTCGACCGGCGAGGAGGGAGTCAAACTTAGCATCCATCCACTACATAAGGTCTTGGAGTGAGGTGATGAACTCCCCAGGAGTGTCGCAGTGGCAGAAAATGGCTGGATCCATAGAAGGCTGAGGTGCGGGTGCGTCAGAGGGTTCCATGGAGCAAAGTCATGGGGCATGCATGTAGAAGAAGGTCCGGAGTAGCGCTGGAATTGCAGAGTGCTGGTGGGATCTGGAAAAACGGTCATCAAGTGCAAGAGTGGTGTGGTCGGGTGAAGAGAAGTTTGGCGCTACGGATGCGAGTGGGTCGCAATAGAATTGTTGCTGGCGTGGAGATGTGGAACTGTGATGTGGACGACGATTGCATGATGCAGTGACGAGACTAGAGCCACGGGCGCGAGCGTGTTGTTGATTGGATCGAACTATGGATCATTTTTGGATCAGGTGCGGGAACGGGCGTTGTTGACATGATCGGAAGCGAGGGGATGTTGTTGGATTGGGTGTGAATCGTAGTGGAATCGGATGCGGGAGCGGGTGTCGTGGACAAACGCGGAAGTGAGAGTTTTGTAGCTTGATCATTTCAGGAATCCACGGCCGGAAGAGGGCAAGTCAGACCAAATGTTAGGCACTACGGTTGAAGGAGGGGAGGATAGGGAGGGGAAGAGATGAAGGAGAATGAAGAAGAGAGAAAAATTCAGCCCACGGGGCTCCTCCAAAAGTGATCTTACCTCAATATGATCCAAATGAGATACATGTCTAGGCTTATATAGTGCCTAGTTCCAAAATGCGCAAGGGATAGTGGCAAATAACTCACGGCCTGAAATACATGTGCGATAATATAATATAACATTGGCGGATGCACTATGCTTGTACTCTCTATTGGTGAACATTCATCGTCATGTTGAGATCTTTTTCCTCATCGCCTCAGTATTGACAACGACATATGTGTAGTGTCCACTTCTCATCGTCCCTCGCCCTCTCCCGTGTCTGTAACAAACATACTCACTAAAAGATCTTACATTTCAGTTTTTTTATCCTTTTCTCTTCTTCTTTTGTCAGTTTTTATCAAAATGGTATGGTATTGGTCTCTTTTTCAGATAAGAATCCGCCCTGCTGGGTCTAAGGGACGGTTGGACATCTTAAAGGTTCATGCTCATAAAGTCAAATTGTCACCCACAGTTGATTTGGCTTCTTATGCTCAAAATTTGCCAGGTATGCCATCTTAATTCTGTTTTTGTCCACTTTTGTGTGTTTCAATGTAAATTTTGATTTGAATATAGTACATTAATGTAGAATAGAAAGATAAATATTCAGATCCATGGATGACTAGATTGAATAGTATGAAAATATAGACAGGGTTGGGTAAAATGAAGCCAACTTTTTTAGATCGATTGCATGAACTGAACTATGGAAAAATGAAGAAAAACATGGACCTGTTAAATTGTGTCCAAATAGAATGTTGATAGTTTTCTTATTCATGTTGTCAATGGAGAAAGACGGGGTGTAGATAACATGCGAGTTGAAGATGTATGCACGACAAAATTTAAAAATATGAATTAAGGAATGATTATTTTAGAGGATAAGGCAATAGAAAGTATACCTGGGTGTTTAGGCATGCACAATGAAGATTAGGAAAAGCACCAATTGGACTAATAGATTGATTTAGACGTTGAAGGATTAAGCAGGAGAAGGGCTTATGCCCGAGTTGACATTGATGAATGTTGTTTAAGATGATTCATAAAACCAACCTCAAGGAATGATGATATTTGTCGATTAAGAAACTTTGTAACGGCGCGCCACGTTCGACGCGCGTATATTCTCGCAGGAGGCGGTGATCCGCTGTCCGGACGGGCGATCGGAGCCCGTAGTCGCGTCCGGATGATTGTCTCGAATCTCTTTTGTATTTTATGCTTTTTGTTCTGAGATGTATTTAACCCCCGATCGGCCCAAACAATCTTAGCCATCCGATCGGGGTGATTTTCTTTCGTGTACAGTGCAGGTGCTGGGCGGTTTTTCACCTAGGGTTATATAACCCGACAGTTGGAGGAGATGAGGTATCGTGAGTTTGGGAAAATTTTCAAGTCGTCGGTCCTGGACTTGGTGCGACGACAGTTCTTCCTCGTCGGGAGTGATTCCCGACTTCCCATCTGCCTCCACACCACCGGTGCGACGCCGACAACCCTCTCCCCGCCTTCCTTCCCCGATTCGGTAAGCCCTCCTCCGTTAGATTCCCCCCTCCCGTCTCCCTCTTTCTCGTACCGTAAACGGAGCCGACATCCCTCCCCTTTCTTCCCCACTCCCTGCGCCATCATCCCCAGCCGACAACCTCATCCTTGTCCAAGCCCGCAACCCTAGTCGACTACTTGATCCCTGTCCAAGCCCGCAGTATACGCCAGCACCTGCTTCCCTGTCCAAACCCGCAACCCACGCCGACAACCTCCTCCAGATCCCTACCTGCAACCCAAACCACCACCTCCTGCCGCTCTCCTCTCTCGTCAACTTACACCCTGCCCTCACCCCAACAGTAAACGTCTCCCTCTACCCCATTTCCTCCCCTGTCTGTTGGCCTTCCACTAGCCAAATTCCCCAGCCAGTCACTGCTTATGACCCCCAAATCATAGCCAGCCACTTCCTCAAGTCTCCAACAGCCCCACACCATTCCCAGTGTACTCCTCCTGTTGCAGCCACCTCGAATGCCTCCTCCATCCGCCTCCGCCGCCGCCTTCCTGTGTGAAATGTGGAAAAGTTATTTTCTTTATAGTTGTTTATTTTGGCACCGATATTGTGTAGTGGATGCTCTCCCTTTAAATGTTATTAGTTTTATTTGTCGTGTGATTTGCAGGGTTTCTTCTGCGTTTGCTTGAAAGTAATTGCGCCCTTGTTCATTTTGCAAAATTAGTACTTTGTCCTCCGTTAATTAATTGTTTGCAGCCGCATGTGCACTTGTTGTTAATCCATAATAAATAATTACTTGTTTGTAATTTTAGCGGACTTGTGCACTTTCATTACACCGCACTGCAATTAAGTTTGCATTTAGGGAGTCCTCGTATCGGCTCTGCCACTGCATCAAATTGGTATCAGAGGACAAGGTTTGGGCCACATTTATATGTGTAGTGGTAGGAGTTTTAATGTTCATTTATGTCTTGTTATCGTCGTCGTTCATCTCCTCTATTTGGGGATCTCGAGTCTACCCGTGTCCGACCACATAGAGCCCATTTAGAGAAACCCTCATGTTATTATGAGGATTATCGCTCATCGCACACCACCCCTAGAGATCGTGTCGACCCCTCGACACACTTTTGTTAGGCTAGAAATGATCTCCATGATGATAGGTCCTCACATTATCATCATTACACCTCTTCGCGACTCTATGATGATAGAGTTGAGTATCGTTCAGGTCGTTGTCGTTACACATCCCCTATGGTTGAAGAATCTGAGTTTACGTATGCGCAACCACCACGACACGTTTGTAGGGCCCACACACACCCACGAGCACAATCTGAATATGTTAGGAACTACCGTCTCGATGATTCTCAGGAACCCTATAGAGAACACCGTCGTTTAGACCCTCCTAGTGTTCCACCAAGAGAGTTACCTGAGGCCGAATTTCAGCGACTAGTACTTGACCGCTTTAATCTCTTAGATGCTCAATTTGATCGCATAAGATCTACACTTAGAAGAGAGCCTAGAGATTTAGGTCAAGCCACTGAGACGTCTAGTAGTGCTCCGATTAGCATGAGAGACCTGACGTTTGATTTTGTCACTCCCTCTTTTGATGAGGCTCGTTGTCCATGTGATCTTGTTGTTGAATCTGCTCATGATCTCATTATACAGGTGGAGAGCGATACTCGTATGACTAGTGAGCATGATCGCGTGAGTGAGGATGAGCGACCCAGTGACACTGTGATGGTATATCCATCCTTCACACCTCACTTAGACATAATGTCACCTTTGGTTAGGGGTTCGTATATCGACACTATACTGAGTGACCCACACTTGAGTAGCGGCTCTTCCTACTCTGCCCATGTCTCTATATCGAGTCACATCACTACTGAGAGTCGAGAGCATAGTGTTGACTTCATAGTGGACACCTCACCCACTCACGAGGACACGACCTCTATCAGCTATACTCATCTGGAGGATAATCCCATTGTTAATGACTTCATCGTTGGACCTCCAGATAAGCCTCCTGACGAGCCACTACTCCCTTGGGAGGTTCATGAGCCTGGTATTGACTTTGTTGTGGGTATTCTACTTGCTCCCACAGACACTACTATTATTGGTGCCTTCCTCTTGGGGGACCATGCTATCATTATCAACCTCCCCAAGGTTGCGTCACTGAAATGCTTATTTGATGAGCTTTCCCGCTTACACCTTCGTGACAGGTCATATGTACGCACTAGTGCTCATCTCACACGTGATGACTTTGTGTATACACCCCCTGGTGAGCCACCTGACGGGCTTGATCGTTTAAAAGGTACACGTTACACCCGCGCGACACACTATTTGGTCACCATCCACGACATCCCTACGGGTGATGACGTTAGTCACGTTGGATTTTTCTATCGACCATCTAGTAAACCTCCTGATGTTAGGCTCTTCCTTAGGAAACGTGTCGCGTATGTTGTACCCCATTTGCGTCCTTCACTTCATGTCTGTGAGTCGGTTGAATCATTTACTTCTCATTTTCATGCACTCCACTAGGTGGTCCATAAGAAAATTGCAACTAGTAATGATTATTATAAGGATAAAGCAGGTCAGCATAGGCGGAAACAAATCTTTGAGGCAGGAGAACATGTATTAATTCGCATTCGATCTGAGAGGGTCCCACAAGGACCGGCAAAAAAATTAAGCACACGCAGAATGAGCCCCTCTACAGTTGTGCGGCGAATTGGTACGAACGCATATGAGATAGACATCCCTCATGGTATGGGCATCAGTCGAGTATTCAACGTAGAGGATTTCACTCCTTACTACGAAGAGCATATGTACGTGGATCCACTCACCACACCTCTACCCGAACCCTCCTATTACCTCCACCAGTCCCTCTCTGTTGCCACCAATGACGTCGCGACATGCAGATCGAGTTGCACCACCGACGGTTCCACCGATATCATTGCCAGGAGGAGATACATCAGTGCCAGACGGACATACATTGGTACCACCTGCTTCCACCGACGACGTGCTTCAGATCGTCGGTCACGACTTCTACGCCGCTGGCGGACGAGATACCCCGCGTTATCTTGTCCGTTGGAGCGGCCGACCCCTTCACGATGCTACATGGATATCTTCCGAGGAGTTCGAGAGACTCGCTCCGCGGCTACACAGCGAGGGTGACCACCCGCGCTCTCCGGAGTTGAGTACTTTTAAGCCGGGGGGAGTTAACTGCGCACCATGACCGACACACGTATATTCCCGCAGGAGGCGGTGATCTGCTGCCCGGACGGGCGATCAGAGCACGTAGTCGCGTCCGGATGATCGTCTTGAATCTCTTTTGTATTTTATGTTTTTTGTTCTGAGATGTATTTAACCCCCGATCGGCCCAAACAATCTTAGCCATCCGATCGAGTGATTTTCTTTCTTGTACAGTGCAGGTGCTGGGCGGTTTTTCACTTAGGGTTATATTACCCGACGGTTGGAGGAGATGAGGTATCGTGAGTTTGGGAAAATTTTCAAGCCGTCGGTCCTGGACTTGGTGCGAAGCCAGTTCTTCCTCGTCGGGAGTGATTCCCGGCTTCCCCTCTGCCTCCGCATCACCGGTGCGACGCCGACAACCCTCTCCCCGCCTCCCTTCCCCGATCCGGTAAGCCCTCCTCCGTTAGATTCCCCCCTTCCGTCTCCCTCTTTCCCGTACCGGAAACGGAGCCGACATCCCTCCCATTTCTTCCCCACTCCCTGCGCCATCATCCCTGGCCGGCAACTTCATCCTTGTCCAAGCCCGCAACCCTAGTCGACTACTTCATCCCTGTCCAAGCCCGCAGTATACGCCAGCACCTGCTTCCCTGTCCAAACCCGCAACCCACGCCGGCAACCTCCTCCAGATCCCTACCCACAACCCAAACCACCACCTCCTGCCGCTCTCCTCTCCCGTCGACTTACACCCTGCCCTCACCCCAACAGTAAACGTCTCCCTCTACCCCATTTCCTCCCCTGTCCGTTGGCCTTCCACCAGCCCAATTCCCCTCCCAGTCACTGCTTATGACCCAAATCATAGCCAGCCACTTCCTCAAGTCTCTAGCAGCCCCACCCCATTCCCGGTGTACTCCTTCTATTGCAGCCACCTCGAATGCCTCCTCCATCCGCCTCCGCCGCCGCTTGCCTGTGTGAAATGTGGTAGAGTTATTTTCTTTATAGTTGTTTATTTTGGCACCTATATTGTGTAGTGGATGCTCTCCCTTTAAATGTTATTAGTATTATTTGTCGTGTGATTTGCAGGGTTTCTTCTGCGTTTGCTTGAAAGTAATTGCGCCCTTGTTCATTTTGCAAAAGTAATACTTCGTCCTCCGTTAATTAATTGTTTGCAGCCGCATGTGCACTTGCTGTTAATCCATAATAAATAATTACTTGTTTGTAATTTTAGCGAGCCACTTGTGCACTTTCATTACACCGCATTGCAATTAGGTTTGCATTTAGAGAGTCCTCCTCATATCGGTCCTGCCACTGCATCACTTTGTATCTCTATTATACAGATGCTGCTAAATAAGGGTCCAGTTGGTCCATTTGATGCGGCTGTGGAGGCAGTGAACGCAATTGTTGTGAACTATCATTTGTGAATGGACGATTCACTCCTGGAACCGCTTCCACTTTTAGGTTCAAAATTGGGTCTCTCTGTGGCCGCGGTTGCATCCATTATCGTTCCGAATGGGTGTTTTTGTCCAAATGCACCGAGGCAAAAACACCCTACCAAATGAACCTTAAATGGAGTACACTGTAATGCCTTAATACCTTTACACACATTATTATGGCTGGTACAGTTGGTCTTTGATCGCTTTCATAATATACCTATTTATTGGAGCCTATTATGAATCTGAAATGACAATTATTTTTAGGATGGACTGGTGCTAAGCTTGCCCAATTGATGCAAGAGGCAGCTCTTGTGGCAGTCAGGAATAACCATGAATCTGTCCTTCCATCTGATATGGATCAGGCGGTTGATCGGCTGACGATAGGACCTAAGAGGCTAGGAATTGATTTAGGCCATCAAGGGCAATGCCGCAGAGCTGTGTCTGAGGTCGGCATTGCGCTGACTTCACATTTATTGAGGCGCCATGAAAATGCGAAAGTTGAGTACTGCGAACGTATTTCTATCATCCCTCGTGGCCAGGTCATTTTCTTTGCTGCCATTTTCGTTGTATCTGGTTTGATACTTGCATCTCGGTGGTTTCGTGTCACAAACTTATGTCCATGCTAATATGTGCAGACGCTCTCACAAGTTGTATTCCATCGCCTAGAAGACGAATGCTACATGTTTGAAACACGATCCCAATTACTCCATCGTCTTCAGGTATATCTCATAGCATGCATCATCCCGTGAAATTAGTATGCTCAAATAGAAAAAAAAATTAAACATTTTCTTCTGTTTCAGGTACTATTGGGTGGAAGAGCTGCAGAGGAAGTTATATTTAGACGGGATACTTCGAAAGCATCCCTGAAATATTTGGAGGACGCAACTTGCCTCGCACGAAAAATATTAACCATGTGAGCCCTCTTTGCCCTTCAAGTTAGTTTTTGTTTTCTATTAAAGAGCGGTTTCTCCTATCTAACCAGTTGGAACTTGGAGAATCCCATGGCAATACATGGAGAACCTTTCCCTTGGAAAAGGAAGTTTGGATTTATTGGGCCCCGACTTGATTTTGAAGGATCGCTTTATGACGATTATGGCTTCATAGAGCCTCCAATTAATTTTGACATGGATGATTTGGTTGCTCGAAGAACTGAAGAGTTGATGCATGTCATGTATGGGAAGACAATCACTTTGTTGAGGCAGCATTCAGCAGCTCTTTTGAAAACAATTAAGGTAAAATGCTATCTGAAACCTTATTAATTTTTTTTTATAATCATTATGAGGCGTTTATTGAATGCGATTATTAGTAAAATTAAGTCCTTGGTAGACATGCTCTATCTAGAGACTAGGTATACCTTCTATTTAGTTCAAAAATAGACTTAAGTGGTTTGAGCATTGTGCAGTAACGGGTAGAAGATGCAATCATAATAAAGTTGATAAATGAGGTACTTTTTGATAGAGTGGTGCTGGTTGTGAATGGAGTTCAAAAAAAAGCAGGTTGCGCTTGGGTAGGTGTTGCTATGAATTCTATTTTTTCAAATGCCAATTTAGGACAAAACGATGCTGTAGTCATGCAAATGTTGACAAGTTTTAACAGTCGTGAATACTCAAATCCCAGAAAGTGAAATATACTCAAATCCCAGAAAGTGAAATATACTCAAATCCCAGAAAGTGAAATATACTCAAATCCCAGAAAGTGAAATATACTCAAATCCCAGAAAGTGAAATATACTCAAATCCCAGAAAGTGAAATATACTCAAATCCCAGAAAGTGAAATTTGAGCTTTAAAAATGTTATGGAAGTAAAAAATGCCAGTCAAAACTACCATGGCTAAACCCAAAGCGAACCTAAGAGTAAACTTTTCGAAAAGATAAAGTCTTATTCCGCTTTACAAGTTGATAACTAACATTTTGAATAGTCACACCAATATTATTATTATTATTATTTTCAATATTTAGGGTAGTTTGATCATTTTTTCTCACAACAATCGCCAACATTTGAAGGGTTCTTGATACGAAGTGAGATCTGCATAATTGTAGTAAAACATAAAAATGAGAGATTCAATGACTGAGGTATTCTTGCGCGGTTGCGCCTACTCTTGAGGGCTAGTTCCCCAAAGGAATTCCTCTCCCGGAGACAATTTTTAAGACTGAACACAAGAACCCAACTCAATCATAAGCCCCTCATATATGGGTGGGGAAGTTATGATAAAAGGCATCACGTATTCTTTAATACGGTTAATAGTAAATATAAAATAATGATGGACGCTCTGAGTTCCTGACTTGTCGTAAATATAAAATAATGATGGACGCTCTGAGTTCACTTGCCATAAGGGTTCACCCGAGGGTGTCTATGTATCAATACCCCTATCTTTAAAACCAACTTTGTCCCCGAGGTTGAGCTGCGAAAAAACGTATGTGATGCCCTACTTTGGAACAATGAAAGGGAAATGATTGAACATGTGCGGCGAGAGTCCGTTAGCAAGCGACAACAGATGACCGCCTATGATGCGTCTTTAATGATCGTCATAGTGTCGAATATCACGGTGATTAGCAGCAGACATTGTCGAGGCGCAATGCGGTCGTTGGTAGTGATTAGGAGGCAGTGTGAAAGAGAGGGATGCTGGGTTCAAAATATGCCAAAGCACTGGAATGATCATTGTGATAACACATGCGGTCGTTGGTAGTGATTAGGAGGCAGCGTGAAAGAGAGGGATGCAGGGTTCAAAATATGCCAAAGCACTGGAATGATCATTGTGATAACACGTGATTGGTGAAAGCATTGGAGTAAGTGGGAGGTGTGTGAGTTATAGAGAAGAAAGTGAATCAATGTCAATGGGGATGTTACGTCCTGTACTAGTAACTGGGATTTGAAACAGGGGGTTGGGAGCGGGTGTGGTATGAGTTGTAATAATTTTGGGTAGATCTAGATGGATGGGGTTGGGGCAATACTTTGGAAAAGACAAGCGGGGATAGAAAAATGGGTATCCTCAGGCATGGGTATCCCCAGAAAAAGTGTTATCATTTCCCTTGGTTGCAAGCTATGTATTTAAAGGCATGTCTAAGGCTCAAGGCTCACCGGGCTCAGAGGTTTGTGCTTTTGTGCACCATTTTTCTGCCTTTGGGGCATAAAAGGCGCGTCTGTGTAAGATTTTTATTGTAAAGTTTTTTTATTCAAAAGAAAGAAAGAACTTAATAATTTTTGCATAATTTGTGTTTGTGAAACATAATCAAGTTTTGAGACTTAGATATGATGCAAGTGATCACATTGATTTTTTTTATTAATATATATAGACGATAGTAATGAATGGTTAATTAGTGAAATAAATGAAGAATTTGATCAAGAAGTTGAATTGATGTTTGATTCTTATTATTTAAAATGAATGTGATTGCATATTGCTTTCGTCAGGTGCATGTCTGCTCCTTGAGCCTTGTGTCTTGCCTTCGTCAGGCACGCGTTTGCGCCTTGAGCCTTGTGTCTAGGCTCCAAGACCCATTTGAGCCTCAGTGCGACTTGCGCTTTTAATAACTATGGTTGCATGTCTACCATTATGCGTTAGTGGAAGGTGCAGAGTAACAAGGGTGATTGGAGACGACAATATGGGGTAGTATAGACCAACACGTAAAGCGATCTTGTGGATGGCATAATCAGTGATGTGTTGGATTGGTTGTTGGTCGGTATCGGCTGAGGGACGGGCATGGAAAAAGGAGATTATTGCAGGCTTGCTACTGTGGTAGGAAAACATTTGAATGTTGTTGGCGGCTGATTGTAGGAATCAGTCAGGGTGAGTAGCGGGGAATTGTTACTGGCACTAGCTACGGAGGAATGATTGGGGATGTGATGAATGGAGGGTGTCGAATTGCTTGGATGGGTTGAAGTGCAGCGGTAGGGACGTCGAGGTGAGATGGAGCTGTGTGTTGAAGGGGCCGGGCGAGCTTTGCTGCAAGGGCAAGGGAGGAGATGCAAGTAGCATTTGTAGAGGATATGACATGCATATGCTGGAGGGAGGAGTTACAATGAATCGCTTGCATCATCGTTAGGATGTCGGTGAGTGTAGCATCCATCCTGTCGAAGCTTGCATGATGGGTAGTCCCCGATAGCTGAAGGAGTGGTAGGCCAATAGTGACATGTCAAACCAATTGATACAAAACTATATTTGAATAATTACCCTAAACATAATTGGGAACGTTACAATTGCGAGGTATACTCTCATCTACTCGTGAGGGCTGGTTCCCCAAGAAATACCTCTTTCATAGTGTTAGACTATATTTATGTTATGTTAAATGTCGCCTTTATTTTTCCTTGTATTTCCTCTATATATAGAGGCTCCTATGTGTAAATGAATAAGATTCATTCGGTGGTTTACATTTCAACATGGTATCAGAGCATATCGTAAACCGCTAACCCTAATCGTCGTCAGACCCTTCTCCCTGCACGCCCCTCGCCACTCGCCACTCGCCCTCCGCGTCTCCGCCTTCGACCGCATCTTCGCAGCCCGCGGCTTCGCAGCCCGCAGTCGGCCGTTCCTTCCGCCGCCCTCTTCCGCCTCTTCCGCCGCTTTCTCCCGCTCCCTCTAGCGCCGACTTACTATGCAGTGACTGTTTCTGCTCCTTCCGGCGCCATCCTTTCTTCATGATGCTTCTCTATGGGTGGATTTTTTTCTCCTCTAACTTTCATCTCTTGATGCCCTAATTCTTGGGGTGTCTTCCTCTCCGAATTTCTCTTCCGGACTTCCCTCTCTTGCGGGATTTGTATTCCTGCGCGATGGGTTCTAGTGGCGCGGATTCTCCGGCTTCTCCATCTCTTTCTACCAAAGTTACTCTGACTCCTGGTTCCGGTGGCCCTCCTCCGTCGGTTTTTTTCCGTGGAACCACCGACCATAATACTCCTCAGATCATGGGACGACCTTCGATACGTTCTCTTCCTAAGGTCTTCAGCATAGTTCAGCAGGAGTTTGATCGTCGTCAGACCCTTCTCCCTGACTCGGTGCCGGAAGGATCTGCTCTGGCCGCTACCACACCCTCTCTTCTTGGTACTCGGCCATCCCTGGATCTCAGGCTGAAGAATCCTGATAAGGATCATCTTATATGTGATTATTGTGACAAGACTCGCCACACTCGGGATACCTGCTTCAGGCTTCATGGTTTTCCAAACCCCAGGGGAGGTGCTCCACCTCATGGCGGTCGTGGTTCTGGACGCTTCTCAGGTCGCCATGCTGCTCCGCCCCGTGCGGCCCATTTTACTGATGCTACTCCAGATGTCTCCCCTGGCTCCTTTGGTGCTGATGCTTCTGCCCTTCCTAGTGTTTTTACTGCGGATGAAATGTTGGCCCTCCGACGCATGATGCAGGGAATGTCTACTGAGCCGTCTTCCTCTGCCTCGTCCTCCTACGCTCACACGGGACTGTCAGGTGCCCACTCTGCTATTTCTCCATCTTCCACTCAGTGGGTCATTGACTCTGGGGCCACGGATCATATGACCGGGTCCTCCACAGGTTTTGTTTCCTATACTCCTCTTTCTGGGCGTGATAAGGTGAGCATTGCCGATGGTTCCCTTGCCTCTATTGCTGGCAAGGGTACCATCCCCTGCTCATCGCTCACTTTGTCCTCTGTTCTTCATGTTCCCACCTTTACGCGTAATCTCCTTTCCATTAGTCATTTAACTAACTCCATGCATTGCTCTGTGACCTTCCTTCCCTCTTCTTGTGTTTTTCAGGACCTGACGACAGGGAAGGTGATTGCCCCTGGTAGCATGGTGGATGGTCTCTACGTCCTTGACTCTAGCGCTGTTCCTCCTACCACGACACTTCACTCCAGCACTACTCATCCTTTGTACTCCTGGCATTGTCGCCTAGGACACCCCTCTATCTCTGTTATGAAGTTATTTCCTGCTTTGTCTACTGGTGTTTTTGATACTTTTGTGTGTGATGTCTGTAGTCTAAACAAACATCATCGTACTTCATTTACGAATGTTTCGTTGCCTAGTTCTATCTCTTTTGCTGTTATTCATACTGATATCTGGGGCCCATGCCGTGTTCCCTCTATTTTTGGTTGCGAGTGGTTTGTTACTTTTATTGATTGTTTCTCCCGTAGTACGTGATTGTACTTGATACATCGTAAGTGTGATGTCTTCTCTGTTTTTCGCCGTTTTCATAACATGGTCTCCACTCAATTTCAGTCCAAAATTAAAATCCTTCACAGCGACAATGACCGCGAATACATGGATTCGCAGTTTGAGACCTATCTTGCCGATAACGGCATCCTCCACCAGACTACATGTGCCTATTCCCCCGCACAAAATGGTGTTGCTGAGCGGAAAAATCGCCACCTTCTAGAGGTTGCTCGATGTCTCTTGTCCACCATGCATCTCCCAAAATTCTATTGGGGAGATGTTGTTCTAACTGCTGTGTACCTCATCAATCGAATGCCCACGCGTGTCCTTGGGAAGTCTAACCCCCTTGATACCATCCGGGTGCCCTCTACTCGGATTCCTCCTAAGGTGTTTGGCTGTGTTTGCTTTGTTCACATACACCAACCGCGCCCCTCCAAACTGGATCCTCGCGCTCTCAAGTGTGTCTTTATTGGTTACTCTCCTACGCAGAAAGGGTACAAATGTTTTCACCCACCTACCCGAAAAGTTTTTGTCAGTATGGACGTTACATTCCGTGAATCTGAGTCCTACTACCCTCTCTCTGATTCCCCCTCTTCGGATGTTCCCTCCGTCTCCCTGCCCGTACCTCCTCCGTATCCCTCACTTCAGGGGGAGACTCTACCAGTGGAAGTGAGTCCTTCTATCCCAGTGGTGGTGAGCTCCTCTCCTATATCTCCACCTTCCTCCATACCTTCACCCTCGACCTTGCAAGTATATACTCGGCGTATCACGAGACCAGGCACACAAGTTCCTGCCATGCTACCAGAACAGTCAGTGGATCCTGACTCAGGGCCTTCCGATCTCCCGATTGCCCTTCGAAAAGGTATTCGGTCTTGTACTCGACATCCTCTATCAAATTATGTTTCTTATGCTTCTCTTTCTACCTCCTACAAGTCTTTTGTCTCTTCTCTTTCTACTGCCTCTATACCTGTATCATGGCAACAAGCTCTAGCAATCCCTATGTGGCGTGAGGCGATGGTTGAGGAAATGCAGGCTTTGGAGAAGAACCATACATTGGATTTAGTTCCTCTTCCCTATGGCAAGAAACTCATTGGGTGCAAATGGGTGTTCTCGGTGAAACAGAACCGACAAGGAATTGTTGAAAGGTGTAAGGCGAGGCTGGTTGCAAGGGGTTATACTCAAACCCATGGCATCGACTATCAGGAGACGTTTGCCCCAGTGGCAAAAATGAATACAATCAGGGTCTTACTTTCTGTTGCCGCTTGTAAACATTGGGACCTATTACAGCTGGATGTGAAGAATGCCTTCCTCTACTGTGACTTGGAGGAAGAGGTTTATATGTCTACCCCTCCGGGTCTTACTCCGGTTGGTGCTGCAGGGAAAGTATGTAAAGTGTTAAGAGCTCTATATGGGTTAAAGCAGTCCCCAAGAGCTTGGTTTGGCCGGTTTCACAAGGCCATGGTGTCATTTGGATACTATCAGAGCAATGCTGACCACACTCTGTTCATCAAACGGAGACTTGGAAAAATTACTGTTCTCATTGTGTATGTTGATGATATTGTCATAACAGGTGATGATGTTGAAGAAATTCAAAATCTGAAACCGAAGTTAGCTGGAGAGTTTGAGGTCAAGGACCTGGGAAAACTCAGGTATTTCTTGGGAATAGAGGTTGTCAGATCCATGCAGGGGATCTTCATTTCTCAACAAAAGTACACTTCAGATCTCTTTGAAAAAATGGGGATGAGCGGATGCAGACCGGCTGACACTCCGATTGAAGCAAATCACCGATTGGGGCG
The DNA here is from genome assembly GCA_039583875.1 of Platanthera guangdongensis. Classification (NCBI taxonomy): domain Eukaryota; kingdom Viridiplantae; phylum Streptophyta; class Magnoliopsida; order Asparagales; family Orchidaceae; genus Platanthera; species Platanthera guangdongensis. The sequence goes on from CM077167.1 coordinate 25,448,302, forward strand.
TGACGATGGTGAGGACATTGAAGATATCCCCGGGTTCCAAAGATTAGTGGGAAGATTGATATACTTGTCCCATACTCTCCCAGATATCTCCTATGTCGTGAGTGTTGTGAGCCAGTACATGCATGCTCCTAATACTCGACACATGGATGCTGCACACAGAATTCTATGGTATCTCAAGTCTTCACCAGGAAGGGGTATCCTATTTACCCCAAACACCGGTCTGAAGGTTGAAGTCTACACTGATGCTGATTGGGCAGGGTCTGTGGACGATAGACGGTCAACATCAGGATATTGTTCTCTCATTGGAGGCAACCTTGCTACTTGGAGGAGCAAGAAACAACAAGTTGTGGCACGCTCCAGTGCTGAGGCCGAGTTCAGAGCCATGGCTCAGGGTGTCTGCGAAGGCTTATGGCTTCGGGCATTGATGTGTGATCTTGGTCTTGCAGAGGATGGACCCATCATGCTGTATTGTGACAACAAGTCTGCCATCAGTATCGCACACAATCCCGTTCAACATGACCGGACGAAACATATCGAGGTGGATCGACACTTTATCAAGGAGAACATTGAGAAAGGGATTGTGTGTACTCCCTTTGTGCCCTCCAACAGGCAGCTAGCAGACATCCTCGCCAAAGGATTAAGTGGGAACTTATTTGCACGATTGTGAGCAAGTTGGGTATGATCAACATCACTCGCTCAACTTGAGGGGGAGTGTTAGACTATATTTATGTTATGTTAAATGTCGCCTTTATTTTTCCTTGTACTTCCTTTATATATAGAGGCTCCTATGTGTAAATGAATAAGATTCATTCGGTGGTTTACATTTCAACACATAGAATTTAGAAGACTACACATGATAACCCAACTCAAACCTACACCTCCTATGTATAGGGAGGGGAGAGTCCTAATATGACAAAAAGGATTACATATTTTTTAACACAATTAATACTAAATATATAAAAAAATCAATCGACACACTCAGTCCTATCTTGTCGCGAGGGTTCGTCCAAGGGCGTCTATTTATCAGTTCCATATTGTTTCAGATGATTATCGCAAAAGTGTCACATGCGCTACTCAAAATTTGTGATTGATTTTTAAAAATAAAATGAATTTTCTAACATTTATAGCATGTTAGTGTTGCCAAACTGTAAAGTATAATAAAATTCGATATGTTTTAGAATAGTGTGCCCTAACATTATGGCAACCCGGGGCACAAAGGCATCCCTGCGCACCGAGGGCCCGAGGAAGTGTCCCACCACAATAGTGAAATGTAGGCAAACCTTACCGTGCCTTTTTGCAAGAGGCTGCGAAAATTATTATGCCGGAAAAATATATCAACCTTTCACGTTGTTTAGAGATTATGCAAAGAACTAGTAAATACCTTTCATAGCCCTATTAGGATTTTGTTATGTGTTATGATGTTATGTGTTATGATGGTTATGGGTTATCGTGAGTCTCAGGCACCGAACTCCTTATCCTTATTATTATTAGTGTCTTGATATTATGTTAGCTGAGTGCTAGGGAGTGTTAAGGTCATTATTATGTTGTAGACTATATAAAGGCTTCGGGTGTGTTGTTTAAGGAATGAAAAATCTAGTTCTTGTCCCTCGTGTGAGATCTTGGTAGCTCTCTCATCCAACGAGCAAGCTCCGCTTAGGTAGCCACGGTCACAGCTCTGTAGTATCTGCTACCTCGCATCTCCACCTCCGGCCACCTCCGAGCTAGACCCATAACAACTTGGTATCAGAGCTCCCGGTTCTCTTCCACACACCATCCCTCGATTCTCTCATTCCAACGACCTCAAGCCTTCATTTCCAACCACAACAGCCGCCAGAAACACCGTCTGCATCCTGCAATTCCTCTGCCTCTTAATGCAGAAACTGAAACACCCGTTACACCCTCCAGCCACACCCGTCGGCGTCCTGGATCATCCTCCTAAAACATTGTCGACATCCCTGTCGATCGAACAATCCACATCGTCCCCGCAACACCAGACCCGACATTTTCCCCCAAGTATCGCACGCAATCGACGCCTCCTCTGTGCTCTGCCACGGCCTCCGTTGCCTCCATTGTCAATCGAAGCCGCCACGGTCGAATCTTCGATTTCGTCGCACTCCTATCTCTGCAGCGACGATCCCAGTCGACCTTCTGCATCGAGCACCATGCAAAATTTCATGCGCCTCAGCGCCTCGCCTTTTTTCTTGAGCCCTGCGCCACTTCCCTTTCTGTCGAGCCTTTCGACGTGTAATTCCTGCGTGAGCGGTGAGCCCCACCTCCAATTAATTATTTTCTCTCTTCATTTAATTCCCCCTCCAGCTGCCTCTCTATACCCCCCCCCCCAAGTGACTTATTCTTTCTCTCAGCGGCACCTCTCAACAGCTTCTACTTTATTTCCAATCCAACCCAACACCTTCTACTTTAGTAATCATTGGGCGTCACCGCGTATCCCATGGTCACTCTCATTCATCCGACTCGGCGCAATGCGACCGCCCTGTTACTCGCTCCTCATCTCGCATTATGGGAGACTCATCTGACCAACCAAGTCAGATTATGACCACGCTGCAGACCGTCATGGCGCAACAAGCTGCACACACTGCTCTCGCGGACCGTCATCAGGAGACCATTATTGCGCTCTCTAAGCGCCTTGATGATCTTTCTGCCACCCCCGCGCACGTTCATACAAGCAGCTGCCAGTTAGGCACCGCCACTTCTCTGCCAGACACCGCCAGGCACCGCCGCCCCTACTTGTCCATGAGTGATGTGATCTCGAACCTAGGGCTGTAGTTTTTTTTAAATATAATAATTGTGATCTTTTAAAATTAATGTGTCGCGAGAGAATTTCGCGGGATATTTTAAACGAACAAACGATCAAGGCATTGCTCGCAAACCTAAGACTACCGCATGTGCAAACTAACGTTACTAAATCACGATTCCACAATCAAAGCAATCGAGTGAGTGTCAACACGAATATGAAAATAACGATAATCATGAGATAAAATTAGTTTTGCAAGCTCCAATAATTAACCATTCATTTTAAATACTTTGAGCATGAAAATGATCTAAGCTTTGCGAGCAAGAGAAGCGAGAGGTATACCATGGGGGAAGCGACACAGCGATGTGCAGAGAAAAATCCTCAAGACTAGACTGTATGGAGTCGAGCTACCTGGACAGGGGTCCGACCAAAATCGGGGCTGCGTGGAGGGAACCAGAAAGGCTGGACCTGGAAGAGGAGGAAACAGCGTTCCCAGAACATGCCTTGTGCCTGACTGGAAGGGGGAACCTCGCCAGAGGCGTCGTCTGGATCTTGGAAAGGCCCCGTTGAAGGCGGCAGTAGCAGACAGAGGCTGTCAGGATGGGGCGGCAGCATTGGGAAGGAAGTACGATGGAGGGTGGAGGAAAATCGGCGGACGAATGCGCTGGAGAAGGCCTCGTCGGAGTAGATGGACACGGGAGGTGTGGGACTTCAAGCAAACTCCGCTTGAACAAGAGGTGAGCGCTTACGACGGCAAGTTTGGGGAGTTCTGACGTTGTCGGGAAGTCGGCGCTGAAGGAGGGAGCGGGAGCACAGGCTGGTGGCGCTGGTATGGTGAACCAGAGGAAATCAATTGATTCCTTTAGTTCAAACCCAGCCGGGTATAACAGTGGGAGGGGATGTCTTTTATAAGATATGGTTAGGGTTAAATTGATATTGGCAACCATTTAGCATTAGAAAAAGGTAAATTTTTTGAAGGATAGTTTGAGATGGGCTTTGGAGGTGGGCTACAAGATGGGCTGACAGATATTAAACAACGATTAAATGGCTATGTGAATGGGGATTTCAAAGTGGGGTCGGCTATAGGCATAGAGAACAATTTAATGAAAATAATCAATTATTTGAGCTTACCCTAAACTAACTATCCCATAAATTACCGGACCTATGCATTTAGGGTCTCGTTGGTCGGTCACACCAACGAGCCAAAATAATTTGTGCGAACAACATGCGCAATTACAACTTGACACAACATAATGAGGCAAAAGGCGTGAAAACACGTGCTACAAAAATAACAGACAGATACACTAATAATAAATAAAAAGTCGCGACGCGGGTTGCATTAATTCTCCCGGGGTTGAAAGAGCTCGACCCTGACGACACTCGATGTAACCTGCAAGTAGGAAATCAAACTATCGATCAGAGAAAATATTGCATGACTGTCCTGTTGATGTTGTCGCTACGACCCAAACCCTAGAAGTAATCTCTCATCCCCAAAAACTCGGAATCTTTTAGTCAAAATTTCATGTCAAATATTTAAATAAACAGTAATTATTAGAGATTTCAGAGGATGACAGGGGCAATGTGTGGCCAAACATGTAGTGGGAGGAAAAACGGGAAACAAGTGGAATCAGCCAGTGGAATCAGTAACTCATAACGCAACATACGCTCGCTCGATAGAAACCTATTCACGTCTGCTAGACCAAGATCGACTACCGCTTTGATTTCACCCGATGAAGTTCCACTTGAGTCGCAAAATTTTAAACAGACCCCAATTTTAGCGTCCAAGATCTCCGACAAGAATCCATGGAAATGGGTGTCCCGATGAGGGGTGTAAGGTCTACGGGTCGTTTCAACTTTCCTAGTACGACCTGGCCTGAAAATCTCTGACAACAAACTATAGTGGGGGTGTGGCTCAACATACTCGCCTAGAACCAAAGGAACGTGATGGGGGTTAAATGCATGCTCATCGAAGACAGTTAATAAAAGGCGGTGCTTTAAGAGCACCCAAGATAGATGAATCCCGAGAATCAGACTCAACTTCCTGGAATGGGGGCCCAGGCCGAAGCATAACACCAAACAGGAGTGGTGTAGTAGCAACTAAGGATTGCGAAACAGATGCTGGTGAGGCCCTCCCAGGTGCCCTAGGAACAGGATCATTCTTCTGGGGAAAAAGAATAATCTTGCGCCCATGGTGATCAAATGAATGAGAGTTCCTAATGCCATCATGCAGTACATGTCGGTCATACTGCCATGGTCGTCCTAGAAGTATGTGGCAGACATCGATGGAGTTGACATCACATACTACTGAATTACGATACACGTCCCTGATAGAGAACTCTACCTGATAATGATGAGTAATGGGTAAAGTCAACGGACTACTAACCCCAAATAAATGGTACGGCTGCTCTGAGGGGCGTGTCACGAGGCCTAACGTTTATTCCATGCACTGACAGACGTAGTTTTTCATACTGCAGCTATTCATAATAATGGAACAAAAGTGTCCCTAAATGCAGGCGGTAGTGCGGAAAATTTCTTTCCACCGAGAATCAAACTCAGTGGTCTCGCTAGAGGAAACCAAAATAGAGTGGAGAACACAGACTAGGCGATATGCTTGCTCACCCTCGACCTCGATAACACTATCAACCTCGGGTAGGGGCTCGGGCTGGGGGTCACTAAGGACGACCCCATACTCAGGTTCACGCTCGGTAGAGGAATCAATCACTACGACGAAGTGGCGTCGCGGGCACTCAGAGGATTTGTTCCCAAGCTCCATACACTTGAAACATCGAAATACTCCAATGTTGGGTCGGGCTCCCATGGTCTTCTTATCCCGGGTGGGGCCAGGGTGAAGAGTCTAGGCCCCAGTAATGGCAAGCGGTGGAAGGGAATCAGAAATACCATATGTGGATGCAGTGGTGGTGGTACTCGAAGCAGGTCTATCAGTATACCCCTAACCAGATGTCCTCTTCTAGAGACCTCCACTCTACGTGCTCGGTTGGAGATCTCTCCCAGGTCCCGGACATTGTGAAGCTCTAACTGGTCTTATCGCGTACCGTAGCCCTTTCAGATAACGAATCACAACCATGCGGTCTTCTTCCTTCAGATCTAAGCGTGACTGGAGGATAAGGAACTCGTTCGTGTACTCGTCGATGGTTTGCTTATCTTGTCGTAGGTTGTGATACCTACGATACAAGATTTGCATGAAATCAGCGAGGACGTACCTCCTCTTGAGTTGAGCTTTGAATTCAAACCAGGTGGTGATAGGTGGCTGCCGCATAGTGTATTACATAAGCTCGACCTGCCCCCACCATGTGAGTGCGGGGCCTTTCAGCTTCAGGGTAGCATACTCCACCTGCTGGTGGGCAGGTGTGCTCTTACAGCTGAGGAATCGCTCAAGTCTTTCGCATACACACCTCAGGCTTTAGTGTGCCCTCGAAAGCCCCAACATGTAATTTAATACCGGCATCCCACCTAGGTGAATTTCTATTATCTTGATTTGCTAGTTGGGGTTCTGGTGGTGAAGGTGTTGAAGGTTGTGCAAGAGGACCCCCTAAGTGATAATGTGGTTCCAGGTTGTTGACCGAGGTGCGCAATCCTAACATGACTTGGTTTGTGTCTCTCACTGAGAGAGTGAGTTCAGTGACAGCGGTCATAAGTTCTTTCATACACTTACCCATGTCTCCTAAATTTCCCTCTAGGTGCTCCGCTCTCGACTCCATAGATAAATTTGAAAACTCGTACAACAACAACAACATCAAGCCTTTATTCCACTATAGTGGTGGGGTCGGCTATATGGATCCTTTGTTGCCATTGTGCCCTATCTTTTGTCATAATCTCACTAATGTCTAAGTACATCATGTCTTTCCTTACAGTTTCATTTCAAGTCTTTATTGGTATACCCCTCCCTCGTTTAGAATGCCTAGTGACTAGACTCTCACAACACCTAACAGGTGCCTCTAATGGTCTCCTTTGTACGTGTCCAAACCATCTTAGACGAGCTTCTCGCATCTTCTCCGCAATTGGTGCTACTCCTATCTTATCCCTGATACTTTCATTCCTAATTTTATTCAATCTCGTGTGTCCACACATCCACCTAAGCATTCTCAACTCCGCAACTCCCATTTTTTGTTAATGTCCATAATTCACTGCCCAATACTCAGAACCATAGAGCATCGCGGGTCTAATTTGAAAACTCTTAACTTTGAAAATTTTTTGGGAACGACCGCCGCTCGGCTATCCCACGATAGGAGTGAGATATCCCAGCAGCCATAATAAACTGATGTGATCTCGATGCTAGGGCTGTATTTTTTTTAATACAATAATTATGATCTTTTAAAATTAATGCGGCGCGAGAGAATTTCGCGGGATATTTTAAACGGACAAACAATCAAGGCATTACTTGCGAATGCAAGACTACCGCACGTGCGAAATAACGTTACGAAATCACGATTCCACAGGCAAAGCAATCGAGTGAGTGGCAACACGGATATGGAAATAACAATAATCCGGAGAAAAAATTAGCCGGGCAAACTCCAATAATTAACCATTCATTTTAAATACTTTGAGCATGAAAATGATCTAAGTTTTGCGAGCAAGAGAAGCGAGAGGTATACCGTGGGGGAAGCGACGCAGTGCTGTACACAGAAAAATACTCAAGACTGGACTGTATGGAGTCAGGCTGCCTAGACAGGGGTCCGACTGGAATTGGGGCTGCGTGGAGGGAACCAGACAGGCTATACCTGGAAGAGGAGAAAACAACGTTCCCAGAACAGGCCCTGCGCCCGGCTAGAAGGGGGAAGCTCGCCGGAGGCGTCGTCTGGATCTTGGAAAGGCTCCGTTGAAGGAGGCAGTAGCAGTCGGAGGCTGCCAGGACGGGGCAGCAGCACTAGGAAGGAAGTTTGGCGGAGAATGGAGAACCGGCGGACGAATGCGCTGGAGGAGGCCTCGTCGGAGTAGATGGACACGGGATGTGTGGGGCTTCAAGCAAACTCCGGCTGAACAGGAGGTGAGCGCTGACGGCGGCAAGCTTTGGGGAGTTCCGGGGCTGTCAGGAAGGCTGCGCTGAAGGCGGGAGCGGGAGCACGGGCTGGCGGCGGTGGTATGGTGAACCGGAGGAAATCAATTGATTCCTTCAGTTAAAACCCAGCCGGGCATAACAGTGGGAGGGGTTGGCATTTATAAGATAAGGTTAGGGTTAAATTGATATTGGCAGGCATTTAGCATTAAAAAAGACGGATTTTTTGAAGTATATTTTGAGATGGGCTTTGGAGGTGGGCTTCAAGATGAGCTGTAGATATCAAACAACGATTAAAGGGCTATGTGAATGGGGATTTCAAAGTGGGGCCCGCTATAGGCATAGGGAACAATTTAATTAAAATAATCAATTATTTGAGCTTTCCCTAAACTAACTATCCCCTAAATTACCAGACCTATGCATTTAGGGTCTCGTTGGCCGGTCACACCAACGAGCCAAAAAAATTGCGCGAACAACGTGCGCGATTACAACTCGACACAACATAATGAAGCAAAAAGCGCGAAAACACGCGCTACAAAAATAACAGACAGGTACACTAATAGTAAATAAAAAGTCGCGATGCGGGTTGCATCAATTCTCTCGGAGTTGAAAGAGCTCGACCCTGACAAGACTCGATGTAACCTGCAAGTAGGGAATCCAACTGTCAATCGGAGAAAATATTGCATGACTGTCCTGCTGATGTTGTCGTTGCAACCCAAAACCTGAAAGTAACCTCTCATCCCCAAAAACTCGCAATCCTTTAGTCAAAATTTCTTGACATATTTAAATAAACAGTAATTATTAGAGATTTCAGAGAATGTCCGGGGCAGTGTGTGTGGCAAACATGTGGTGGAAGGAAAATTGAAAACCATTGGAATCAGCGAGTGGAATCAGTAACTCATAACGCAACGGACGCTCGTTCGATAGACACCTACGCACGTCCGCTAGACCAAGATCGACTGCCGCTTTGATTTCACCCGATGAAGTTTCACTCGAGTCGCAAAATTTTAAGCAGACCCCAATTTTATCGTCCAAGATCTCCCACAAGAATCCATGGAAATGGGTGTCCCGATGAGGGGTGTAAGGTCTACGGGTCGTCTCAACTCTCCTAGCACGGTCGGTCTGAAAATCTCCGACAACAAACTATAGTGGTGGTGTGGCTCAACATACTCTCCTAGAACCAAAAGAACGTGATGGGGGCTAAATGCATGCTCATCGAAGACAAATGCTTCATTTGGTTTAGCGGTGGTGGGAGGAGCAAGCGGGTCCAAACAGAGCTTTCGAACCGGAAGGGGGGAGGTGGGGGTCGAAACGGAGCGGTGGTGGGGCGTTTCCTCCTTGCTGCGGGTGCAAACGGAGCAAACCGAGACGAAGTTTTGTTTGGCTACCCTCCGTCCGGTGGTGTTTGCTTCAAACGCCGCCCGAAAACGCTAAACCAAAAGAAGCCAAAGTCAAAAAAAGATGGTGTTTCAAGAGCACCCAAGATGGATGACTCCTGAGAATCAGACGCAACTTCTTGGAACGGGGGCCCAGGCCGAAGCGTATCACTAAACAGGAGTGGTGTAGTGGCAACTAAGGATGGCGAAATAGATGCTTGTGAGGCCCTCCCAGGTGCCCTAGGAACCGGACCATTCTTCTGGGGAAGAAGAATAATCTTGCGCCCATGGTGATCGAATGAATGAGAGTTCCTCACACCATCATGCAGGACATGTCGGTCATACTGTCATGGTCGTCCTAGAAGTATGTGACAGACATCGATGGGGGCAACATCACATAACACTGAATCATGATACACGTCCCTGATAGAGAACTCTACCTGACAATGATGAGTAATGGGTAAAGTCAACGGACTACTAACCCCAGATAAATGGTACGACTGCTCTAAGGGGTGTGTCACGAGGCCTAATGTTTCTACCATGCGCTGAGTGACGTAGTTTTTCATACTGCCGCTATCAATAATAATGGAACAAAAGTGTCCCTAAATGCGGACGGTAGTGTGGAAAATTTCTTTCCTCCGAGAATCAAACTCGGTGGTCTCCCTAGAGGAAACCAAACTATGGTGGAGAACACAGACTAGGCGCTATGCTTGCTCTCCCTCGACCTCGATAACACTATCAACCTCAGGTAGGGGCTCAGGGTGGGGGTCACTAAGGAAGACCCCATACTCTGGTTCACGCTTGGTAGCGGAATCAATCACTGCGACGAAGTGGCGTCGCGAGCACTAAGAGGATTTGTGTCTAGGCTTCATACACTTGAAGCATCGAAATACTCCAGTGTTGGGTCGGGCTCCCATGGTCTCCTTACCCCGGATGGGGCCAGAGTGAAGAGTCGGTGCCCCAGTAATAACAAGCGGGGGAGGGGGATCAAAATACCAGATGTGGATGTTGTGGTGTTGGTACTCTAAGTCGGTTTATCAGTAGACCCCTGACCAGATGTCCTCTTCTTGAGAGCCTCCACTTGACGTGCTCGGCTGGAGATCTCTCCCAGATCCCGGAAATTGTGAAGCTCTAACTGGTCTCATATCGCGTACTGTAGCCCATTCAGATAATGAGCCACAACCATGCGGTCTTCCTCCTTCAGATCTAAGCGTGACTGGAGGACAAGGAACTCGTTCGTGTACTCGTCGATGGTTTACTTGTCTTGTTGTAGGTAATGATACCTACGATACAAGGTTTGCATGAAATCAGTGAGGACATACCTCCTCTTGAGTTGAGGTTTGAACTCAACCCAGGTGGTGATAGGTGGTTGCCGCATAGTGTATCGCATACGCTCGACCTGCCCCCACCATGTGAGTGTGGGGCCCTTCAGCTTCAGGGTAGCATACTCCACTTGCTGGTGGGCAGGTGTGCGCTTCCAGCTGAGGAATCGCTCAAGTCGTTCGCACCAATCAATACACACCTCAGGCTTTAGTGTGCCCTCGAAATCTCCAACATCTATTTTAATACCGGCATTCCACCTAGGTAGATTCCTATTATCTTAATTTGCTAGTTGGGGTTCTGGCGGTGGAGGTGTATGTGGTTGTGCAGGAGGACCCCCTAAGTGAGAATGTGCTTCCAGATTGTTGATCGAGGTGCGCAACCCTAACACGACTTGGTTTGTGTCTCTCACTGAGAGAGTGAGTGCAGTGACAGCGGTCATAAGTTCTTTCATACACTTACCCATGTCTCCTAAATTTCCCTCTAGGTGATCCGCTCTTGAATCCATATATAAATTTGAAAACTCTTAACTTTGAAAATTTTTTGTAAACGACCGCCGCTCAGCTATTTCACGATAGGAGTGAAATATCCCAGCAGCCACACCAAACTTATGTGATCTCGAACCTAGGGCTTTAGTTTTTTTTAATATAATATTATGATCTTTTAAAATTAATGTGGCTCGAGAGAATTTTGCGGGATATTTTGAACGGACAAACGATCAAGGCATTGCTCGCGAACGTAAGACAACCGCACGTGCGAAATAACGTTACGAAATCACGATTCCACGGGCAAAGCAATCGAGTGTGTGGCAACACGGATATAGAAATAACGATAATTAGGAGATAAAATTAGTCGGGCAAGCTCCAATAATTAACCATTCATTTTAAATACGTTGAGCATGAAAATGATCTAAGTTTTGCGAGCAAGAGAAGCAAGAGGTATACCGTGGAGGAAGCGACGCAGCGTTGTGCATAGAAAAATACTCAAGACTGGACTATATGGAGTTGGGCTGCCTGGACAGGGGTCCGACTGGAATTGGGGCTACGTGGAGTGAACCGGACAGGCTGGAGGAAACAGTGTTTCGAGAACAGGCCCTGCGCCCAGCTGGAAGGGGGAAGCTCATCGAGGCATCGTCTGGATCTTGGAAAGGCTCCGTTGAAGGCAACAGTAGCAGACAGAGGCTGCCAGGACGGGGCAGCAACACTGGGAAGGAAGTACGGCGGAGGATGGAGGAGAACCGGCGGACGAATGCGCTGAAGGAGGCCTTGTCGGAGTAGATGGACACGGGAGGTGTGGGGCTTCAAGCAAACTCCGCCTGAACAGGAGGTGAGCGCTGACGATGGCAAGCTTTGGGGAGTTCCGGCGCTGTCGGGAAGGCAGCGCTGTCCAGAAAGCGGCGCAGAATGCGGGAGCAGGAGCACGGGCTGGCGGCGCTGGTATGGTGAACCGGAGAAAATCAATTGATTCCTTCAGTTCAAACCCAGCCGGGTATAACAGTAGGAGGGGTTGGCTTTTATAAGATAAGGTTAGGGTTAAATTGATATTGGCAGCCATTTAGCATTAAAAAAGACAGATTTTTTGAAGGATAGTTTAAGATGGGCTTTGGAGGTGGACTTCAAGATGGGCTAGAGGATATCAAGCAACGATTAAAGGGCTATGTGAATGGGGATTTCAAAGTGGAGTCGGCTATAGGCATAGGGAACAATTTAATGAAAATATTCAATTATTCGAGCTTGCCCTAAACTAACTATCCCCTAAATTACCAGACCTATGCATTTAGGGTCTCGTTGGCTGGTCACACCAACGAGCCAAAAAAATTGTGCGAACATGCGCGATTACAACTCGACACAACATTATGAAGGAAAAAGCGCGAAAACACGCGCTACTAAAATAACAGACCGGTAAACTAATAATAAATACAAATTCACGACGCGGGTTGCATCAACGATCTTCCGCCGACAGTTCTCGCGGACCCCGACGCGGCTATTGTTCTGCACTACACCCGATTGGAATTTCCTACCTATGATGGGAAAACTGATTCATTGTGCTGGCTCACCAAGTGTGAGCAATTCTTCGGCCACTAACAACCTCCGGTCGTAGACCAAATCCATCTAACACCTTTTCATCTGCTCGACTCCGCTGTTTTGTGGGCCTCTCGACTTCTCACTGACCGGCCGAATCTGCTATGGGACGACTTCAAGCGGTATGCAACTTTTGTTTTAGACCTCCTGTCCGCAGCAACCCACTTAGTGAACTCACATCTCTATGACAAACGGGGCTCATGGATGAGTACCTGGAACAATTTCAACTTCTCTTGGCACATGTTCCCCTTGCCACAGATATGCAGGTCGACATTTTCACCGTTGGACTTCGCAAGCGCCTGCGACTGGATGTCGAGTTTGAGGCCCCTCCAGACTCAGGCTTTGTTTGGTTTGGCGTTTTGCTCAGGCGGCGGGAGGAGGGCTTTTGCAATCGAAGGGGGGAGGCTGCGGTTGGAATCCCTCCGGTTTCCTCCATTTCCCAAGGCGCGGCGGGTGCAAACGGAGCAAACACCACCGCTAACCATTAGGTTACCCGTTGTGCGGCGACGTTTGCACCAAACGAAGAGCTCCAAACGCTGCGCCAAACGAAGCCTTAGTAACTGCTATGAGTATGGCTCAGCTCTGCGATCGTTGCCTCCAGCTAGCACAGGAGGTCTATCCACCTGCCACGAACATTGTTCAACAAGGCCATATCGAGGGTCCTCCAACCCCCTCCAACCCCACCGGTCTGCCGATTTTCTCGGGCTGAGATGCGGCAATGACGCGCTCAAGGATTATGTTTTAATTGCGACGAGCAGTACACTCGCGGCCACAGGTGCAACTGGCTTTTCTACTTGCACGTCGAGGATTCTGATGTTGAGGGCATCAGATAAAACACGAGGAAAAGTTTTTTTTGGAGGAAGGGTGAGATGTTTTGTTATGATATGTGTTATGATGGTTATGGGTTGTCGTGAGTCTCGAGCACCGAGCTCCTTATCCTTATTATTATTAGTGTCTTGATGTTATGTTAGGTGAGTGTTAGGGAGTGTTAAAGTCATTATTATGTTGTAGCCTATATAAAGGCTTTGGGTGTGTTGTTTAAGGAAGAAATGAAAAAAATCTAGTTCTTGTCCCTCTTGTGAGATCTTGGTAGCTCTCTCCTCCAACAAGCAAGCTCCGCTTAGGCAACCGCGTTCACGGCTCCGTAGTATCTCCTACCTCGCATCTCCACCTCTGGCCACCTCCGAGCTAGGACCATGACAGATTCATTAAACCCAACCTCAAATTCATTGGGATAAATGCTAATAGTTGTGATGAGCTAATAAATGAGGTAGACTTAATTTGGAAGAGCAGTGGAAGAGTGGCGGCGTTTTGATAGGCGTGATCATGAATGCTAATTTCTAAAAGTGAAGTCTTTGTACAAAACTGTTACGCCCCCGAACATGACTCAGTTCTTTGGGCGTACATACGCTCGCAAGTGGAAGACGACGATAGGTTGCAACGGGGCTGAACCATCCGGTTCAGCCCCCACTCTCTAAAGCCGGCGGATTAGGGCTGAACCCACCCGGTTCAGCGCCGTGGGAGGGGTCGGCCGGCCCCTCTTGGGCCCGGGTATATTTATACCCGGGGGCTCTCTCTCTTGGGGGCATTGAAGAATATCCAAGGTATTTCTCTCCTTCTCAAACCCTAATTCCTCTAGTTCTCTCTTAGGCTGCGTTTGGCGCCGCATATCGTGGCTTTTTTGCTCCTATGAGGTTGGACAAAAATGTCATTGTCATATCAAAATCTTATGCTCCAAAGCAGTTTCTTTTTTTGGCAACGGTAGTAACATTTGTCATACCAAACGGACAATGACAATTTTGTCCAACCTCACCGGAGCAAATAAGCTGCGATAAGCTGCGCCAAACGCAATCTTATTCTCTCTCTCTTGTTGTCTCATAACAAAAACACTGTCATAATCATACAAGTGTAGTGAAGCTCTAGCCGTCGTGAACACAAAGACCCAAAAAGGGAAATTTAGGCAAAAATTCAAAATGCAGGTGAATCACCGCAACTTTGTTTACTACCACAGTTTCACACCGTCACAGCTCGAATGTCGCATATCCCCAGTGAATTTTATTCTTACTATAGTGATGATCCAATTTTGATTCTCCTTTTTCCCAGGTACTGCTGGATAACAAGGAGATAAATGGAGATCATATTGAGTTCATCATAGAAAATTACCCTGCGGAGGCTCCATTGAGGCTTGTTCTCGAGGAGAAAGATCCAGGAAGCTTGCCATTCTTCGTCAACAGTGAGGATCGTGGCCTTGTTCCGTCTCCTGGAGTCCTCGAAGCAATCGAATCTAGATAGAACACCAATGGGGAGATACACGAGAAATCCGACGGTGCAATGAGATCCCCCTGCTTGGGAAATTGCCAAAGCTTCCTTCATTTTTTTCGCCGCAGCTAGTCTTCTATTTATTTATTTTTCTGAGATTCGATCGTGGTCCTCCGATCACGCCGACTTCTCCGAAAATAACAGAAATACCTTTGGGCGGTTGGACTGTAAGTGGAATTTTTGTAATTATTTAGTTGAGTTTATTAGTGGGATAAAGGTTTGAGTGTTGTTATTTAGTTGAGTTTATGAGATGAGCATCCTCCATTTGTTTCCTCAAATTGCTAATGAAATGTAAGCTTACAACTATTAATTACCTAAATGACCCCTTGGTAGATAGCATAATTACAGGTTGCATCCATTTATCTTCTGAAATTACAAAAACTTTCCTTGTACTATAAGTTAATTACACATTGCATAGTTTTTTTTTGATTAAATGAAAAATATAAAAGATTGGGATTAGTAAACTCATTGGATCAATTGTAAATTAATCTAGACTGTGAAATGGATACTATTCATTTCAACTCAAATGAAGAGGATCGTGATACGATAATTTTTTGCATGCATGTTATGAAATGTAAATTTGTACGGGAGATTTTTGTAATTTTAAAAGAGACTGGTGCAACCTATAATTTTACAAAATAAAATTAAGCAACTAATTAATTACACATGTATCCCTTTTTAAGGCATCACATGGTCAATATTACAACCCACATGCTAGTTGAATTGACTCTAATTAGTGAGCTATAATTAGGCATGAGTTAGTTGGTGTGCAATATAAAAGATTCTTCTAAGCTTAGTCTCCTCAACTTCTTCACCTTCTAAGGTAACCTAGAGCTCTCACAGTCTATTTCACAAGTTTTTGCAAATCTCTTTGATATGTTACATTAAAATCTAGCTGGAGGTGGCGTATGCCGAGGAAGAGGAGAATCAAATTTTTGTGAGGCGGGTTCAAGAAAATTGATTCCAAGGAAAAAAAAAGAAGCAAAAAAAATGGGTGTGTATGTATATGTGTGCTTTTTGGGACCTCCGCTCTAAGTTATTAAAAGTATAGGTTGCATCACTCTAGCTTTTGAAATTATTAACATGTTCCAATAGATAGGGTCATAGGGGTTCAATGTGTAATTATCATGAAGATTTGATATAGTATACATATTTATACGAGTGATAGGCACGAGACTCTGCCCCTACAGTCAACCGCAACAGTATCATAATTACGATAGTTCACGGGGTTCTTTGTTTCCCGCGCGATATTATCCCGGCCACGATATTGTCCTGACACGACAGCTCTCTGATCGCTTGCAAATCCCTTAGTGTTATACTTCGCTCGCTGCTCATTTTGCGTGGTGCACGGGGCTTGCAAGTGGCTGAGAGAACATATTTTTTATTGAGATAGTTGATTTTGTCTATATGAGAGTATTTTTTAAAATAAAAGAAAATTACATAAATTATTAAAACTGATTTTTTTAATAAAAATGAGTAAAATAGGAAATTGTATGATTAACCAAAAAAAATGTTTTTCAATATTGATGGGGATGAAACTCCATTTATATAAGAATGAGTGTGCACTTAACCATCTCTGCCATGATCCATCCCATTGTGGAGATCATGAGTTTGACTAGTCAACCCACTCCTCCCATGATCTCCATCATAATTGGATAAATCATGGTGGCCTCCCATTCAGCAACTACCGCAGACCACCGCCGCTCGCCGCCGACCTCCGCCGCTCGCCCGCCGCCCGCCGTCGCCCGCTCGCCGCCGCCCTCCCCCGCCCGCCCCCGCCCGCCCCCGCCAGCCCCCGCCAGCCCCCGCCCGCCCCCGCCCGCCCCCCCGCCCCCGCCCGCCCCCGCCAGCCCCCTGCCCGCCGGGCGCCGCCCGTCGGCCGTCCGCCGCCGCCACATGCAAGTTGTCCCCCGTCCGATCATTACTGGGCATCCTTTGTCGTCTGATCTGCAAGTAACCACCCACTAAGCTACTAAGTTAGTGGGGGGGGGGGGGGGGGCGACATAACTACCTCCTGGAGGCTATAAAAGGAGCCACAGACCTGCTCATTTCTCACCTTTTTGCCCCAGAGTCTTCTTCTTCCTCAGGTCAGTGCTCTGCCGAACTCCTCCCTCGAGCCGTCTTCAAGCCGCCTACGAGCCAAGTCCCCAAGTGCGCGTAAGAAGGAAGAAGACAATAACCGCCAGCGTTCAAGCACACCAGCGACTAAACTAGCATTTAACACTCCTTCGGCGCAGCCTGTTGCCCGTAGTGAGTCGGAAAATTCTCTCTCATCTCTAAGTTGTAATGGGGAGTGGCCTGTCGCACCCGATTCTCCAAACACATTGTAACCGCAAACAGCTAGTGGACTTTTGACCGGCACAGATCTGGTCGCGTGGTTTTTTACCCGGTTGAAAGGTTTTTTCATGTCATCACATCTTGTGTCAACCATTTATTTTCATTGACTCTGTGCACGCTCGACCGCTCCGTAAGTTAAGACGATCCAAAAAAATATGGTCCGACCGGGGCACCGAGTTAGTCCGCAACAGTTTGACGCCATCTGTGGGAACCACGATTCCCAACATCCTTCGGAGTTCAAGACCTCCATCCTTGCAACGTTCAACTTCTGCTTCAATGGCAAAAAGAAGCGCCCACGCTGCTGAAGGATCCGTCCCTGATGGACGCACTGAATCGGCATGCACTCGCTCACTTGTGAGCGTACCGATGGAGGCAGAAGCTGCATTCGCACCTGTTACCGCCATCGAGAGGCGTGTTCGCCAGATGGAGGAGCAACATACTGAAATGCTCACTCTGCTCAGAAATTTAGCAGCACCCCCGCTCCTCCTCTGCCATCAGCACCTGTCATTCCCTTGCCACTGCCAAGTCATGGCCCGACGCAAGAAGTTCCGCAAAGAGAAGAACAGGCTCTCATAGGACAAGAAGAACGACGTCAGAATGAGCGCCGTAGTGACAACCGTCAACGTGACCCTCCAAGGAATGGGGGCAACATCCACTTCGAGGATACTCCCCGCTGAATACCACCAGCACTAACGTAATGTACGCAATTCGGAATAATCCGTCATTCCACCGGCCAAGAATTCCTCAGCCATTCAAGCAAGCTGATTTACCGCCATCAGGAGAACTCTCCGCCTCAACCGGACATTGCTCGCACAAGGAGTACGACATAGAGAAGGAATTCTCCAGTACAAGTAGCTCCCCCATGCCCGCAGTATTACTCCAAGAGATGCATGATCGCCTCCTTGCCAGTCCTCATTATGAAGGGAACTTTGGAAACAAGATGAGTCTCGATGCCTCAGCCATGAAGCTGGGACTAAGTGAACATCTACCCAACTACAACTCACTTGACTCTTAGGCAGGACCAGATCCAGAAGATGACTTTGAAATCCACAGTTTCAGCGGAACTGGCAACCTGCTGGCACACGTGAGGTGCTTCGAAACTATCATGCATGCTCGCAACGCTTCAGATCAACTCATGGTCCAGGCATTTTTGACAACACTAAAAGGGAAGGCTCGAGCTTTGTTTCATTCTCTGCAAGAAGAAAAGATAGACAACTACATTGAACTCGCAGCTCTTTTTATCAAAAGGTTCATGACGATCAGAAAGCCCACACCTGAAAGTCCAAGCCCGTATAAAGTCCAGTAAAAGAAGCTGGAGAACAGTGAGTTCCCCGAGCACAAGAGAAACTGAGACCAACGCACAAGTACATACCAAGAGCGAGAGTTGCATCAGTTCGCGACGCTCGACGCCCCGCATGGCAAGATCTTTGAAGCAATTCGTAATCACCCGGCCTCGCGCAGGCTTAGGCCGCTCCCCCCTGGCCGGGGAGATTTGTCAAAATATTACAAGTATCACCGGGGTCATTGCCACAGCACCGACGAGTGCAATGAGTTAAAGGAAGAGATCCAGCGACTGACCAGTGTAGGGGTGGTTGATCAATTCCTATTAAGAAAGAGGCAACCTCCTAATCAGAACATGAGATGTACAACCATCAGAATTGGCGAGCCATCCACCAAGTTGAACCAAGTTCTGGTGGAAGGAGGAATTACCGTTAATGTGTTGTTTCTATCAACACTACTTCAACTCAAACTAACCACCGACAACCTCGAGCTAACATATATCAGCGCACGTGTTGGAACACCCTATTACTGATTTGTGCAAGGATCACTATGTCCTTTAGGAAATTTGTTTTGACCTCCTTGTATAGATCTAAAGGTCAATTAGATTGAGTCTAAGGGTTAGTATTTAGGTTTGAAAGCTGCCCTCAAGACCCTCAAGACCAGATATTTCAGTTCAGGAGACTAAGTCATTTCGTCGAGCTCAGGTCGACGAATCGTCGAACTCCATTCGACGATCTCTGAGCTCACTTCAACGAGTCGTCGAACTCCGTTCGACGATCTTCGAGCTTAAATCGACGTTCCTGTCTCTAGCTGTTTTCACAATCTCTGAGCTCAGTTCGACGATAATTGAGCTCAGATCGATGATTTCTGTTTCCAGTCTAGTTCCAGTCTCTGAGCTCAGGTCGACGATAGTTGAGCTCAGGTCGACGATTTTCTGGAGAGTTCGACGTTTTTCAAGATTCAAATTCAGTCATTTTTGGTATTCCCTTCTATTTATTCCCAGCATTTATTTCAAGAATCTTATAGCCGTTTCAATTAATCTGGAGCAAGTTTCTAGGAGATTTTAAAGGAATGTTTTATTGGACTTTCCTCCAGAAGACAAAATGCATTTAAGGAAGTCATTTATGACAGGCTAACGACTATCTTGGACAGAGAATTATTCTATTCAGATCTAAGGAATAAAAGATTATTCATTATGCTGGTTAATGACACAACAACAAGAAGGAGAGAAAAAAGTTGCAGATATTCACAGTCTTAGAATTCTTACAGGAACACACATCACTGAAGGAGATCAATATACTGAAATTTCTAGATCCCTTTTGATTCCAGTGTTCAAAGGCCTTATCATTCAAGACTCCAGACACCACACATTTCAGCTGCTGCTGGAATCATTTTTTGCTGGAGATCTAATCTTCTGAAGGTCTATCACCCTATTGCAAAGCTTCACTTCCTGAACAACTCAAGATCTCAGGGGGAGCTTTGACAACATCCACTATCTTCTCTCTGATTGTTGACAGAGAAGATCATCTCACCTCTCTATCTCTCTCTCTCTGATGTAAAGGGTTTATCAAACTCCCTTCAAAAGTTTGTGTTGGTTTCTGAGACCTTGTCAAAACTCAGTGGTGACAAGACACCTGATCAAAAAATCTAGTTTGGTTTTTGAGCACCTTATCAAAAGCTCATTGGTGCCCAGGACACCTGATCAACTCATCCTGCAGTGGATTCCTACCTAGGGTGGTAGAAGAGTGGACTACCCAGATTGATTGGGGAACCACTATATCTCCTTGTGTCCTCTGGTTGCTTCTTTGTGTTTTGCTGTGTGCTGTGTTATTTTATTTCTTGCTTTCATATTTTTATTTTCTACAGCATTTTACACATATTATTTAAATTAAGTCTTCCAATATAAATAATTTTTATCTTGAAAATTATTTTAATATACTCTATTCACCCCCCCTCTAGAGTTAAGATAGATCTTATCCTCCACTTTCAATTGGTATCAAAGCCAGGTTGGTTAAAATACCAGACCCTAGAGGTTGGTTGTTATTCAACTAATTCCTCATCAGATTAGTTGTTCCTCAGGCTAACACCTGAACCAAAAAATATCTGATAAGATCAATCTTTCATAGAGGGTTTTTATTTTTATTATTCGTATTATATTTATCCTTATATAAAACCATGGCACATAACAAAGATTATGCTAGCACCAGACCTCCAGTGTGCAATCTATCTAAGTTTGCACTTTGGAAGGCAAGGATAAGATTGTACATGAATTCTATTGATGAAGATATTTTTAATTCTGTTTTGACAGTGTATCCAAGACCACCAGAAAATACAAGTACAAGTGTTGTTCCACCTCCTTCAGGAACAGATGCAGAAATCAAAAAATGGAAAGTGGCAGATGCTAAGGCTATGAATATTTTAGCTCAGACTATGTCTGATGATATATTCCAAAAAGTAGCTGAATGCAACTCAGCAAAGGAGATATGGGACAAACTATCTGAAATAGTATCAGGATCTGCAGATGAAAGGAAAGATAGAAGATCACATCTCATAACTCAGTATGAGAACTTCAATAAAGGAGAAAGTGAGTCAGTTGTTGATATGTATAACAGACTCAGTCTCATAGTCAATGTGCTGAAAACATTGGACAAAGAGATCTCATTGACTGAGCTCAATGATAAAATCCTAATGTGCTTCTCAAGCACTTGGGCTCAAGGATCTGGCCAATCAAGGATGCCAGAAGCCTAAATGAGATCACAACTGAAGCTCTCTTGGGCAAGCTCAAGTCTTATGAGCTGCTCATCAAGAATAGAGAAGAAGAGCAGAAGGCTGCTTCACCAGCAGTCAGAAAAGAGAAATCAATAGCATTCAAAGCTATTGAAGATCAGCCTGAAGACAAGGTCACAAGCAATGAAGAGCTGCTAAGCTTACTGGCTAGAAGGTTTTATAAAATGGCCAGGAAGGATTTCAGGAAAAGATCATACAGAGGGCATGACAAGCCAAGGTATGACAAATCAAATAACAAAGAGATTATTTGTTTTGGATGCAGGAAACCAGGCCACATTGTGCCTGACTGTCCAGAAAATGAAAACAAGGACAAGAAAGACATGAAAGAAATGAAAAAAGAAAAGGACTTCAAGAAAAATAGCAATGACAAACCCTCCTCCAGCAAGAACAAAAATACAAGGAAGGGGTTTGTTGCTGAAACTTGCAGTGAGACAGAAGAAGAATCTGAAGCTTCATCCAGCTCTAGTGATGATGAAGATGATGCTGATGAAAAAGAATTCTGTATGATGGCTATCAATGCCTCACAATAAAATTCTGATGCAGAAGAGTCAGAGTCAGAATCAGAGACTCAATCTGAAGAGGACCAGGTAATAAATTCTTTTGATTTTAATTCTGAGGACTTCAAGTGTGAGTTTAAAGCACTGTGTTTAGATTTATTAAAATCTGAGAAGGAAATCATTTCTCTCAGAAATCAGCTATCTAAACACAACACTTTAAAATCAGAAAACCTCAAACTCTCTGAGGAGTTGGAATGTTTTAGGGAGCAGATAGCTTCACTGAAAAGTGAGCTATCAGAGGCCAAAAAGTTTGAAGAATCCCTTAATGGGAGAAGTACCAAACTAATGGACATCACAAGCACAGTGAACTCAAGATTCAATAGTACACTGAGCTTGGGTGCCTCATCTAGCCAACCCATAGTATTAACAACCTCAATCAAGTTTATCTCAGATAAAGGTAAGTGTGTTGTAGAGGTGGTTAGGAAGAATTCTGATTTACCTAAGAAAACAAAAGTTCAACAGAAAACGTCGAACAGAGCTCGACGATCGCCGAATGGAGCTCAATGATCTCAGGCTGAATCGTCGAACTCAGGTCGACGATTTCTGAACCCTGAACTCTGGCATAGTCGATCTTCGAACGGAGCTCGACGATCTGACCCAAGATCGTCGAACTCAGCTCAGAGATCGTCGAACAGAGCTCAGAGTTTTGAAAAATCATTCAAAGGTAAATCAAACTTCAATCCTAGAGGTCCTACATCTCAGAGGTTTAACCCTAATACTGAATGGATAATACCTCCTAGGAGATATCATCCTGAAGGCTATAAGAGTCAACAAGAGATGTCTTTTATTTTAGAATTTAAAGTTTATCAACCTAGGCCCAAGGTAAACTGAGTCAAAAATAAATAAATTGTTTATGTGCAGGAGAAGACCTATCCAACATCAAATCAGCAATGGTATCTGGATAGTGGGTGCTCAAAGCACATGACAGGAAACAAGGACAATTTCACATCCTTCAAAGCCAAGCTTGGACCCAAAGTAATATTTGGTGATTCAAACTTTGGACTAACAAAAGGATATGGTGAAGTCCAGATTGACACAGTCACTTTCAAGAAAGTAGCCTATGTGGAAGGACTGAAACACAACTTAATCAGTATCAGTCAACTGTGTGATGAAGGCTATCAAGTGACTTTCAACAAAACCTCATGCAAAATCAAATCAAAGGACAACACAACTGTGTTGACAGGTAAAAGGAAAGGTAACATTTATCTTGTAGATTTTCTTTCAACTAATGTAGATATATGCTTGTTCAACTCTATTTGTAGACCTAATGAATTATGACATAAGAGACTAGGGCATATAAACCTTAGAACTATTGCTAGGCTATCCAAAGACAGCCTTGTTAGAGGACTACCTTCTGGCCCCTACAAGAAGGAAGGACTTTGCAGGGCTTGTCAATTAGGCAAGCAAACCAAAAATAGTTTCAAATCACTTAATAAGAGTGATTCACCTAGGATTTTGTATCTGTTACACATGGATCTCTTTGGACTCATTACAGTACAAAGCTTAGAAGGGAAATCCTATACTTTAGTGGTTGTAGATGACTTCTCTAGATTCACATGAGTGTTCTTTCTGAGGAAGAAGTCTGATAACTTTAAGTGTTTGACAGAGTTTCTCAAATGCATACAGAGTGAGTTCAATACTCACATTGCCCTGATCAGAAGTGATCATGAGACAGAGTTTGATTCTCTTCTTATGCAAGAGTTCTGTTAGAGTAAAGGGATCAGACACATTTTCTCAGCTCCTAGAACTCCTCAACAAAATGAGGTAGCTGAAAGGAAAAATAGAACCCTTATTGAATCTGCTACTACATTGTTGTCAGATGCTCATCTTCCTCTATCATTTTGGGCAGAGGTAGTGAACACCTCCAACTATGTGTTGAATAGAAGTCTAATACATAAGCTGAAGGGCAAGACTCCCTATGAATTACTCAAAAGGAAGAAACCTAAAGTAGATTATTTCAAAATCTTTGGTTGTATTTGCTACATTCATAATAATGACAAGAAATACTTAGTAAAATTTCAAGCTAAAGCTGATGAAGGAGTGTTTCTGGGATACTCCATGATCAGTAAAGCTTATAGGGTATATAATAAATCTACTCTCAAAATTGAAGAATCTGTTCATATATCTTTTGATGAATCTAACATGTCTTTCAAGTAGAAGAATATTTCTACCATAGAACCTTTGCAGGTACACTCTCTTGCTGAAGACTTGGACATGTTACAAATTATTCAAAAAGATGAAAGTTGTGAAGATGAAGAAGTCCTTCAACATCTTGAAGAGAATCTTCTTGAAGAGCCAGTTGTTGTACCACAAGAGGAAACAACAACACAGGTTGGTGAACAATCAACATCTCCTGTTGATTTAGTAGCATCAAGAGACCATCCAATCTCCCAAGTGATTGGAGACATCTCAGCTGGTGTGCAAACCAGAAATCAGGTTAACCAAAACCTGATGCACACTTGCTTTCTTTCTCAAATTGAACCTCAATCCATTCAAGATGCAGAGTAAGATCCATACTGGATCATTGCAATGCAAGAGGAGTTGCATCAATTTGAAAGGAACAAAGTTTGGGAACTAGTGTCAAGGCCAAAGGATAACTCCATTGTTGGAACAAAATGGGTGTTCAGAAATAAATTGGATGATTAAGGAGTCATTGTAAGGAACAAGGCAAGGCTAGTTGCTCAAGGTACTCTTAAGAAGAAGGGATAGACTATGACCAGACCTTTGCACCAGTTGCAAAGTTAGAGGCCATAAGAATCTTCTTAGCATATGCAGCACACAAAGGATTCAAAGTATACCAGATGCATGTAAAGAGTGTTTTTCTCAATGGAGATATCAAAGAAGAAGTCTATGTCAGACAACCCCCATGTTTTATCTCTTCAACTCATCCTGATCATGTTTTCAAATTGCATAAAGCATTATATGGTCTAAAGCAAGCTCCTAGAGCATGATATGAGACTCTAGCATGCTTTCTTCTGAAAAATGATTTTATAAGTGGTAGAGTAGACCAAACTCTTTTTATTAGAACTCATAAGTCTCATACCCTACTAGTACAAATCTATGTAGATGATATTATATTTGGTTCTACTGATTCAAATTTGTGCAGAAGGTTTTCCAACCTAATGCATTCTAAATTTGAAATGAGTAGCATGAGTGAGCTATCCTTCTTTCTAGGATTGCAAATCAAACAACATGTTGAAGACATATTTATTTCTCAAACCAAGTATGCAAAAGAATTGGTTAAGAAATTTGGTATGTCTGAAGCATCATGTATGAAAACACCTATGCTTACTAATGTTGTATTAGATGCTGATGAACATGGGAAATCTGTTGATCAGACAACATATAGAGCAATTATTGGCTCTTTATTGTACCTTACAGCTAGTAGACCTGACATAATGTTTGCTACATGCATATGTGCTAGATTTCAAGTGAGCCCTAGAGAGTCACACTTAACCTTAGTAAAAAGGATTCTTAGGTATGTGAAGAGTTATCCAAATCTAGGTCTCTGGTATCCAAAAGATTCAGCATTCGACTTAACTGGATTTTCAGATGCTGATTATGCTGGATGCAGAATAGATAGGAAAAGCACCAATGGAACTTTTCAGTTTCTTGGTGACAGACTTGTCTCCTGGTTTTGCAAGAAACAAACATCTGTGTCAACTTCAACTGTTGAAGCTAAATATATGGTTGCAGGTAGTTGTTGTTCACAAATCTTGTGGATTCAAAACCAACTCCTAGACTATGGCTACAACTTAGAGAAGTCTAAAATATTTTGTGATAATACCAGTGCTATTTCCATTGCACAAAATCCAGTCCTCCATAGTAGGACAAAACACATAGAAATTAGACATCACTTTCTAAGGGATAATGTTGAGAAAAACAAAATTGAACTTCAATATATCCCAACTGATTTGCAAAGGGGAGATATTTTCACCAAACTCTTAGATGAAAAGACACATACATTCTTCCTGAATCAGTTAGGAATGTTAGATGGAGGAAGTTTAAAATAAGATCCAAGATTTTAAAACTCTAAAATTGATCAAGACTAGGCAAACATTTTGATTTTTCTAGTGTCTATAGGTTGTTTCTGGTCTCTGAACTGCGCTCGACGTTTTTCCCAAAGATCGTCGAACGGAGATCGACGTTCTTAGAAATCGTCGACCAGAGTTCAGCGCTTTCCAGATAGTGCAAAGTTATCTTCTTCCGGTCAGCGATCGTCGAACGGAGATCGACGCTCTCCAATATCGTCGAACGGAGATCGACAATGTTGATGACCTTTCAGTTTCCTTTAGAAGCCCAGATCGTCGAACGGAGTTCAACGATCTTTCCTTATCTGCGTCGAACCCTAATATAAAACTCATTTTTCGGTCGTCGTTCTGCCTTTGCGCTTTCATACTCTCTGTAGAATTTATCTTTCCCTCCAAACTTTTCTGCACTTGCTCTTGTGTTTGTTCATTTTTTTTGCAGGAATCAATGGCAGTTTCAGTCGCAATCTTGGCAGCCATGAAATTTGATACTGGCTTTGATATAGACATGGATTCTTTCGATAACAGCGATCAAATATTCAAGGACATTCTGGAACTCTTCAAGGACCAACAGTTAGTTAACATAATGTCTACAAGGATCAAATTGGCCGCAGATGAAATAAAGGAATGGGTGTATACTGCCCACAATCTGGATCAGAACACTGTGATCGTAACCATCTCAGGAACTCAGGTACCTTTAACACCTACTGTTTTGACAGAGGTATTTCAATTAAATTCTGGTGAAGATTCTATTGAGCTTTCTGGAGAAGAATTTTTAATTATGCTTGAGAGGATGGGCCATTCAACAACTAACCCTGATAAATTGCTTAAGAAGAATCTGTCAGTTGAG
Source organism: Platanthera guangdongensis (assembly GCA_039583875.1). Taxonomy (NCBI): domain Eukaryota; kingdom Viridiplantae; phylum Streptophyta; class Magnoliopsida; order Asparagales; family Orchidaceae; genus Platanthera; species Platanthera guangdongensis. The sequence continues at coordinate 25,475,004 of CM077167.1, forward strand.
TACAGATTTCTTGCTGATGTAGTTGGGAAAGTGTTGTTGGCAAAACACTCTGCTCATGATACCATCTCTATGTATCAGCTCTGTTTGATGGGTGCCTTGGTGGACAAGAAGCAGCTGAACTGGGGAGCAGTGTTTTTTTGATTTGATCAAGAAGAAAATTAACAAGAATTTTGTTAATTTTGGGAGGATTTTAGGGTTGTTTCTTCACAATAGATGCCCTGACCTGCTTGTGTCCAATGGAATACACATCAATGCCTCCAAGAGGCTTACCTGTGCCCTATTTGGGAAATGGGACAAGTAGATTGTAAAGCCCAGCAGAGCCTCTGCAATCTCTTCTTCAGGCACAAGGACTATTTCAGTCTCTTCCCCTCAGGTCTATGCCCCTGTAGAAGATTTGTCTGCCTCATCCTCTCCTCCTTCTCCACCTATTGTTTCATCAACAACAATCACATCCACTATCACAATTTCATCACCCATTTCCATCCCATCTCCAACTTCAATCCCTTCTCCAACTCCAACATCAACTGAAGAAATCTTCCATCCACTACATCACTACCCACACATGGACATTGATTCATCATCTCATATTCCATCATTCACTCTTCTAGATGATTCCTATATGGATGATTCTCCTTCATCCCCTCTTGAGCCACCATCATCATCCACTTCTTATCAACAATTACTTCAGGAAATCATTGCTCAACCATCATTCACACCATCCATGTCCACTCCATTATCTTCCATCTCCACAATTCCAATATCTCAACCATCACTTCCATCATCCACAGTTTCTCCAACAACATCTCCTGCTGCTCCAACTTTCATCTCTACCACATCTATCCCTACCTCTACTCAAGTCCCTCTTGAGCAAGTAGACCTTCCAGCTATTGCAAACAAGCTATATGAGCTGATAGCTCCAAGGCTATCACTATTGCTGGAGACTTCATTGGCTCCACTTCTGAAAACTGTTCAGGAGTTGTCTGCCAGGCTATCCTCTATTCTTCCTCCTCAGGCAATCCCTTCTACTGGGTGCCTTGATCCAGTTATCACTGAATCTAGGCAGGGGGAGATGCCTTATGAAGCTGAGAGATTGCCTGCTGCAGTAACTCCAGTTCAAGCTCTAGTTGCAGTCAATACAGTGGATCTTAGGTCACTGCTATCAGTATTTGATTCTGTATACTTCAGCTGCCTTCCAGACCAGCATACTGAAGACCTTACTAAGGCCATTGTGCCTATTTCTTGCTGTGAGCCCAGCATTTTAGCCTCTTTTATAGATTCTGTCCAGGCTGTGGACAATGTTGAAATTACTGTTGCCGGTGTTGATGTTTTAGTTAGTTCTGATGTTGCTGTTTCAGTTTCTGAGGATGTGCATATGACAGAGGCAATTGATTTTGAGCCTGTTGTATCTGAGCTTATTATTTCTGAAATTTTTGTTTCTGAACCTGCTGTTATAGTTCCTTCTGTCAGTGTTGTTTCTGTTCCAATTCCTGCTGCTGCTGTTGCTCCTGTTGCTGTTCCTGCTGTTATTTCTTCTGCTCAGTCTCAAAAACAGAAAGAACATATCAAAAGGATTGATGCATTGTATGATAATCCACAAAGTTCAGACAGTGATCAGTTTAGAACTGACTCTGATGATTCCTCTGCAACAATTGCAAGGAAAAGGAAAGCAAGAAGTAAGGCCATGAAGAGAGTTGGTTAAAGATGCAAATGATGTTCCTTATTATATATTGCATGATTGCCAGATTACAGAACCATGGATGCAGTACTCCAGAAAACAGCTGAAAGTCATGAAAAAGAAAAGGAAGTATGACAAAGGTTCATCCCTTTTCAATCCTCCTCCTCCTCCTTCACCTGATGCAGGTACAGGTGGAAGTTCTGCCTTTCAATCTACTGCTAGAAGCCAAAGTTCATATCAATTTCAAGGAAGATCTCAGCAAAGAGGAAATCAGTCTAGAGGTTACCAACCAAGAAGAGGACAGTTCAGAGGTAATCAAAGAGAACTCAGAGTGTATTCTAAAGGATATTCCATGCAACATCCTTATCAAAGGGAAGGACAAGGCCCTACAGATTCTACTTCTGGTCCTTTCCCTTATAAGCTTAAAGATCTTGTCTCTTCCAGAGCTCCTGCTGATGAGTCAACTAATAAATATGAATCTCCAGTCCCTTTTGAAGACCCTAAAAATAATCCCACTTCATGGACTGACAGAATGAAAGAGTTGGATGCATTAGATCAAATTAAAAAGGCTAGAGAACAAGGAAGAGACACATCAAATTTCACCACTCTATCAGAACAGAGAAAGAAAGAACTTGAGAGATATTCTTCCAGCAAATTCTTTGACTTAGAAAGTTATATGAAGCTGCACCCAGAAGCTGTAGTCCCCAGGACAAAACATCAAACTTTTCTAGGTGCAAATGATGACAGAAGATCCAAGAAATAAGCTCTTAACCCTAACAGAGAAATAGTTCTCAAAAAGAGCAAGGAGAAAGAATGATTTTGTAAGCTGACAGTGATACCTGTTTCTGACTATCTGTGATTATATCTGTGTTTTTGCAATGCTTTTTTGGTTATATTTCTACATTGTATGTTTTTATTTTTTCCAATTTTTCCAATGTCTGTAAATAGTAATCCTAACCCAAATAGGGGGAGATTGTTGGAACACCATATTACTGATTTGGGCAAGGATCACTATGTCCTTTAGGAAATTTTTTTTGACCTCCTTGTATAGATCTAAAGGTCAATTAGATTGAGTCTAAGGGTTAGTATTTAGGTTTGAAAGCTGTCCTCAAGATCCTCAAGACCAGATATTTTAGTTCAGGAGACTAAGTCATTTCGTCGAGCTCAGGTCGATGAATCGTCGAACTCCATTCGACAATCTCTAAGCTCACTTCAACGAGTCGTCGAACTCCATTCGACGATCTTCGAGCTCAGATCGAAGTTCCTGTCTCTAGCTGTTTTCCCAATCTCTGAGCTCAGTTCTACAATAGTTGAGCTCAGATCGACGATTTTTGTTTCCAGTCTAGTTCCAGTCTCTAAGCTCAGGTCGACGATAGTTGAGCTCAGGTCGATGATTTTTTGGAGAGATCGACGTTTTTCAAGATTCAAATTCAGTCAGTTTTGGTATTCCCTTCTATTTATTCCCAACATTTATTTCAAGAATCTTGTAGCCGTTTCAATTAATCTGGAGCAAGTTTCAAGGAGATTTTAAAGGAATGTTTTATTGGACTTTCCTCCAGAAGACAAAATACATTTAAGGAAGTCATTTATGACAGACTAACGGCTATTTTGGACAGAGAATTATTCTATTCAGATCTAAGGAATAAAAGATTATTCATTCTGATGGTTAATGACACAACAACAAGAAGGAGAGAAAAAAGTTGCAGATATTCACAGTCATAGAATTCTTACAGGAACATACATCACTGAAAGAGATCAATATACTGAAATTTCTAGATCCCTTTTGATTCCAGTGTTCAAAGGCCTTATCATTCAAGACTCCAGACACCACACATTTCAGCTGCTGCTGGAATCATCTTTTGCTGGAGATCTAATCTTCTGAAGGTCTATCACCCTATTGCAAAGCTTCACTTCCTGAACAACTCAAGATCTCAGGGGAAGCTTTGACAACATCCACTATCTTCTCTCTGATTGTTGACAGAGAAGATCATCTCACCTCTCTCTCTCTCTCTGTTGTAAAGAGTTTATCAAACTCCCTTCAAAAGTTTGTGTTGGTTTCTAAAACCTTGTCAAAACTCAGTGGTGGCAAGACACCTGATCAAAAAATCTAATTTGGTTTTTGAGCACCTTATCAAAAGCTCATTGCTGCCCAGGACACCCTATCAACTCATCCTGCAGTGGATTCCTACCTAGGGTGGTAGAAGAGTAGACTACCCAGATTGATTGGGGAACCACTATAGCTCCTTGTGTTCTCTGATTGCTTCTTTGTGTTTTGCTGTGTGCTGTGTTGTTTTATTTCTTGCTTTCATATTTTTATTTTCTGCAGCACTATACACATATTATTTAAATTAAGTCTTCCACTGCAAATAATTTTTATCTTGAAAATTATTTTAATATACTCTATTCACCCCCCCCCCCCTCTAGAGTTAAGATAGATCTTATCCTCCACTTTCAGCACGTGTTTCGAGGAACGCCCCAGTACCACTCATAGGCACCATTACTCTTCCGATCACTCTTGAAGAAGCGCCTGTGCAAGCAACCTATGACGTACAGTTCGTTGTCATCAAAGCTGACTCTGACTACACCGTAATACTCCAACATTCGCTCCTGGATGTTTTCCAATCCTCTTCCCACCATTTCCATCCTTGAGCCGTTTCTCTTTTTCCGCTCATTTATTTATCTGCTATTGTAAAAACCGCAAGCTCGGGCTTGCGAAAACTATCTTTTTGCTATTCGCTTTATTAATACCTAACTGAGAAGTAGTTTAGCCAGGCTAGGTCGCGCAACCGGATTGAGTACCTACATTCTCCGGGGGTCGGATTGAGTACTTACATTCTCCGTCGTTACTGTAAACCAACGTCTTGTCATCGCCAGGACCTGCCCCCCTCATGGCTAAGCCGCGAGCAACCCTCGCGCAAACTCCCTGTGGGTCCTGCCCCCCCCCCCCCCCCCCCCCGCACGGCTAAGCCACGAGCAACCCTCGTGCAAGTTAAGCCGCGAGCAACCCTCGCGCAAACTTCTCGTGGGGGCCTGCCCCCTCATGGCTAAGCCACGAGCAACCCTCGTGGAAATTAAGCCGCGAGCAACCCTCGCGAAAACTCCCCGTGGGGGCCTGCCCCCCTCACGGCTAAGCCACGAGCAACCCTTATGCAAATGAAGCCGCGAGCAACCCTCGCACAAACTCCTTGTGGGGGCCTGCCCCCCTCACGGCTAAGCCACGAGCAACCCTCGTGAAAACTAAGCCGCGAGCAACCCTCGCGCAAACTCCCCGTGGGGGCCTGCCCCCCTCACGGCTAATCCGCGAGCAACCCTCGCACAAACTAAGCCGAGAGCAAACCTCGCGCAAACTTTGCCACGAGCAACCCTCGTGCAAACTAAGCCACGAGCAACCCTCGTGCAAACTAAGACGCAAGCGACCCTCGCACAAACTAAGTCGTGGGATAGAACTATGCGAACGAAGTTGTGAATGCTGGAATGCTCCATCCACGCGCTCTCCCGCAAGCCAAACTTGCAAAAACAATATTCAAAGAAGACAAAGGAAAAACAAAACAACTAGATGACATAAAAGATAACTATGTCATACATATCAACGCACAATAAGTGCCCACTACAAATGCAAAGCAAAAACAACACACGACACAGATGAAAGGGGAGAGAGTACAAAAACACACAAATGCAAAAACATGAGGCCGCTACTCATTAGCAGCATCAACATCAGAGCGCTCATCCTCAGAAATATCGTCAAAGCTAAAGCCAGAGGTGTCGCATCCTAGGCGCTGACCGACAAAATGAAAGGCCTTCGCCGCTCCACGCTTAAGGCCTAACTCACGGGCATCTTCCACTTGAGGCTCCACCTCCTTGGACCAGATCTCATCACGCACCTCCTCCGTGATCAGGCTACGGTCACTCAAGTAGTCCAACGACTGCAGGTACTCCGCAAGTCCAGCGGCCTTCAGCTCCGACATGCGGCCCTCGGAAGATAGCATCTCCACTTGGGCCCTCGACGCCCGCAGACGAGTCTCCAAACCAGTGGCTTACTCCTGGGAATGCTTCAACATCTGGGTGGTCCTCTCCACCAGTGTCTTCTCTACCTCCAATGCTGCATGTGCATCCTCCAACTCAGACTTCAGCTCGAACCCTATCTGACGGAATCGCGAAACGTCGTGGGCATGCTCCTTCCTCGAGGAGGCAAGCAGGCTCGTCGTCGATCTAAGCTTCTCCTCAAGGGCCAGGTACCCGTCCTTCAAGCACACAAAATGGTCGTTCCAAATAACAACAGTCTGGTACTGAGTCTCAACCTGCACAAAGTAAAAATGGAAATTAGCATAACAATGTAAAGATTGAAAATTTCACGCAAATAAGAGCGCTTACCACTTCATCCGTCGCCTTCGAAGAAGAAGATAGACTCAGAGCCGCCGCCTCCATAGGAGAAGATTGGGGGGCAGACGAACCAAGCACCTGCACCTCCGGGGGGGGGGGGGGGGGGGGGCGAATCGCCACGGCCACCAGAAAGAGTAGCATCACTCAGAAAAGACGAACAAGGCACCGCGCTCCCTCCACCTCGGGAAACTATAACGGCCTTCCGCTTTCGACTGCCGCCGGAAGGTGCCTCTACACTCTGCAAAGAATTCGAAGAAATGTCGCACTGCAATAAGCGCTTCTCCTCCACAAATGAGAAAATACTGAACAAGCGATTGGTCAACTCACGAGGCTCTGAAAACCCCAACATTGGGGAAAATTCTCGCTCTTTCCCCTTTTGGCGGCGACAACGATCGAGAAGCGAATTTCACACCTCCGTCAAGCTCCAAGGGTTCCTGATATAGCCAAAAAGGGTATTCCCGTGGCGACGGTCTATCCGAGCCTCGAAATCAAGCCAACTCTTATTGATATGAATCTCCACGCGCTCCCCACCATCGGAGTGAACATCACACAACTCTCGAAAGCACTCCAAAGTAAGTCTCCTGCCATGCTCAAGGAAGAAAACAATCATGTCTATAAGGCGCACCACCCCCAGCGAGGTGAACTGGGAGATCGGCACCCCGCAAAATTTTAAGATCTCGGTCACCTCCTCGCAATGCGGGAATCGGAAACCGGACCTTAAAGTGCTCTCGCAGACTGTTAGCCAGCCACGGGGGGATTCTGCACTCTCTCCTCGGCATGCGGAATTCTCACTTCCAAATCAGTGGGCAGCCAGAACTTCTTCCTCCAAACGAAAATTTGGTCTTCTATAAGAGAAGAGCGTAAACACAGTGGTCTCGCAGAACGCCTCAAGCCCTGTCACCAACAAGGAAAATTCAGACACATTATAAGAAGCAAAACACGCAACGGTAAAACCCTCGAAACGGGCCGAGGGATGGCCCATACACACGCACACGTAAAAAGTAGCTCTACAAACCCCGCGAAGGGGTACATGCACAAGCGCAAGAGCGCCCCACAAATACGCATGCGCACACGCACAACGACAAGAGCTACAGCGCGCGCGCCGCACGATACAGCGCGCGCCAAACGCGCTACATCGCATGTGCGCCCCGCGCGCAACAGCAGCGCACGCGAGCACCGCGCGCTCCCGCGCGTCGTGCGCTCGCGGCGCGCTCCCGGAACACACGCATCGCGGCGTGTTACGGTCCCGCACGCACGGCCGGGCGTGCGCCCCGTGCAACTTGGTCTGCGTGCCCCATCGCGTACCCACGCGTCGACCGTCGTGGCGCCTTTTTCTTGGGCGCGTCGTCCCCCCCCCCCCCACTCCCCCGCAGAGATTTTTTAACATGTCGTTTCATGTGCTCGCCGGACGCCGCTCGCGGACGTTTATGGCTTGTCGCTGGACGTCGTCATAGTCAAGGAAAATAGGAGAAAATCTTTTCTCTCTCGCTCAAGCCAACCTTCGATAACAGAGGATTTGGGGGGCAATTGATGGGGATGAAGCCCCATTTATATAAGAATGGGTGTGCAGTTAGCCATCTCTCTCATGATCTCTCCCATTGTGGAGATCATGAGTTTGAGTAGTCAACCCCATCTCCCCATGATCTCCATCATACTTGGAGAAATCATTGTGGCCTCCCATTCAGCAACTACCGTCGGTCGCCGCCGCTCGCGGCCGACCACCGCCGGCCGACCGCTGCCCGCCGCCGTCAACCGTCGCCGCGACATGCAAGTTGGCCACCATTCGATCATTACTGGACATCCGTTGTCGTCCGATCTGCAAGTAACCACCCACTAAGCCACTAAGTTAGTGGTGGGGCCCGACATAACTTTACAACCCCGTATTCGCGAAGAGAGGGCCCAGACAAGGCGTGAGGCTTGATGCACATTTTTTAAGCATTTTTAGTGGTTTGACACTCTTGGTGGCCAATTTTGGCTCAACCTGCATAATGTTCTAGTGGGGGGATGAAAATTCTGCCTTCCCTTGGCCCCTTTTACTGGGAGGGTGTGGCGAGTTGGCCGACACCCGCCTCGGCTTGTTAGATGTAAGGTGGGAGCAGCAGGCACCAGACCTGTGCGACCTGTGCGGGGTGAGACTGGCCGGCGGCCAGGGTCTCGCCCAGGCGCCAGGCCTGCGTGAACTATGCGGGGCGAGACCGGCCGGCGGCCAGGGTCTTGCCCAGGCGCCAGGCCTGCGCGAACTGTGCGGGGCGAGACCGGCCGGCGGCCAAGTTCTTGCCAAGGCACCAGGCCTGCGCGAACTGTAACACCTCCCCTGTAATGATCGTATAATATGGGTCCGGCCGGGGCCCCACAACATACAGACGCCACAGCTTTAGTATTAAAAGTTGATATAGCTACCCACACTCAAAACACTTTGCACAACACAGCGGAAACACAAGCAAGACAAGAAGTTATCCACTACAAGAAGAGTAAAACAAATGGTCTTATGACCTTACAACAAGTGTCCAAAATTAAACAATACAACAGTCATGAATGTGCTTAGCACTCCTAGTCTACCTCGGCATGCAAGCCGGACAACATGAGTCTCAAACATACAACATCATATAAGTAGAGCTACAAAAAGAAAAGCACTTCATGAGGCTTGGGCCTTTCTGGCCGGCGAGCTAACTCCTGCATGTGATCCTTGCCCTGTAAAATTTATTAGTAACGTGGGTCAGCAAAGGCTGACCTCAAACTATGTAACAACACATCTCCTCCCGGCCGCCCCTAACGGACCCCGGGGTACCCCTCCAACCTGCAAGTTAGCACTTCGTATGCAATAATCATAAGCAAGAAAAACAACTACAGAAACATGCTTGGATGTCACACGCATCACACATGTTCTCTACGGGTTGAGCATATAATAAAAAGGGCCTACTTATGCAACATGTATGCAACACCCTGGGTTTCACCCAAGGCACCCTATCGCGTATGCATCTAGCACATCATCACATCATATGGGTACTCATCGATTCCCCATTGGCATAAAGCCGCAACAAAGGGGTAAAACCATTCCCCCCATCGGCACACAGGCCGCCACATGGAACTCTTGCAAAGGCCCCACCAGCTCAAGGTCTTAGACCCGGGCTTGCCTACAAGATCTGACGTCTCATGTCAGGATTCCAACAAACACAAAACTGACCGATTCTAAGAAGCCTTGCCAGACCCCACCCGCTCATGGCCTCATTGCCCGGGCTTGTCCCCATGCTTGGCATTCTTGTCAGTCTCACAGAAGGGGACTAGTCTCGCCGGGACACTCTCCACACATGACGTGAACGTCACGGGATAGCCAGCCGACCACGGAGACATAGCCACGCCTTGGCACATCACAAACCAAGACAATTCCACCCTAATCCCTCATTTGTACTGCAGCGTTCCCGTGCACCAAGGAAACCATCTCCAACCCATGCGGAGCTAACCTTGTCCACCAAGGAAACCATCTACTGCCACGAGGAGCTAACCTTGTCCGGTTCCGACTACACGTACTCACTTGAGAAAAAGGGGAAACATCACCACATCACAATCGGCATCTTGCCGCGACGGAATCTCTACGAATCCTTAACGTTCGTATGCAACATCACCGAGTCGGACTAACGGTCGCGGCTACGGCTTCACCCACCATGCCTAATCCACTAACGGAGCTGATCTATAATGCAAAATATGTCGGGGATGGACTCAATCAACCCGGAGGTTTCTCTTGAACCTTGGCAAACCAAAACCCCTCTCATTTGAGAGTTTGGTGCCCAAAAGCTAGAAAGAAAAGATGTTAAAGACATGCATCCTAAGACCGAGAGGAGAAGTGTCGTTATCTTCCGACTCCTCTTCCTTGCCATGGCAAAATAGCTGGATAAAAACCTTCGCAACGATCTAACCTCCACGGATCTGGACTCGGCTCGCGATTTGGAGCACCGAAACCTCTCCTACAGCCCAAACTCTCCTTCTCCTTCTTCCTTGTTCTCACTTCTCTCTAGATCTTTAGTAAGAGAAAGCTTGGAGAAGAATGAGGGTTTTCAACCCTATTCTCGGACTTAACTCCTAAAGAAATGATCTGAACCATCAGATCCTAAAATCAGGGAAAGAAGGGCCACGATCCGACAGAAAAATAAAAGACCTGGGCCGAACACGGCCTGACACACGCCTGTGTCCAGGGCCGTGTGCCTCATTCGCCGTCTCAAATCGACGCGCCTGGAACAGCACACTGGCATCCGACACGCCCGTGTTCGACCCGACACGCCCGTGTTCGACCCGACACGCCCGTGTCCCCACTAACATGGCCGTGTGGCCGGCTGTGTGCCTCCATCGACACGGCCCCAAAACCAACCCGAGAAGTGACACGGCCTGGGACACGCCCGTGTCCCAGGCCGTATGCCAAGTCTCGACACTCGTCGACAGCCTTTGTGTCGACACCGCAGAAAAATGTCGAGCGAAGATCGTCGACCAACCGGGACACGCCCTGTGACACGCCCGTGTCACAGGCCGTGTGCCCCAGTCTCGACACTCGACACTCGTCGAGTGAACATCGTCGACTGAAGTTCGTCGACAGACCCACACGGCCTTGGACACGCCCGTGTCCTAGGCCGTGTGCCTTGTCTCGACACACTGTCGAGCGAAAGTGTCGACACCCCGGGCCGAGTGTCGACACAGGCTCGACACGCCCTGCGACACGCCCGTGTCGCAGGCCGTGTGCCCTAGTCTCGACACACTGTCGAGCGAAAGTGTCGACACCCCGGGCCGAGTGTCGACACGGCTCGACACGCCCTGCGACACGCCCGTGTCGCAGGCCGTGTGCCCCCTGCTAGAAACCAAAAATTTCCAGAAACGCAAATCGACCCTCTCTCAAAACTGGGGTGTTACAACTCTCCCCCACTTAACAGAATTTCGTCCCGAAATTACAAAACAAAAGGGTACAAAAACTTAACTTGTACCTGAAATGAAGAGTTCTGGATACTCTTCTAGCATGACCTGTTCTCTCTCCCAAGAGAACTCCTCTCGACCGCAGTTGTCCCATCGGACTTTCACGAGTTTAACTTCTTTATTCCGCAACTGCCGAGTCTCCGAATCCTCTATAGCAATTGGAAGGACTCGCGTCCTCAAGTCTTCCTCAATCGGCACTGATGCCGGCTCAATCACCACACTAGCCTCCACCAAGGCTTTCCTCAAAACAGAGACGTGGAAGACGTCATGCAATCCACTCAGCTCCGCGGACAACGCCAACCGATAGGCTGCTTCTCCCACCCGTTCAATAACTTCAAAAGGCCCCAAAAACCTTGGACTCAACTTCTTGAGTCGGCGAATCCGTGAGACGCCTTTGAACGGTTTGATCTTCAAATAGACCCAATCACCTACCGCAAACTCCAACTTCCGGTGACGAGCATTAAAGTATTTTGCTTGTCGGTCTTGCGCCACCTTCATACGCTCTTGAATGGTCCGTACCAACTCACAAGCGTCTACTACCACCTCTTTTCCCAAAATTTTGGTGTCTCCCGCCTCTGCCCAAGACATCGGTGTTCGACACCGTCTCCCATACAAAGCTTCGTATGGCGCCATTTTTATACTTGCTTGAAAACTGTTGTTGTACGTGAACTCCACCATGAAGAGATGATCCTCCCACTTTTTGCCGAAGTCAAGAACGCACATTCTCAACATATCCTCCATAGTACGGTTCGTTCTCTCCGTTTGCCCGTCAGTTTGAGGATGAAACGCCGTACTGAACTTTAGCTTCGTGCCCAAGCTCTTTTGTACCAGTCTCCAGTCCTTGGATGTAAACCGTCCATCTCGATCACTGACTATGCTCTTAGGAATTCCGTGCAGTCGGACAATGTTGCGAACATACAACTCCACCAGCTTCTCCACGCTGTCCTCTTTCCGATTTGGGATGAAGTGAGCCACCTTGGTTAGGCGATCCACGATCACCCAAATAGCATCATTACCCTGCTGCGATCTAGTCAGACCATGCACAAAATCCATGGAGATGTCATCAAATTTCCATTCAGGGATTGGAAGGGGCTTCAGGAACCCGCCCGACTTCTGACACTCGGCCTTCACCAAGGCACAAGTTTGGCAACGATTCACATACAAAGCTACGTCCCGCTTCAGCCCCGGCCACCAAAAGGATTTCTTCATATCCAATTACATCTTTGTACTGCCCGGGTGAATGGAGTACTTTGTGAAGTGAGCCTCAAACATCAACTCCTCACGGAGTTTGCCGAACTGCGGTATACAAACCCTTTTGTCCTTCCTCAGAATCCCATCAATCATCTCCCAGGCGCTGCTCTCGCCCGTTTGAGCCTCCAACACAAATGGTTGAAACTCCACATCCAACCGAGTCGCTTCCCGAATGCGATCGGTCAAGTCGTTCTGCACTTCAACCCAGTTCAACCGAGCCACGCTGGACTCGCCTCTCGCAACACATTCCAAACCAAGGGACTCTCATTCCCGTACCAACCGCTCATCATGAGCTTCGATCCAATTTCCTTGCCCTGAGTACTTTCTACTCAAAGCATCCGCCACCACATTGGCTTTACCTGGCGTATACTGAATTGCCACTTCGTAGTCTCCAAGAAACTCAACCCACCTGCGTTGTCGCATGTTCAAGTCCTTTTGATCCAAGAGATACTTCGGGATTTTATGATCCGTGAAGATCTCCACCTTTGCACCATAAATATAATGCCGCCATATTTTCAACGCGAAAATTACCGACGCCAACTCCAAGTCATGGACGGGGTAATTCCTCTCATGAGCCTTCAGCTGTCTAGACCCAAAAGCTATCACCTTGCCATGTTGCACCAAAACGCAACCCAAACCGCATACCGATGCGTCACTGAAGATCTGAAATCCCTCGGTCCCTTGCGGTAGACTTAGGATTGGAGCCATCATCAGTCTCTCCTTCAGTGTCTCAAATGCTTGACTGCACTCTTGAGTCCACACATACTTATGACCTTTACGAGTGAGTGAGGTGAGGGGTAGAGCTATCCGCGAGAAATTCTCCACGAATCTCCTATAATACCCGGCTAGTCCAAGAAAACTTCGGACTTCCGCCACGGTCCTCAAGACTGACCAATCTCTGATGGCCTCCACTTTTGTTGGATCCACTGCCACCCCATCCCCACTAATCACGTGGCCCAAAAATGCCACCTTCTCTAACCAGAACTCGCACTTGGAGAACTTTGCATACAACTGATTCTCCCTCAACACTTGCAAGACCACCCTCAAGTGGGACTCATGCTCCATTTCCGATTTGGAATACACCAAGATGTCATCAATGAAGACAACCACAAAAGAATCCAAGTATTCCTGAAATACTCGATTCATAAGATCCATGAACACAGATGGTGCGTTCGTCAGCCCGAACGGCATCACCGTAAACTCAAAGTGTCCATACCTTGTACCAAAGGCAGTCTTAGGGATGTCCTCGTCCCGAATTCGCAACTGATAATAGCCTGACTTCAAGTCCAATTTTGAGTACACCACCGGCCCCACCAACTGGTCGAACAAGTCGTCTATCCGAGGAATCAGATACTTATTCTTGACGGTCAATTTATTCAACTCTCGGTAGTCTATGCATAGTCGCATGCTACCGTCTTTCTTCTTTACAAATAACATCGGCACGCTCCACGGTGAAGAACTGGGTCTGATATACCCTTGCTCCAATAGTTCCTGTAGCTGTACCTTAAGTTCAGCCAACTCCTTTGGTGCCATCCTAAACGGAGGACGTGACACCGGCCTAGCCTCCGACACTAACTTGTTCGAGAAATCGATCTCCCTCCGAGGAGGCGCTCTAGGAAGTTCATCCGGAAACACATCCTTGAACTCTGCCACTATGGGCACTTCATCAATAGACATCTGGGAGAGACGAACCTCCAATAACGCTACAAGCGCTACACCACCCTGGTTAACCGCCCTGCATCAACTGCATGGCCGAAATCAGGGAACATGCCACTCCACAAAGGCCCTCAAATTTGACCTCCGTCTGCCCTTTGCTCCTTAGGGTCACTACCTTAGATAGACAGTCAATACTGGCGCGCTGCTCTGCAAGCCAGTCCATGCCCAAAATGACATCGAACTCAACCAATGGTAAAATCGCTGCTACCAAAACGAAGTCAACTCCGTCCAACTCCCAACAGATGTGCCCTCTGGCCCCGGTGGTCATGGATGACCCATTGGGCATGCGTACTCTCAGCTCTGCGCCCGATGAGAAAGACTCAACTCCTATTCTCCGGATGAAGCTCTCCGCGAGAAAAGAGTGCGATGCTCCTGTATCAAACAATACCCTAGCGGGGTATCCGGAAACTAACACGAATCCTACAACATAGACATCACACAAAAGTCTAAAAGGATGAAGCACAAAATTTAAACTTAAATTTTCTTCATACCTGTCACTACATCGGTTTGGCGGATCGCTTCTTGCTGTCCAAGGTTGTAAGCCCTTGGTTGCACCGGTTGGAACCGAGAAGCGCTCGACTCCGCCATCTTCCCTTTCTCTGCAGCACTGGGGCCGGAGCGCACAGTCTGCTCCTGCCTAGCCTCTTGCCCCGCTCCTCCTTGGGGACAAACACGAGCTATGTGCCCCACCTTACCGCAGTTGTAACACGTCGGCGGTCCCCTAAAGTGAGAACCTCCAGGCGTCCAATTGCTCTTCTCACCGGATCTGGAAGTGTGAGGCTTCTTCCTCCACCTACTCCCTTCAGACTTTCCATGGAATTGGGAAGGCTTCCCTTCCCCTTGCTTGGGAGTAAAACCCTTACGGCATTGGGTTCGCTCCAGATCACTTTCCAACATCCTGGCAGCCTCAACTAGTTCATTAAATCCCGCCCTCTTCATGGAGATGAGGGGTTGCCTCAGATTCTCCCTCAGCCCCTGGTAGAAGAGGTTATCCCTCTCTACATCATCTGCCATCATTGTTCCCGCGTAACGACCCAAACGGGTGAACTCCTGGACATATTCATCCACCGTCTTGTCTCACTGCATTAAATGCAGAAACTGCCTCTGAAGGGCCAACCGTGTCGAAACGGGAATGTACCTCTTAAGAAAAGCATCCCCAAACTCTTCCACCGACGGGGTGCGTCCCGGGAACTGGCGTCCGCTATGGCTCACCCACCATAACTTGGCGTCTCCTTCCAACATGAAAGCCGCATACTCAGCTTTCTTTTCCTCTGGCATCTCTGCCACCCTTAAAAGCTCTTGAATGCGAACCTACCAGTCATCCGCATCCGTTGGCGTACCAACTCCCTTGAATGACGGGGGATGGAAACTCAGGAAATACTTCATGTGTCGGTCCCCATGTCCGACAACTACCCTTTCTGCCAAAGGCTCCACTCGTCTGGCCTCTCCGCCTGGCACGGCCGTCGCCGTGTCCGGTGTAGCAGGGGTTGCTACCTGAGCTGCTGCTGTAGCTTGGGCTGCCACCATCGCTTCTGCAAGCATGCGGCAGAAGTCGGTCGGGTTTACACCCGTGCCCAAAAGACCTGGAGCAATAGCACTGCTCGCCGAAAGCTCTTCTCTTGCTCTCGACGTTCCCGCCTCGTTGCTTGCACTCTTCAAGAAACAAGAAACAAGGAATCAATCTCAAATCTGCAGACTTAAACATAAGGACACTCATGGTCCCGCGTTACTCTTATGTGGATAACTTCACTACGCATTGACCTTGAATCTAACCTCCCTCTGATACCAAATTGTAACACCTCCCCTGTAATGACCATATAATATGGGTCCGGCCGGGGCCCCACAACATACGGACGCCACAGCTTTAGTATTAAAAGTTGATATAGCTACCCACACTCAAAACACTTTGCACAACACAGCGGAAACACAAGCAAGACAAGAAGTTATCCACTACAAGAAGAGTAAAACAAATGGCCTTATGACCTTACAACAAGTGTCCAAAATCAAACAATACAACAGTCATGAATGTGCTTAGCACTCCTAGTCTACCTCGGCATGCAAGCCGGACAACATGAGTCTCAAACATACAACATCATATAAGTAGAGCTACAAAAAGAAAAGCACTTCATGAGGCTTGGGCCTTTCTGGCCGGCGAGCTAACTTCTGCATGCGATCCTTGCCCTGTAAAATTTATTAGTAACGTGGGTCAGCAAAGGCTGACCTCAAACTGTGTAACAACACATCTCCTCCCGGCCGCCCCTAACGGACCCCGGGGTACCCCTCCAACCTGCAAGTTAGGACTTTGTATGCAATAATCATAAGCAAGAAAAACAACTACAGAAACAGGCTTGGATGTCACACGCATCACACATGTTCTCTACGGGTTGAGCATATAATAAAAAAGGGCCTACTTATGCAACATGTATGCAACACCCCGGGTTTCACCCAAGGCACCCTATCACGTATGCATCTAGCACATCATCACATCATATGAGTACTCATCGATTCCCCATTGGCATAAAGCCGCAACAAAGGGGTAAAATCATTCCCCCCATCGGCACACATGCCGCCACATGGAACTCTTGCAAAGGCCCCACCCGCTCAAGGTCTTAGACCCGGGCTTGCCTACAAGCTCTGACGTCTCATGTCAGGATTCCAACAAACACAAAACTGACCGATTCTAAGAAGCCTTGCCGGACCCCACTCGCCCATGGCCTCATTGCCCGGGCTTGTCCCCATGCTTGGCATTCTTGTCAGTCTCACAGAAGGGGACTAGTCTCGCCGGGACACTCTCCACACATGGCGTGAACGTCACGGGATAGCCAGCCGACCACGGAGACATAGCCACGCCTTGACACATCACAAACCAAGACAATTCCACCCTAATCCCTCATTTGTACTGCAGCGTTCCCGTGCACCAACGAAACCATCTCCAACCCATGCCGAGCTAACCTTATCCACTAAGGAAACCATCTACCGCCACGAGGAGCTAACCTTGTCCGGTTCCGACTACACGTACTCACTTGAGGAAAAGGGGAAACATCACCACATCACAATCGGCATCTTACCACAACGGAATCTCTACAAATCCTTAACGTTCGTATGCAACATCACCGAGTCGGACTAACGGTCGCGACTACGGCTTCACCCACCATGCCTAATCCACTAACGGAGCGGATCTATAATGCAAAATATGTCGGGGATGGACTCAATCAACCCGGAGGTTCCTCTTGAACCTTGGCAAACCAAAACCCCTCTCATTTGAGAGTTTGGTGCCCAAAAGCTAGAAAGAAAAAATGCTAAAGACATGCATCCTAAGACCGAGAGGAGAAGTGTCGTTATCTTCCGACTCCTCTTCCTTGCCATGGCAAAATAGCCGGATGAAAACCTTCGCAACGATCTAACCTCCACGGATCTGGACTCAGCTCGCGATTTGGAGCACCGAAACCTCTCCTACAGCCCAAACTCTCCTTCTCCTTCTTCCTTGTTCTCACTTCTCTCTAGATCTTTAGTAAGAGAAAGCTTGGAGAAGAATGAGGTTTTTCAACCCTATTCTTGGACTTAACTCCTAAAGAAATGATCTGAACCATCAGATCCTAAAATCAGGGAAAGAAAGGCCACGATCCGACAGAAAAATAAAAGACCTGGGCCGAACACGGCCTGACACACGCCCGTGTCCAGGGCCGTGTGCCTCATTCGCCGTCTCAAATTGACGCGCCTGGAACAGCACACGGGCATCCGACACGCCCGTGTTCGACCCGACACGCCCGTGTCCCCACTGACATGGCCGTGTGGCCGGCCGTGTGCCTCCATCGACACGGCCCCGAAACCAACCCGAGAAGTGACACGGCCTGGGACATGCCCGTGTCCCAAGCCATGTGCCAAGTCTCGACACTCGTCGACAGCCTTTGTGTCGACACCGCGGAAAAACGTCGAGCGAAGATCGTCGACCAAGAGGGACACGCCCTGTGACACGCCCGTGTCACAGGCCGTGTGCCCCAGTCTCGACACTCGACACTCGACACTCGACACTCGTCGAGTGAACATCGTCGACTGAAGTTCGTCGACAGACCCACACGGCCTTGGACACGCCCGTGTCCTAGGTCGTGTGCCTTGTCTCGACACACTGTCGAGCGAAAGTGTCGACACCCCGGGCCGAGTGTCGACACGGGCTCGACACGCCCTGCGACACGCCCGTGTCGTAGGCTGTGTTCCCTAGTCTCGACACACTGTCGAGCGAAAGTGTCGACACCCCGGGCCGAGTGTCGACACGGCTCGACACGCCCTTGTCGCAGGTCGTGTGCCCCCTGCCAGAAACCAAAAATTTCCAGAAACGCAAATCGACCCTCTCTCAAAACTGGGGTGTTACAACTCTCCCCCACTTAACAGAATTTCGTCCCGAAATTACAAAACAAAAGGGTACAAAAGCTTAACTTGTACCTGAAATGAAGAGTTCTGGATACTCTTCTAGCATGGTATGTTCTCGCTCCCAAGAGAACTCCTCTCGACCGCAGTTGTCCCATCGGACTTTCACGAGTTTAACTTCTTTATTCCGCAACTGCCGAGTCTCCGAATCCTCTATAGCAATTGGAAGGACTCGCGTCCTCAACTCTTCCTCAATCGGCACCGATGCCGGCTCAATCACCACACTAGCCTCCACCAAGGCTTTCCTCAAAACGGAGACGTGGAAGACGTCATGCAATCCACTCAGCTCCGCGGACAACGCCAACCGATAGGCTGCTTCTCCCACCCGTTCAATAACTTCAAAAGGCCCCAAAAACCTTGGACTCAACTTCTTGAGTCGGCGAATCCGTGAGATGCCTTTGAACGGTTTGATTTTCAAATAGACCCAATCACCTACCGCAAACTCCAACTTCTGGTGACGAGCATTAAAGTATTTTGCTTATCGGTCTTGCGCCACCTTCATACGCTCTTGAATGGTCCGTACCAACTCACAAGCGTCTACTACCACCACTTTTCCCAAAATTTTGGTGTCTCCCGCCTCTGTCCAATATATCGGTATTCGACACCGTCTCCCATACAAAGCTTCGTATGGCGTCATGTTTATACTTGCTTGAAAACTGTTGTTGTACGCGAACTCCACCATGAAGAGATGATCATACCACTTTTTGCCGAAGTCAAGAACGCACATTCTCAACATATCCTCCATAGTACGGTTTGTTCTCTCCGTTTGCCCGTCAGTTTGAGGATGAAACGCCGTACTGAACTTTAGCTTCGTGCCCAAGCTCTTTTGTACCAGTCTCCAGTCCTTGGATGTAAACCGTCCATCTCGATCACTGACTATGCTCTTAGGAATTCCGTGCAGTCGCACAATGTTGCGAACATACAACTCCACCAGCTTCTCCACGCTGTCCTCTTTCCGATTTGGGATGAAGTGAGCCACCTTGGTTAGGCGATCCATGATCACCCAAATAACATCATTACCCTGCTGCGATCTAGTCAGACCATGCACAAAATCCATGGAGATGTCATCAAATTTCCATTCAGGGATTGGAAGGTGCTTCAGGAACCCGCCTGACTTCTGACACTCGGCCTTCACCAAGGCACAAGTTTGGCAACGATTCACATACAAAGCTACGTCCCGCTTCAGCCCCGACCACCAAAAGGATTTCTTCATATCCAAGTACATCTTTGTACTGCCCGGGTGAATGGAGTACTTTGTGAAGTGAGGCTCAAATATCAACTCCTCACGGAGTTTGTCGAACTGCGGTATACAAACCCTTCCGTCCTTCCTCAGAATCCCATCAATCATCTCCTAGGCGCTGCTCTCGCCCGTTTGAGCCTCCAACACAAATGGTTGAAACTCCACATCCAACCGAGTTGCTTCCCGAATGCGATTGGTCAAGTCGTTCTGCACTTCAACCCAGTTCAGCCGAGCCACGCTGGACTCGCCTCTCGCAACACATTCCAAACCAAGGGACTCTCATTCCCGTACCAACCGCTCATCATGAGCTTCGATCCAATTCCCTTGCCCTGAGTACTTTCTACTCAAAGCATCCGCCACCACATTGGCTTTACCTGGCGTATACTGAATTGCCACTTCGTAGTCTCCAAGAAACTCAACCCACCTGCGTTGCCGCATGTTCAAGTCCTTTTGATCCAAGAGATACTTCAGGCTTTTATAATCCGTGAAGATCTCCACCTTTGCACCATAAACATAATGCCGCCATATTTTCAACGCGAAAATTACCGCCGCCAACTCTAAGTCATGGACGGGGTAATTCCTCTCATGAGGCTTCAGCAGTCTAGACCCAAAAGCTATCACCTTGCCATGTTGCACCAAAACGCAACCCAAACCGCATCCCGATGCGTCACTGAAGATCTGAAATCCCTCGGTCCCTTACGGTAGACTAAGGATTGGAGCCATCATCACTCTCTCCTTCAGTGTCTCAAATGCTTGACTGCACTCTTGAGTCCACACATACTTATGACCTTTACGAGTGAGTGAGGTGAGGGGTAGAGCTATCCGCGAGAAATTCTCCACGAATCTCCTATAATACCCAGCTAGTCCAAGAAAACTTCGGACTTCCGCCACGGTCCTCAAGACTGGCCAATCTCTGATGGCCTCCACTTTTGTTGGATCCACTGCCACCCCATCCCCACTAATCACGTGGCCCAAAAATGCCACCTTCTCTAACCAGAACTCGCACTTGGAGAACTTTGCATACAACTGATTCTCCCTCAACACTTGCAAGACCACCCTCAAGTGGGACTCATGCTCCATTTCCGATTTGGAATACACAAAGATGTCATCAATGAAGACAACCACAAAAGAATCCAAGTATTCCCGAAATACTCGATTCATAAGATCCATGAACACAGATGGTGCGTTCGTCGGCCCGAACGGCATCACCGTAAACTCAAAGTGTTCATACATTGTACCAAAGACAGTCCTGGGGATGTCATCGTCCCGAATTCGCAACTGATAATAGCCTGACTTCAAGTCCAATTTTGAGTACACCACCGACCCCACCAACTGGTCAAACAAGTCGTCTATCCGAGGAATCAGATACTTATTCTTGACGGTCAATTTATTCAGCTCTCGGTAGTATATGCATAGCCGCATGCTACCGTCTTTCTTCTTTACAAATAACATCGGCGCGCTCCACGGTGAAGAACTGGGTCTGATATACCCTTGCTCCAATAGTTCCTGTAGCTGTACCTTAAGTTCAGCCAACTCCTTTGGTGTCATCCTAAACGGAGGACGTGACACCGGCCTAGCCTCCAGCACTAACTCGATCGAGAAATCGATCTCCCTCCGAGGAGGCGCTCTAGGAAGTTCATCTGTAAACACATCCTTGAACTCTGCCACTACGGGCACTTCATCAATAGACAGCTGGGAGAGACGAACCTCCAATAACGCTACAAGCGCTACACCACCCTGGTTAATCGCCCGCATCAACTGCATGGCTGAAATCAGGGAACAGGCCACTCCACAAAGGCCCTCAAATTTGACCTTCGCCTGCCCTTTGCTCCTTAGGGTCACTACCTTAGATAGGCAGTCAATACTGGCGCGCTGCTCTGCAAGCCAGTCCATGCCCAAAATGACATCGAACTCAACCAATTGTAAAATCGCTGCTACCAAAACGAAGTCAACTCCGTCCAACTCCCAACAGATGTGCCCTCTGGCCCCGGTGGTCATGGATGACCCATTGGGCATGCGTACTCTCAGCTCTGCGCCCGACGAGAAAGACTCAACTCCTATTCTCCTGATGAAGCTCTCCGCGAGAAAAGAGTGTGATGCTCCTATATCAAACAATACCCTAGCGGGGTATCCGGAAACTAACACGAAGCCTACAACATAGACATCACACAAAAGTCTAAAAGGATGAAGCACAAAATTTAAACTTAAATTTTCTTCATACCTGTCACCACATCGATTTGGCGGATCGCTTCTTGCTGTCCAAGGTTGTAAGCCCTTGGTTGCACCGGTTGGAACCGAGAAGCGCTCGACTCCGCCATCTTCCCTTTCTCTGCAGCACTGGGGCCGGAGCGCACAGTCTGCTCCTGCCTAGCCTCTTGCCCCGCTCCTCCTTGGGTACAAACACGAGCTATGTGCCCCACCTTACCGCATTGGTAACACATCGGCGGTCCCCTAGAGTGAGAACCTACAGGCGTCCAATTGCTCTTCTCACCGGATCTGGAAGTGTGAGGCTTCTTCCTTCACCTACTCCCTTCAGACTTTCCATGGGATTGGGAAGGCTTCCCTTCCCATTGCTTGGGAGTAAAACCCTTACGGCGTTGGGTTCGCTCCAGATCACTTTCCAACATCCTGGCAGCCTCAACGAGTTCATTAAATCTCGCCCTCTTCATGGAGATGAGGGGTTGCCTCAGATTCTCCCTCAGCCCCTGGTAGAAGAGGTTATCCCTCTCTACATCATCTGCATCGTCGTTCCCGCGTAACGACCCAAACGGGTGAACTCCTGCACATATTCATCCACCGTCTTGTCTCGCTGCATTAAATGCAGAAACTGCCTCTGAAGGGCCAACCGTGTCGAAACGGGAATGTACCTCTTAATAAAAGCATCCCCAAACTTTTCCACCGACGTGGTGCGTCCCGGGAACTGGCGGCCGCTATGGCTCACCCACCATAACTTGGCGTCTCCTTCCAACATGAAAGCCGCATACTCAGCTTTCTTTTCCTCTGGCATCTCTGCCGCCCTTAAAAGCTCTTGAATGCGAACCTACCAGTCCTCCGCATCCGTTGGCGTACCAACACCCTTGAATGACGGGGGATGGAAACTCAGGAAATACTTCATGTGTCGATCCCCATGTCCGACAACTACCCTTTCCGCCAAAGGCTCCACTCGCCTGGCCTCTCCGCCTGGCACGGCCGTCGCCGTGTCCGGTGTAGCAGGGGTTGCTACCTGAGCTGTCGCTGCAGCTTGGGCTGCCACCATCGCTTCTGCAAGCATGCGGCAGAAGTCGGCCGGGTTTACACCCGTGCCCAAAAGACCTGGAGTAGTAGCACTGCTCGCCGAAAGCTCTTCTCTTGCTCTCGACGTTCCCGCCTCGTTGCTTGCACTCTTTAAGAAACAAGAAACAAGGAATCAGTCTCAAATATCCAGACTTAAACATAAGGACAATCATGGTCCCGCGTTACTCTTATGTGGATAACTTCTCTACGCATTGACCTTGAAGCTAACCTCCCTCTGATACCAAATTGTAACACCTCCCCTGTAATGACCGTATAATATGGGTCCGGCCGGGGCCCCACAACATACGGACGCCACAGCTTTAGTATTAAAAGTTGATATAGCTATCCACATTCAAAACACGTTGCACAACACAGCGGAAACACAATCAAGACAAGAAGTTATCCACTACAAGAAGAGTAAAACAAATGGCCTTATGACCTTACAACAAGTGTCCAAAATCAAACAATACAACAGTCATGAATGTGCTTAGCACTCCTACTCTACCTCGGCATGCAAGCCGGACAACATGAGTCTCAAACATACAATATCATATAAGTAGAGCTACAAAAAGAAAAGCACTTCATGAGGCTTGGGCCTTTCTGGCCGGCGAGCTAACTCCTGCATGCGATCCTTGCCCTGTAAAATTTATTAGTAACGTGGGTCAGCAAAGGCTGACCTCAAACTGTGTAACAACACATCTCCTCCCGGCCGCCCCTAACGGACCCCGGGGTACCCCTCCAACCTGCAAGTTAGCACTTCGTATGCAATAATCATAAGCAAGAAAAGCAACTACAGAAACAGGCTTGGATGTCACACGCATCACACATGTTCTCTACGGGTTGAGCATATAATAAAAAGGGCCTACTTATGCAACATATATGCAACACCCCGTGTTTCACCCAAGGCACCCTATCACGTATGCATCTAGCACATCATCACATCATATGGGTACTCATCGATTCCCCATTGGCATAAAGCCGCAACAAAGGGGTAAAACCATTCCCCCCATCGGCACACAGGCCGCCACATGGAACTCTTGCAAAGGCCCCACCCGCTCAAGGTCTTAGACCCGGGCTTGCATACAAGCTCTGACGTCTCATGTCAGGATTCCAACAAATACAAAACTGACCGATTCTAAGAAGTCTTGCCGGACCCCACCCGCTCATGGCCTCATTGCCCGGGCTTGTCCCCATGCTTGGCATTCTTGTCAGTCTCACAGAAGGGACTAGTCTCGTCGGGACACTCTCCACACATGACGTGAACGTCACATGATAGCCAGCCGACCACGGAGACATAGCCACGCCTTGGCACATCACAAACCAAGACAATTCCACCCTAATCCCTCATTTGTACTGCAGCGTTCCCGTGCACCAAGGAAACCATCTCCAACCCATGCGGAGCTAACCTTGTCCACCAAGGAAACCATCTACCGCCACGAGGAGCTAACCTTGTCCGGTTCCGACTACACGTACTCACTTGAGAAAAAGGGGAAACATCACCACATCACAATCGACATCTTGCCGCGACGGAATCTCTACGAATCCTTAATGTTCGTATGCAACATCACCGAGTCGGACTAACGGTCGCGACTACGGCTTCACCCACCATGCCGAATCCACTAACGGAGCGGATCTCTAATGCAAAATATGCCGGGGACGGACTCAATCAACCCGGAGGTTCCTCTTGAACCTTGGCAAACCAAAACCCCTCTCATTTGAGAGTTTGGTGCCCAAAAGTTAGAAAGAAAAGATGCTAAAGACATGCATCCTAAGACCGAGAGGAGAAGTGTCGTTACCTTCCGACTCCTCTTCCTTGCCATGGCAAAATAGCCGGATGAAAACCTTCGCAATGATCTAACCTCCACGGATCTGGACTCGGCTCGCGATTTGGAGCACCGAAACCTCTCCTACAGCCCAAACTCTCCTTCTCCTTCTTCCTTGTTCTCACTTCTCTCTAGATCTTTAATAAGAGAAAGCTTGGAGAAGAATGAGGGTTTTCAACCCTATTCTCGGACTTAACTCCTAAAGAAATGATCTGAACCATCAGATCCTAAAATCAGGGAAAGAAAGGTCACGATCCGACAGAAAAAAAAAGACCAGGGCCGAACACGGCCTGACACACGCCCGTGTCCAGGGCCGTGTGCCTCATTCGCCGTCTCAAATCGACGTGCCTAGAACAGCACACGGGCATCCGACATGCCCGTGTTCGACCCGACACGCCCGTGTCCCCACTGACACGGCCGTGTGGCCGGCCGTATGCCTCCATCAACACGACCACGAAACCAACCCGAGAAGTGACACGGCCTGGGACACGCCCGTGTCCCAAGCCGTGTGCCAAGTCTCGACACTCGTCGATAGCCTTTGTGTCGACACCGCGGAAAAACATCGAGCGAAGATCGTCGACTAAGCGGGACACGCCCTGTGACACGCCCGTGTCACAGGCCGTGTGCCCCAGTCTCGACACTCGACACTCGACACTCGACACTCATCGAGTGAACATCGTCGACTGAAGTTCGTCGACAGACCCACACGGCCTTGGACACGCCCGTGTCCTAGGCCGTGTGGCTTATCTCGACACACTGTCGAGCGAAAGTGTCGACACCCCGGGCCGAGTGTCGACATGGGCTCGACACGCCCTGCGACACGCCAGTGTCGCAGGCCGTGTGCCCTAGTCTCGACACACTGTCGAGCGAAAGTGTCGACACCCCGTGCCGAGTGTCGACACGGCTCGACACGCCCTGCGACACGCCCGTGTCGCAGGCCATGTGCCCCCTGCCAGAAACCAAAAATTTCCAGAAACGCAAATCGACCCTCTCTCAAAACTGGGGTGTTACACGAACTGTGCGGGGGAGACCGGCCGGCGGCCAGGGTCTCGCCCAGGCGCCAGGCCTGCGCGAACTGTGCGGGGCGAGACCGGCCGGCAGTCAGGGTCTCCCCCAGGCACCAGTCCTATGCGGCCTGTGCGGTGCGAGACCGGCCGGCGACCAGGGTCTCGCCGAGGCGGGAGGCCTGTGCGGGGCGAGACCAGCCGGTGACCAGGGTCTCGCCCAGGCGCCAGGCCTGTGCGGCCTGTGCGGGGTGAGACCGGCCGACGACCAGGGTCTCGCCCAGGCGCCAAGCCTGTGCGGCCTGTGCGGGGCGAGACCGGCCGACGACCAGGGTCTCGCCCAGGCGCCAGGCCTGTGCTGTCTGTGCGGGGCAAGACCGGCCAGCGGCCAGGGTCTCGCCCAAGCGCTAGGCATGTGCAGCCTGTGCGGGGCGAGACCGGCCGACGGCCAGGGTCTCGCCCAGGCGTCATGCTTTTACCGTTGTGCCCCCGGGAATGATTACCTTTTTACCCCCCGGTGTGGATGTTTTCTATTGGCCCGAGACCTATTTGTCGTATGGGTATTTCTGACCTTTTGGTCCCTAGGTTTGGGAAAATTATAAATAGACCCCCCTTGGGTATATTTGGATGAGAGGTTTTTTTGCTTCCTCCTCCTTAGGCTTCTTCTTGGTGGAGTTTGAGAGCTCTCTAAGATACCCAGCTCAGCCATTGGTGAGGGAGGGGAAGTGCTCTCGTGACCTTCTGGGTGTGTAGTGGGACCTCCACGCTAGAGCCGAGGGTTTGTTCCTAGTTTCCTGAATCTTTCGTCCGTGACACCCCCCTGAGTGCAGTAAGTGTGAGGTCCCCCTTTCAAGGGACCCCGAACTCCATAGAGACCGATTTCTCGGTTTCAACATCTTGGTGCGGTGAGCGTGGAGAGTGACCATCACAGAATATCTCGGGAGTGTCATGGTTGGAGGTCAAGGAGGTATTGATGATCTCGGCGAGCTCCCCAACCCAGGACCCTTTGTGGGGAGAGCAGAGTTCATAGCATCCATCCAATGCATCATGGAGATGCTGCGAAGTATTGCTCCTCAGGGTGGCAGCTTCACTCCAACCCGCCAGGAGCTAGCTCCCCCCCCCCCTCTCGATGAGTCGACTCCCAGGGGTCTAGGCGAGGTGAACCCAGCAGGGGGAGAAGGAAGTGTACCAGGAAGACGGCCCGAGAAGGAGAGGATAAGATAAGGGATCGAACAAGGCCTAGCCGGCCGGGAGTTGTTCTCCAGCCCGACGAGTGCCAGCCTTCCAGGCGAGCAGGTCGCGCGAGTAGAGGTGGCGAGACTACTCCTAAGGGGGCCACCCTTCAGCGAGTTGATCATCTCAGCTCCCGTTCCCGAGGGGTTCATAGAGTCTGACATGTCTTACTATACCGGGATGGATGACCTCGTCCAGCACCTGTAGTGGTTTTAGGATGTCGTCTCCATCAGGACGATGATGGATGCCTTCAAGTGTCGCCTCTTCGCGATCACGTTGAAGGACAAGGCACGGGACTAGTTCCACCAACTCCCACCGAGATCAATTTATGGGTTTGAGGACTTGAGCCGGAGCTTTCAGCTTCGCTTCTCCACCTCCAAGAAGAGGAGGAAGAGTCATGAGTCCATCTTCCTAATAAGGCAGGGGGCCAAGGAGTCGCTGGGCCATTACGTTGACAAGTTAAAAGAGGAGATCCTGGATATCCAGGAGATGCCGAGATATGCCCTCCAGATGGCGTTCAAGGTGGAGTTGCGCGAGGGGTTCTTCAATATGATCCTAACCCTAAAGTCCCCCCTTTCCTTCGAGGAGCTGATGAAAAGGGCGGCAGAGGTGATAGAAACTGAGGCGGCCAACTCGGCGTTTGTCAAGAAGTTGGCAAGATTGACAGAGGCAGAGTCGAAGGAGCAAGGTGGCTCGAGGCATCAGGAGGGGAGAAGGAGAGAGGAGCAGAGAGCTCAGGGGCTCCAGGGACCTCAAGAAGGTCCGGAACCGGGTTGGAGGCAACATGGAGGGGTGAGTAGACCTCACCTTGAGATGATATCGTTTTCAGGCTCTCACTAGCTGGCAGGGCAGGTTGATCTCTCGGACAGGTGAGTAGACCTCATCTCGAGATAATTCCTCTGTCAGGCTCCCACTAGCTGGCAGGGCAGGTTGATCTCTCGGAGGGGTGAGTAGACCTCACCTCGAGATGATTCTGCTGTCAGGCTCCCAATAGCTGGCAGGCCAGGTTGATCTCTCGGAGGTGTGAGTAGACCTCACCTCAAGATGATTCCGCTGTCAGGCTCCCACTAGCTGGCAGGGCAGGTTGATCTCTCGGAGGGCTGAGTAGACCTCACCTCGAGATGATTCCGCTGCTAGGCTCCCATTAGATGGCATCGCAGGTTGATCTCTCGGAGGGGTGAGTAGACCTCACCTCGAGATAATTCCGCTGCCAGGCTCCCACTAGTTGGCACGACAGGTTGATCTCGTGGAGGGGTGAGGATACCTCACCTCGAGATAATTCCGCTGCCAGACTTCCACTAGCTGGCAGGACAGGTTGATCTCTCGGAGGGGTGAGTAGACCTCACCTCGAGATGATTCCGCTGCCAGGCTCCCACTAGCTGGCATGGCAGGTTGATCTCTCGGAGGGGTGAGTATACCTCACCTCGAGATGATTTCGCTGTCAGGCTCCCACTAGCTGACATGGCATGTTGATCTCTCGGAGGGGTGAGTAGACCTTACCCCGAGGCCGTCGCGTCTGCCAACCTCCCATTAGCTGGCATAGAGGTTGACCGCTCGGGGAGGCCAAGTGTTTTCTACCCCGAGGCCGTCTCGTCACCCAGGCTCCTATTAGATGGCATGACAGGTTGACCCCTCGGGAAGGCCAAGTGTTTTTGACACCAAGAAGGCTACGCAGCGAATACGTTGGGTTGGACGTTTCTTTCCAAGCGTGGAACCCGATCGAAAAGAGCGGGGATTGTGTACAACCCGTATTCGCGAAGAGAGGGCCCCAGACAAGGCGTAAGGATTGCTGCACGTTTTTAAGCTTTTTGAGTGGTTTGACACTCTTGGCGGCCAATTTAGGCTCAACCTGCATAATATACTAGTGGGGGATGAAAAATCTGCCTTCCTCCCTAGCCCCTTTTAGGGGGCGGGTGTGGTGAGTTGGCCGACACCCGCCTCGGCTTGCTAGATGTAAGGTGCGGGGCGAGACCGGCCGGTGGCCAGGGTCTCGCCCAGGCGCCAGGCCTGCGCGACATGTGCGGGGCGAGACCGGCCGACGGCCAGGGTCTCGCCCAGGCGCCAGGCCTGTGCGGCCTGTGCGGGGCGAGACCGGCCGGCGGCCAGGGTCTCGCCCAGGCGCCAGGCCTGTGGGGGGGGGGGGGGAGACCGGCCTGCGGCCAGGGTCTCGCCCAGGCGCCATGCCTGTGCGGCCTATTCGGGGCGTGACCGGCCAGCGGCCAGGGTCTCGCCCAGACACCAGGCCTGTGCAGGGCAAGACTGGCCGGCGGCCAAGGTCTCGCCCAGGCGCCAGGCCTGTGCGGCCTGTACGGGGCGAGACCGGCCGGCGGCTAGGGTCTCGCCCAGGCGCCAGGCCTGTGTGGGGTGAGACGGGCCGGCGGCTAGGGTCTCGCCCACGCACCAGGCCTGTGCGGCCTGTGCGAGGCGAGACCGGCCGGCGGCCAGGGTCTCGCTCAGGCGCCATGCTTTTACCGTTGTGCCCCCGAGAATGATTACCTCTTTACCCCCGGTGTGAATGTTTTTTATTGGCCCAGGACCTATTTTGTCCTAGGGGTATTTCTAACCTTTTGGTCCCTAGGTTTGAGAAAACTATAAATAAACCCCCTTGGGTATCTTTGGAGGAGAGGTTTTTTTGCTTCCTCCTCCTTAGGCTTCTTCTTGGTGGAGTTTGAGAGCTCTCCAAGATACCCAGCTCAGCCATTAGTAAGGGAGAGGAAGTGCTCGCGTGACCTTCCGGGTGTGTGGTGGGACCTCCACGCTAGAGCCAATGGTCTGTCCCTAGTTTCCTGAACCTTTGGTCCGTGACACCCCTCTGAGTGCAGTAAGTATGAGGTCACCCCTTTCAAGGGACCCCGAACTTCACATAGACCGCTTTCTCGGTTTCAACAATTACTACCTCCTGGAGGCTATAAAAGGAGCCCCAGGCCTTCTCATTCCTCACCTTTTTGCCCCGGAGTCTTCTTCTTCCTCATGCAAGTGCTCTGCCGAACTCTTCCCTCGATCCGTTTTCCAGCCGCCTATGAGCCAAGTTCCCAAGTGCGCGGAAGAAGGAAAAAGACAACAACCATCAGTGTTCAAGCACACCAGCCACCAAGCTAGCATTTAGCACTCCTTCGGCGCAGCCTGTTGCCCGTAGTGAGTCGGAAAATTTTCTCTCATCTCTAAGTTGTAACGGGGAGCGGCATGTCGCACCCAATTCTCCAAACACATTGTAACAACAAACACCTAGTGGACTTTGACCGGCACAGATCCGATCGCGTGGTTTTTTACCCGGTTGAGGGGTTTTTCCACGTCATCACATCTTGTGTAAACCTTTTATTTTTATTGACTGTGTGCGCGCTCGACAGCTCCGTAAGGTAAGACGGTCCAAATAAATCCGATCCGACCGGAACACTGAGTTAGTTCGCAACAAATATGGTACAGATGTATTATATAGTGGTTTGCTGAATTACAGGTTAAACCACTCTATCTTTTAAAATCTAATGCCTCCCTTAAAAATTTAAGCAAAAAATATAGTTTAAAAATGTGAATTTATACTTATAAGTATATTATAAATATAATTACCTTAGAATCTCCATTAATTTCTCATTTATCATGATACAATGTCTATCCCATGACCTGTCGTGAAAGTTAGCTCAGGACACAGCACGAGGTGTCTGCGGTCTATCCGCATAGAACATCGTATGCGCGTGGGCGCTCCACCGTCCATTGGCGTGCTCTATATATACATAACGACCACTCTTTCCGTTTATCTGCGATCCAAACCAAGTGGAAAAGCTTTTTTGTTTTTCGATCCTGCTTCTGGTTGATTTCGAGAGCCATATAGCCGCCTCCGGTGAGATCGCCAGAGTTAGATCCAGATTAGGACTATAATTAACGTCAGATCGCGGCCGACAGATCGTTTACGCGCCGGGGAGGATGTCGTCGGCGGCGACTGCGACGAGGGTGAAGGTGGAGACCGGCGGGAAGAAGCTGGATCTCTCCACCTCGAAGCTGAAATCCGTGAGTGGGACTCACAATCATGGGGTATGTTCCTTCCTTCCTTCCTTCGTTGTCATCTCTGCTGGGAATTAACGTGTTTATTTCTTCGTTTTGTGCTCTGCTGGTTAACTTTCCTGAAACCCCCGATTGAATTTCGTCGTCTATCTATGATGATTGTGAATTGATGGGGCTTTGAGATCCTCTCATATTCTGTTGATTCCTGGATAGATCTGTAAAGGAAAATTTGCTGATCTGCTTTGGATCTTGCTTCCTTTTATGTTTGGATCAAGCTTTTTAATGTTTTATGGTAGTAATTAGATTTCACTCTCGATGGTGATTTCTGTTTGGATTCGTGGATTCTTCGATTTAGGTGCTCAATTCACGAAGAGAGAGAGAGAGAGAGAGAGAGAGAGAGAGAGAGAGAGAGAGAGAGAGATGGGTTCTGAGAAATCTCGTTGTATCTGAAAATAAGGATAGAACAGAGAAAATATGAGAGCAGCTTTAAGAGAGAGAATATATGACATTGATGCAGATTTACTCACCCTTAGGATAGAACATCTTACAGGCCTTGTAAAGTTTATACACGGCGTCCGATTACGGGATATCGAGGCTCTGTTTGGCATGGTAAAGTCATTCCTTAAGAATCACCTAACAAACATCATCCGTTTGACCATAAAAGTGAATGAAATTTCTTAGGTGGAAGTTAACGAATGACAATTTTACCCTCATCTTCATGACCGCCACCGCCGAGCCAAACCGAGCCCTAGGCTGGGTTTGGCGGGGCGGATACGCTGGTCTCGCGTTCCTCAACCCGCTGTCTCCGCGCATTTCAGGAATGCGCGCGGTGGGGCTCGCCCCGCCGTGGGATTTCCGCGGAAATCAACCGCACCGCGGGAACTGCGGTGGCGGTCGGGCGGTGCGGTGATTTCCGTGGAAGCCCCACCGCCCCTCCAAACAGCCCTAGGCTCCGTTTGTTTCGACGGTGACGTTTTGTTGCGTTGAGAATGAGAGTGGTGAGAATAGAGAGAGGGGGCAGCTTTGGGGTTGAGCCAAAAAATAACGGTTTAGAGTGCTGGGAATCTAAGAATTTTTCCTAACATGTTTTTTCAGCATTCACGTTTTTTCTCCACTGCCAATGAAAAATAAAACGCCAAAACAAATTGAGCCCTAATTTCTGTACAATTCAAGAGGCATCTTAATGCTACAGAATTATGGTATAATCATCTTTTTTATATAAAATTTTACATAGAAATTTGAGTGAACCAAATAGTTCTTTTGAATCATTTAGGACTTGTTTGGGAAGGTGGTGACGGTGGGAGAAATTTTATTTCCTCTGTAAATTTTGTTTTAAACTGTGTTTGGATCAGCTTATTTGCACCGGTGAGTTTGGACAAAAATGCCAGCGTTATAGAATATATGACAAATGTTACTACCGTTATAAAAAAAAACTAGTTTTGGGCATAAGATTTTGGTATAACAATCACGTTTTTGTCCATCTCACCGGAGCAAATAAGCCGCGCCAAACGCAGAAAAGTGCTTGTGATAAAAAAAATGTGTTTTCGGAATTTTTTTGGAAAACAGTGAAGCCTTTCACTTCCAGAAAAAATAAAAGGTATTTGCATTTTCATATGAAAGCTCTGATCACACCACTGATTTCCCACAATTATTTTTCCTAGCTACCACCACAGCCATCTGAAATAGAGAGTTAGGCTCAGTTTGACATGGTGGTTGTGATCATGAACATAAGGATTAAATTGTCATTCGTTAATGTCACCTAAGGAACTTTATACACTTTTATGGTCAAACGGATGATGTTTGTTAGGTGATCCTTAACAAATAATGGTTTAACTCATGCGTTTACGATTGCGACCACCATGCCAAACGGAGCCTCTGTTTGACATGGTTTTTTTGCTCCGATGAGTTTGGACAAAAATTCCACCGTCATAGATTGTAAGTTAGGGATGACAACGGTTATGACCACCATAAAAAAAAATTAGTAACATAAATGTGGATGAAAATCCTTGGGTGTAGGTAGGGCGTTTACGAATGACTATTCATAGCCACTTTGTTCGTGACCGTCACTGTCGCGCCCAACAGAGCCATAGGGCGTGTTTTGGAGGGCGGTGGTAGTTGGACACGGAGCTGTTGGAGATACAGATGAAACAAAGTTTCGAAGCGTACAGCTCTCCCTGCAGTTGAAAGAGAGTTTTTTGAGATCTATGGTTCCAAACAGATGTTTACCCAAATGTGCAAAACCAGCGTTTGTAAATGCAGCTGAGAAAAAACACTAAAAAAACTTTTGGATTGCTTCATTTGTGTATTACACTTCAAATTTAACTGTGTAATGCAGGTGAAAGGCAAGGCAGAAGCGACCGCCACAAAGACGACTGCTACCACTACTACTACAGCCGTTAAAGCCAAATCTACGTAGACTAAAAAAGTCAATCATGACATCTACCGGGGTCATGAACCGGTTAAAATAATGGGAGGATTTTGTTCATGAATCTGAAGAGAAATAAGTAGACTAAATATCTATTTTCTTGCAAATTTGATCACTCTAGGAGATGGTTAAACCGCGAATTCCGTCTTCTCATTTGGAAAAAAATTATGCATTTTTGCAGAGAGAACCGTTGCGGATATTCTATGAATCCTTGTCACAGCAGATCCCGACTAGCGAGATGGCTGAGTTTTGGTAAGTTTTTTTTATAGGCATATGGCATTTTACTAATTAATTGTGTGAGAACTAAATGCAGAAATCTATAGGGTTTTTGTTGTTGCAATTATCTAACTTTCCTTGTGTCTGAAAAAGTTTTTTTAAAAAAACTCTGATTTAATAAAAACTAGGGTTATTTATACTGAGCAGAGAATTAGCTTGTAGGTGAGATTAAAAAGGCTATGTTTGGAACAGCTGTGGCTTCAGAAAAATAGTGGCGTGATTGTAGTTGTCAAGAAAATTAAAATTAGTGGTAGGAAAAGTAGTGGGAGGAGAGCGGAGATCTTATCTACGGTAAGAAAAGTTTCTTTTAGCTTTTCTTAACGTGGAAGGGTTCATTGATTTTCAAAAAAAAAAAAGACATGAAAACACTTTTGGCACAATCACTTTTTCTGCAACTGGGATACCAAATGTCTCCTAAGCAATGGTGAAGATGCGATTATAACTTTTTCGAACGCTACCATCATCCCAAACATAGCCTAATAAGAGATTTTTTTAAAAACATGAGTGTTTAAAAGTCTTGTGATATTTATTTGTAGGGGCCAACTTCCGGCAAGTTGCCACAAAACACTTATTTTTTTTAAAAAAATGAAAAATAAAAGGCTATTATCCAAAATGCAGCAGACCCGCTCTAATTATTCATTGGGGAAGACTCGAATTCTATTCTGCTCCAACTGAGTTAAATCAATTGCAATCGATTATATTTCGACTCAATATCCAAATGATTTCGAGGGACTTTTTAGTTTCGAATAATATGTTCAGCCACAAAGAAGCACCTAGTTTTTGAGAGTAATTATCCATTCATTCCTATTGTTGAGAGTAATCTCACATGGAGGAACTCATGTTAGGGGATTAGGAAAAAAGATGTCATTTTTGCGAGCAAAACCCTACATGTAAGAAGGGCTTGTTGAGAATATAATTTTAAAATAAATAATGCATATAGACACATTATACTGTATAGGCACTACACAAACTTTTTGATTATTATGCCCCAAATCTTTGCACTCAACTTATGTGTCCAGTCAATCCACCCTTTTACCTTATACTCTGACCTCAAATTTGTCTACTTTTTTGCTGTTGTTGTACATTTGTCATTTTTTGAACAATGTCTAAAACCATCCATTTAAGGCCCCATTTTAAGA
This sequence comes from Platanthera guangdongensis, assembly GCA_039583875.1. Classification (NCBI taxonomy): domain Eukaryota; kingdom Viridiplantae; phylum Streptophyta; class Magnoliopsida; order Asparagales; family Orchidaceae; genus Platanthera; species Platanthera guangdongensis. Next base: position 25,509,816 of record CM077167.1, read on the forward strand.
GGTGGAGGCAATAGCCTCAAATCCTCAAACGCGGCAACAACAATACACCAATGGCAGTGACAGCCAAACAGTCGTGACTCCCCGCAAAAAAATTCCTCTCCAACAACATAACCCATATATTTCCCAATCATTGGGGTATGGGCAGGGGAAGATTAGAAACAGACTCTTTGGCACTATGCACAAAGTGGCTTCTCTCAGAGGAGAAAGACCTAACCTTTGACAATAAATGCATAAAGTGGCTGCTCACAGATACCACTGAAATAGTAGCCCCCTATACCATCACGTTTGTTGTGGAATCATGCCCACAAATCAAAGTCAAAAGACATCAGAGAGGGCACACCTAAAAATCCATTTTGAATTATGTGCACATAATCACGCTTCATTCAGAACATTAGCCTTGCACAATGCAGCAAAAAATTCCTCTACTGAAATTATTTATTAGCAAAGGCTTCGTTTGGCACGATGGTAGCAGTTATGAACACGGTGGTTATGAACTGTTGTTCATGAACACCACCTCACATAAGAAACTTCATCCACTTCTATGATCAAAACTATTTTTCTTTTATTGGTGGTCATAACCATTGTTGTGCTAAACAAGCATTATGTGATGGTGGCGTTTTTGATCAAACTCACCGGAGCAAAAAAAACACGTCAAACAGAGCCAAAGGCTTCTTAACTTTTTGCCGCACCGCAATATTAACACCCTGGAAGATCAAAACTCGACCATAAATGAGTTTTTTAGGGCACAAGAGTTAGAATCATACAACATAGTTGACATTATTTGTTCGTGCATTAACACTGCCTTCATCCCGGCGGCCTTTAGCAAATCTAATATGACATCCCTTTCCCCCATCCTCAACACACAGGATGATGGAACATGGCCTGCTGCCTCCCGAGAAAGCGAAAAAAGCATATGAAAGAAAACAAAGGAAGCAACACCAGTTACGAACCGGCACTCCCGTCAAACCTCACAAGCCACCTCACAAGCCGGAGAGGCCAGAAAGCTCCAAGTCGCACTTGTTGAAGAACACCAACTCAGGCTCGAAGAAAAGACACAATTACAGCGACAGCGAGGAAGAGTTCATCGTAAAACACAAGAAGTCAAAATTTTAAATGAAATTGACTCGGAGGGGGTTACAGGCAAATCCAACATCTCCATAGCCGGAGTGTTCTCGTGCAGGTGTTCGCATTCGTAAGTTCGCATCGCCCAATGGCATGTGTTTTACAAGCATTAGTTTGTGGCAGCGGCGATTTACTTATTTATCTGTTATGGTACTAAATAAACATCGTGTTCTCCCCTTGTTATTCATCTGCATGTGGCCTGTGAAGTACCAGATGCCTGCCTGCCTGTTCACATCTTCAAAGCTTAGCAGCTTTTGTTTGTATGATTATTTAAAAACAAAAACTGGGACATAAGTTCAATAATTTAGGAAATAATCATTCATCTTTCTAATGTACAGAAATTTCAGCAGCTCCCTGACAAAGTCACATTGTTTGAAGCAGCTGCATGAAGAACACAGATCTCTTGAATGTAAGCCGTGAGATTAGCCGTGACATTTTCGCAAGCTGTATCGTGGATTCACGAGTTCGTCTCCGGTAAGGATTTGCGAAATGAAATTTAGTGTTTGATAAGAGGTTGGGAGGATATGTGCAGGATTTGTACGAAAAAAAAATCACTTCAACATCCACATTTTCTCGTAGAGTTTTCTTATGGGAGAAGAATGAGAAGGTTAAAGAGCAGCTTTTTTACCAAAATGGCTGGGGTACTAGACCTGATGGCAAGAAGTAGTATAATCCGAAGCCGCTTTACTCGCCGAGCGGGGATTTTGAACCAATACCAGCAGCGGATCTATTGTGTTTTTGAACTGGGATGAATGAGAAGTTGGCTGCAAGAGAAATGAAATATGTAAATCATCTTCATTATAGGCTGTGTTTGGGAGAGCGGTGTCGGTATGAGATTGTGGTAGGGTAAGCAGCAGGCTTGTTAGGGTGGTGTTGCAGCCGCAGCTCTCAATTGCTACGATAGTATTTTGAACCACCACCGCTCTTCCAAACAGAAGCTATGTCAGAATTTAGGTTAAGGAAGTTGGCAGACAAATTTTCTAAAATATTCAACTATGGAAACTAGTTAATAGTACAAAGAAGTGCATTGTAGGTGAACTCACCACACCAAACTGCCAACTTCTGGATGCCACGTCATTGAAATCAGCAGCATCCATCTCCTGAAAGTGCACAGAAGAAATTGAAAAGAAGTCTAGCTTGTTAGTTAGTTTACCAGATCCTAGTTCTAATTGGTAGATGGAAAAGGAAACTGATGATCGAGAAACTCGCATTATCGTGTATTATACTTCGGAACCGTTTAGCACGGCGGTGGCGGTCGTGAATCCTCTAAACCGTCCGACCTCACTTCAGAAACTATTGTCAGCATAATATATATTTTATGAAGACAGCTTTTTTTCCTCCACCTATAATCGATTGATTTTACGCTCCACGCATTGGTTTTTAAATTCACTCTAATGTCGACTAATTAAAAAAATTCATCATAAAATGGAATAGTAGACACAATCCGTATCTAATGATAAAGTATTATGACAAGTCTACAACTATAAGAAATCAATATAAATGGAGATTTACAGGTTAGGCAGTCTTAGGGTCTGTTTGGCTCGGCGTTTTTACTCCGTTGAGCTGGACAAAAACACCGCCATCATATAATGTATGTTTGGCATGACAAGGGTTATGAACGTCACCAAGAAAATAATAGTTCTAAACATAAAAGTGATGAAATTTCTTATTAGGCGAGTGAGATCGGGCGTTCACGAACGACGGTTCGTAACCAATGTGTTTAGGACCACCACTACCATGCCAAACAGGCCCTTAAGGACCCCAAATTCACCCAACAGCTACTGAAAATTTGAAAACATGCGAGTACTTTTATTGATGTATAGGAAAGATCACGTACGACGCGATATATAGGGGGCAACCTTCATCTCCCACGTGGACTTCAAGGTGCGCATAACAGAGAAATGTGTTGATGCTCCTAATGCTCTGAATGTCCACCTGAACAATAGTACAAGCAAACATACCACAGTGACTACGAAGCTCAACAGCATTGCAAAAGAACAATTTTGATTCTGTTATGAAATCGAGCAAAGGCCATAAACAAATAGAACAAAAGAACACGAGATTTATGCGAACAGTATAAAGATACAAGCAGTAGCAGCAGATCAAAGAATAGAATGGAACAAAAGGAGAAATTTCTCACACTACCCTAAACCCAAAAACCTAACAAAAGTTTTATAGACAATTCAGTCCAAATATAATTGGGATACAAAATCCCGCAAGTAATTCAGAGGAATAATTCGTCCGAATGTCATATTTTTGAGAATCTATGGATAGATTAGGATTCAAAGCACATAAATAATAGATTCTATGAAATCATACAACAATTATCTGCAAATAAACATCAAAAGAATATAAAGAGGCAGCAGATGCAATAGACCTGAAAGCCTGCAATGCAGAAAAGGAAACAACAAAGCAACAGACGTACCCAATGTACAGATAAATGCAGAACTGCGCGCATTCCCGGACCAGCAAACGAAGCCAATAATTATCTGGTGCTTCGGCGACATTCATAAAAACCTGAAATTCAAAAATTTAACATCCCGTGAAGACCGCAACTCTCTTCTAAAAAATTGAAGAAAACAGATCGCTGGAACTCGTACAAAAAGTTTAAAATCATTTAGGCTCAACTTTTATGTCCAAACGGATGATATTTGTTAGGACGAATGGTGTTTTAACCCAGGCGTTTACGATCGCCACCATCGTTCCAAAAGGAGCCTAAAACTCTTGAGAAAAACTGAGAATTTCTTACCAGAAATTCAACAACAGCTACAATTTGCATTGCGCCTTGGAACTTCCTGATTGGGTTAAGAGTTCATTTAAAATAAACTATCTGGATATCAAAAAATCCTGTATACTAAATGTAAATCACATACTTGAACATAGTGTACTTCATGCGCAGAGCATTGTCTATGCTTTGAACACTCCCATCTTCCATAGAACTCAGCTCTTCACGTAAAATGACGAGATTTTGGGAGATATGGCGGAAAATCAAATAAAAAGATACAGAATAGTTCAGCAGACCAAAGACCTGCACATGAAAGTTAGTTCAATTACGATTAAATGGACATAAAAAACAGCCAAGAGTAAATAATTTGAATCATGAATTCTAGCAATAGTTAGCAAGCTACAATAATAATGTATATCCTTTTAAAAAAATGAATTTTTGGGGCCTGTTTGGCGTGGATTATTGGGCATGGCGGGGGACCCTCCAATGGACACCTTGGGATCTGCCCTGTTTGGTGGCTTTTGATAATCCGTACCAAATGAACACCAAGTGACCCATTCATTTGGATGAAATTGGGGCCCTAGAATTGAAATTTGAGGATCATTTCATGAAACCTAATAGATGACAAGGTTGTTGTTGTTGCAGAAGAAGAAAAGAGATGAGAAAGAAGTTACTGTGAAGTAAGGAATGGCAGCTTTATAGCCCACGAGTGTCAGGTAGAGGCCAAAACCCATTGCAGCAGTTATGCGCCTCTCGGGAACCGAAAGACGCTCATACATGATACAGTAGCCATGTGATATTAGCATAAATGACATTAAAGATGCTGTTTGGAAGATTATTCCAGTTACATAGACTCCAAAAGATATCCACAGAGAGCATACTTGAAGTTTAATGCAGGAGTACCTGCATTAGATATTAATTTCAGAATTCTTGAAAAGCAAGAGGACAAAGATAAATAGCATTCAGGAAGAAACTTATGTTTTTGATTTTTTTTCTAAGTACTAACAGAAGTAGCCTTAGCGCACCGGTTGAGGTGTTGCTGTGCGACCTTGAGGTCACGGGTTCGAGTCCTGGAAGCAACCTCTTGCAAAAAAAATGCAGGGTAAGGTTTGCCAACATTTCACCCTTGTGGTGGGACCCTTCCCCGGACCCTCGCTGCGCGGAGATGCTTTGTGCACCGGGCTGCCCCCTTTTTTACTAATAGAAGTAATGAAACACAAAATTGTGAGATAAGCCTGTATTAAAAGTAAGGCCACAACAGTCCAGCTACAGATATGAGCATCAATTATTACAAGGTGGAAACAATATTAACATAAGCATCTATCATTATATTAAAAGCATGTGTCCTAGTAAAAATGGATATGCTGCCGTAGTATGAACTAGAGGTCATTAGTTCAAATCAAGGAAACTACCTGTTATTTGGCACAAATTACTTTCAGAACATAACACATTTGTATCAGGGTGAGATTTTGGAAGTGAAATGGAGTTTGAGATTACAAAAAACATAATGTTCTGAAGTGTTGTACTCTTTGAGAACCAAGAGTTGCAGTTATGTTATGGTCCAGTTTGGGATATGTGAATGTGCTCAGATATCAGTGACTATGAATGCATAGTATAGAAGAGAGAAGGATAATAACTTTTTTTTAATTCAATTTACTTGGGTCAGAAGATTGGGAAGATTAACCGTTGTAGTCCCCAAGAGGCAAAAAATATTGAGAACTACAAATAATAAAGTTCCAGGAACAAATCAAGCACTAGAGAATGAGGAGATATTATGGGATGATCATGCCTCCACCATAAAGGCTCTCATGGCTACAAATGTTGTGATAGAGAATGAAGAATTAGCAAACTTGAAGATCAAAAGACCTACAGGGCATGATAATTATTCACATTATTGAGATGCTATGCCATACCTTGGCAACATTCCGAGCGGAGAGAAAAAAAATTCAACAGCATGTCACTTGATAGAGGCTGGCTTGTCGACGAGTGATCCATCTCGTATCTATTCAAATGTTTGATCTGAACTCGCAATCGTTATGAGGTGTTTTGCAAATTGTGAGTTTGGATTGAAAAGGAGAGTGGGAGGAGACCCAAGATACTATAAACATAATATTAAGAGGGAGACTGTCTTGAGAATGAGCCTCAAAATTGAGTTGTAAGAGATTTTACACAATAAGTATTACATTGGAACCCATAATTGCTCATGACAGGAAAATTGATTTCTGGAATAATTAAGGCTCAGATTAGCGTGGTGGTGGCGATCGTGAACGCGGTGGTTGTGAACTGTTCGTAAACGCCCAACCCCACCTAAGGAACTTCATCCACTTTCATGTTCAAAACTAGTTCACTTTTTTTGGTGGCGGTCATAACCGTTATCAAGTCAAAAACATGCTTCCATGACGGTGGTTTTTTTGACTAAACTCACCAGAGCACAAACACCGCGCCAAACGGAGCCTAAAATGCTAAAAAATGAAGTCAAAATACAATTTCAAGATACCTAAAATTAATATGACCAACAACCACCCAATATGATGATCCAGATTTCCAACCTCTAATCATGACCGTGCATTTGGCAATCGAGGGCCTACAAACATCTTATATCTTTCTAGTCAACCTCAATAAATCTGATTTTTTCTTCAATTTGTTGGTGGCTCCTGTTTTATAGATCAAGTTAAGGTCACAATCTATCTCATATTCCCATGATATGATCCTCAGATTAGCACATGTCTAAAAGTTTCTAGGGCTAGTTTATAAAATGAGTGGAGCTCCAGCTAATTGTTAGGGGCTGGGATTTTGAACCCTTTGCCCCCAACAGGGCAAACCCCAGCCCCTAACACTAATCTGCTAGATTTATCTATAGCTCAAGTCCAGAAAATAATGTCAAACTAAGATAAACTATTTGAAAATGTTGACAAATAGACTGATCCCGATCATTAGTAGCCTTAAATCAACTACTTGAGCCAGCTTAACAATCCACAACTATATTAAATCGCATAATATCATTCATATAGGATCTGTTTGGTTGGGCTATTGCTGATGGAAAGCTGCTGATAAAAAACTGCTGATAGGAGAAGTGCCGATTCTTGAAAACGGAGTTTTGTTAAAAAAATGTTTAGGTGAAATGGAGTTTCTAAAATGAAGTTTTGAAAAAAATTGTTTGGAAATAAAATGGAATTTTGAGTGATTTTTTTCCCATAAATTAATTATCAACCATAAAATATATCAAAAAGACATTTTTTTTCATAATATAACAAACTTTACTGGTACTTCAAAAAGGGAAAAGCAAGCTGAGAATGGAAGAAAGGGAAGCAAACAAACTTTCCAATTTCATAACATACTACCGGTGGTTTTGAGTAAAAAGCTGGATACAAAACATAACTGCTCGCCGGAGAAAGAATTAGCAGAAGGTGTTCTTCTATTATATATAAGAACCTTTTAGCAACTCTTAACAAACAAATACTAAAACATAGTCAAGCAAAGAGTGGGTTATCTGTTAGAAAAATTGTTTCAGATGTACAACTTGCATAATAATAATAATACAAAAACTTCTATAAAAAATAAACCATTGAAGCCACCAAAATGAAAACAACAAAAAAAGAATAGGAGAGGAGGAAGAAGAACGATGCCTACAGGAAGAAGAATAGTGGATGGCCACAACAAAAAATAAACCAAAAAAAGAATAGGAGAGGAGGAAGAAGAACGATGCCCACAGGAAGAAGAATAGTGGATGGTGATGCCTACAAGAGAGGAGGAAGAAGAATAATAGGAGAGGTGGATCTGCGCAGGTTTTCCGCACACGAAAGAGAAAACTCTGAGGGACGACCACACCGATCTGCGCAGGTTTTCCGCACACAGAAGAGAACTCTGAGGGACGACCACACCGATCTGCGCAGGTTTTCTGCCGTCGTCTATGGGGGATCGGGGGGGGATGGCGATGTCGGGGTAGGTTTTCCGGAAGAAGAGAGGAGCGCAGCTTTTGTGGTACACCGCATGAAAAAATAGTGGATGGCCTCGTGAAGAAAACAGCGGATCAAAATAAACGCCGGTTTGAAAAAAATTCCAACCAAACGCTGATTACTGTAAAAGTGGTGGTGCGTCCCAACAACACAACAGATGATAAGCTTAACCAAACACCACCATAGATTTCTTAAGACAAAGGCTCTATTTGGGAAGGCGGTGGCATTGGAAAAAGCAGTGGTGGGAAACTGTTAGAAGACTTAAGGATAGATGATGTAAAGGCCCATTTATAGGCCCCTTTCTTCCTTCTCTGTTAGTCCCACATCTATTGTATAGGATTCTTCCTTACTCGCTTCTCCTATATATTTGTATTCTCTCTTGTATTTGATACATGAAAGAAGTATATACAAGGTTCGCTCTTTGTTTTCTACATGGTATCAGAGGGAACCGGTCCGGCCTGTTTTCTGACCGCTCGGCTTCCCTATCCGCTCGGTTTCTCTTCTTGACCGGGCGGCTTGGTCTTCCGCCTGGCTCTCTTTTTTTAACCGGGCAGTTTATTCTTGCAGCCTTTTCTGCTTCTAACTGCGGCTTCCCGCGCGGTCTATTGTTTTTTTGACCACTCCTCTTCCTCTCTCTCGGGGCCTCCACCTCGTCTTACCCCCCCCCCCTCCCGTTTATAAACCTCTCGGTCTGGCGGGCTCTTCCCCCTAACTGACCGGTTTCTTCTTTCTTCTCGCCCGGCTTCTCACCATCTCGCTGCGATTTCTTCCTCTACCCGCAATCTCTCCTTCTCTGATCTTATCGCGCGACTTCGTTCCTTGTCGCTGCGACTTCTTTTCTCGCTACGGGTTCTTTCGAACCGATGCGAGCACCGCGTCTGGTCGCGGCACCGTTCTGTGTCGCTGGTGTTATCACCGAGACCGCGCGTTTTCCTTACCGCTGCTGCTCTCCTACCGCTGCGGTCTCCCTTCTTCAATCTCTGTGGGCGTCCCGCTTGGCGCTTTCTTAGCCGCTGCGGCTTCTCTCCCGCTGCGAGCTCCGCTCTTGGTCGCGACATCTTTCCTTGCCGCTGGTGTGCTCACCGTGACCGTGCGGCCTCTCCTCTCTGCTTAGTCGTTGCGACTTGTCTTGTCGCTAGCGGCCTCTCCTCTCTGCTGCGAGCTCCGCATATTGGTCGCGGCATCCTCCTTGCCGCTGGTGTGTTATCACTGTGACCATGCAGCTTCTTCTCGTGTCTCGGCGTGGCGGCTTCTTCCAGCTAACCGCTTCATATCTTGGTCGTGGCCTCTTGTCGTTGGTGTGTTGACATCGGGACCGTGCGGCTTCTCTTGCTCTCTAGTCTTGGCGGCTTCTCTTCTCTTACCGCTCCGGATCTTGGTCCGGTCTGTCTCTCCCGCCCGGTCTTGCGCCTGTTCACTGGCCTATGTTTTTTCTAAACGCTGCCGCTCACGGTTCTACCCGCCGCGGCCTGTTTCTTTTCGCTACGGGCTCCCATCTACTCGCTACCTCTCACGCGATCTCCTCTAGTCGCCTGCGACCTCGTCTTACCGTTGGTGCCCGCGCGACTTCGTTTTTCGCTGCCCTCATCGTTCTTCCGTAGTTGCCGCTGGTTCTGTCAGGCAAGTTGCCTGCCTCCTTGTCGCCGACTTTTGTGCCTATTCGCAGCTCGGGATTATGGCATCTGGTTCCACCACTACTGATGATATTGCCGCGTTGCGTGCTTAACTCCATCAGCTTCAAGAGGTGGTTAGTCGCTCATCTGGCTCTGTGACCTCGATCTTCAAGAACGGTATATCATGCTTCTCACACAGCTCTCCTTGGATTGTGGACTCAGGTGCTACACATCATCTCTCTCTGCACCAGCCGCCCAAATACTTAGATACTGCTTACCCCCAAGCACATCACCGTGGCCAATGGTGACAGGATCCCGGTTTCTGGCGCTTCTCATCTGCCTCTTACTCCCTCTCTCTCCTTATCATCGGTCTTTTATGTTCCGGGCTCTCCTTTTAATCTCCTTTTTGTTAACCGTCTTACACAAGACCTTGATTGTTGTGTTACTTTCTCACGCTCTTCCTTTGTGGTGCAGGATCGTCTAACACAGAATATACTTGGTAGAGGGCGACTGTCTAACGGATTATATCTTCTTGATGTTCCTCCCACTGCTCTCACTACTGTCTCCACAACTGATTGACATCGTCGTCTTGAGCATGCCACTCTTCCAATTCTCAAGAAAGTTCTTCCTACTGTCTCTCTTCAAGAGTTTTTCTGTGAATCATGTATTTTCGGCAAACAACACCGTGTCTCTTTTTCTCCTTCATGTACCCGAAGCGATGCTCCTTTATCCTTGATACATTCTGATATCTGGGGGCCCTATAAGATCCCTAGTGTCTTCGGGTATCGATAATTTGTTACATTCATCGATGATTACTCACGAGTAACCTGGTTGTATTTACTTCGTGATCGTACCGAACTCCCAACCACGTTCCGTGCGTTTCTTACGGAAACTCGCACTCAGTTCTCTACTTGTGTCAAAATTCTTCGTACAGACAATGCTCGCGAATATACTGGTCGCACCTTCTCTAATCTATACGCCGAGTTCAGTATTATACATCAGACTTCATGTGCCTACACCCTCAACAAAATGACATCGCAGAAAGAAAAAATTGTCACCTCCTTGATGTGGCTAGATCTCTTATGATCCAAATGCAGGTTCCTCCCCTCTATTGGTGTTAAAGCCAAAAAATGACCTCTGTGGAGTTCGGAGGTCCCAAAAGAGGGGTGACCGTGTACCTACTACCCTCAAGCAAACGATCTATGCACAAGACTAGGAACACAAGGGACAGAATCAAGGTCTCAGCGTGGAGGTCCCACTGCATACCTGGAAGACTAACAAACTCTTCCCCTCTCAAGGCAAAGACTGAGCTAAGACACCCTCGGAGGGCACTCTTGGCCGACCGGAACATCTAAGGAGGATCTCAAGACCAACTCCCTCATATCCAAATGTGTCTCCTTGGGTCTATGCAAAATGCTCCTCCCCCGCCCTACCGATGGTGTAACCTCGCCGAACATCTCTACCTTACGCAGCCCCAATTGGGCCGCCAACAACGTAACTTCGTTTTTCTGAAAGGCTATCAAACCCTCAAGGGCTTCCCGGTAACTTTACCTCGAGGTTCCCACGGGGTGAGCGGTTCACGAGAATACGACTCTCCTGAGACAAAAAGATAAATAACATGCATACGGCGGCACATGCATTTTAATTTACAGGAATATAAATTCCATACTTCGGCACGCGGGCCGACAACATAAGCAAATTAGGCCTTCTAGGGTCAGCACAAACTTGGGCTTAAGGCCGCCACTTCCCGCTTGATACTGCAACACCTGAACGTCGACGTCTCGACAAGCGGCGGCAAGCTAAACATCAATCGACTAAAAGCAACCCAACAATATTGCACCCACCCTTTTTTCGGGGCTATGGTGCTTATTCCCTGCAAATAGATAATATACAACTTCCTCGGAGTCTTCTCCGGGAACCCCAGAACATCACCAATTTGGCTCACACATCCGGATGAGCTTCACACAGCATGCTTAAATCCGTACTCACGCTTCCGAATACTAAATACAATTAACTGCGGGGATGTAAACATCGACCCGTCGGAGAGCCCCCTTCCCCCACCCGTCGGTGGAGAGGAGCTTCCATACAAATATGATAATTGAGGGCTTCACATGCCCAAGAAGAAACTTCGTTACCCTTGACGCGTGTTTTGACGACGCCGAGAGTGAGACTCCCGGCGGTTCTTGCTGAAGGAGGCGCCGGGAGAGGAGCTCCCGACCGATCTTGCTGCAGGCGGTGCCGGGAGAGGAGCTCCCGGCCGATCTTGTTGCAGGCGGCGCCGGGGAAGGGGAGCTAGAGCTCGGCCAGCCCTGCTCCAGGCGACTGCGACGAGAGAGACATCCCGATCCCTCCTCCTCCTTGTCGGCCGGCGCAGAGGAAGAAATCGGGAGCAGGGGAGAGAGCGGGATCGGGGAAGGAGTGGGAGGATCGGTCTCTGCTCCTTCCAGTGGCGACAGGAGCGGCGCTCGGGCTCGGGTCCTCCTTCAGGCGGCGACGAGAGGGGGGAGAAGGCTCCAGATCAGCTCCTTTCGATTTCACCTGGTGAGAACGAGAGACAGCGGGAGATCGGAAGAGAAAAAATATAGGCGGGGTCCAATACGGCTGGCCCCTTCTTCTGGGGTTAGCATTTTCCTTTTCTCGGGTTGTCCCGCCCCCCCTCCTCTCCTTTCCCATATCAACATATATATCATGAATATCTATATAATTATAATATTAAACATATATTTATATACAATAACTATATATTTATATATATATATATATATATAAATTTAGGCCCAAACCACTTAAAGCCATTTACATATAAAATCTCCACACGCATGTGCGAGCACTCATCGCTCAGAGCACGCACCGAGCCCGCTACCTGGGGCGGATCCCACTCGGCTGGATACGGGGTTGTACACAATCCCCTCTCTTTTCGAGCGAGTTCCACGATCAGAAAGAAATGTCCAACCCCGAGTATCCGGCGAGTGGGAGCCGACCTCAAAAAAAGTTTGAGAAAATTCCTCACTTGGAGATAAAGGGAGCGAAACAGAACGTGTGAAAGACAAAACATAACATGGTATAATGTGTTATTCAGGTTTCTTATCTGAAACATCATTACCACCTGCAACTGAAGTCAATATGGCTGATTTTGAAACATCTAATTTTAGACATTTAGCAAAAGGTGAAATCTTTGTACTAAAAGTTCCAAATGCAATAGGCATAGTCTTAATGAGTAGAACTGATAAACGCTTATCTCAATTTGAACGCAGACATCATATGACTGAATGAATATTATATGATAGCAGTATAGCTTTGAAATCATCAGATAGTTCAGCACCGAAATTCATATTTAATTTAAGTAAGATTACTAAAACATGCAAGTTTGAAACTAATAGTGGCACAGACTCTTTCTTTATACGATTCTCTGATCCATGGGTAAATTCTGATAAAGCATGTTTGAAATATAATCCAAACAATTCATATGTTTCTGAATTTATAAAAGTATTTGAAAACATGAATGTTTCTTACAATGATTACATATCTAAAGCATTATCAACATCTACAGATGATATGAGGAAATTTCATAGTAATTGTTACAGTAGATCAATACAACCTAAGGGAGCTTCACGTGTGAGAAATAAAATACAAACAATATTAGAAGATGCTTCTATGGTTAGAGATGTTTTGCTATGCACTTCTCGAATATCATTGCTATAGGTTAATAATAAGAATACCATAGTGAGTGAATCTGAGTACAGGAATTTCTGTTGATACTGAACGCTTTATGACAAAATCAAACTAACTTATCATTGAATGTCACTGTTAATGACAAAACATGTTTTGAAATTCAAGAAGCTAAATCTAACGGAAGTAGAACACTTCATAAGCATCATTTCTTTGTTACTTCAAAAACACTTTATGTTATGCCCAAATCTCAACTTGAAGAAACTAGCGCAGCTAAAGATTGGTCTATGCGTGTTCACAATTATATCAATACAATAATGAGATTCAGAACATGACAGGAATATGTGATACCACCTGAAACTAAGAACGGAAAAAGTACAGACAGCGTATCTTTCCATGTTATTCCAGATGATGATATTTTTGATTTGGTAGATTTTCCAAGTAATCTTACAATTTTCTTAAGGCATGAATCAAGTAGAGTATTAATACTAGTCTGTTTTGTTCATCAAAATGAAACTATTGATCTCAACTATGAGTTAAACTATGATTATCCACATTTTGAAGAAACTTTGCGCATTTTCCAGTTTTTTTATAAGTATATATATTTATATTTCAATATATAAAAAGCTTTCATCTATTATAGATATATGTTTATTCCAAACCCTTTTCAAACTCTTTCCCTTGCCTCTCAGGTGTGCCTACAGCTCTGTCCAGCTAATGAGAGTCTGCGCAACGGGTCTACCTGTGGCCGAGCCAGACTCGGGGTGGTGCAAAAGTCCCCAAGAACCAATCCTTTCCCCCCAGGTGTGTCTACCGCCCTGCCCAGCTAATGAGAGCCTGAGCAGCGAGTCTACCCGGGCCGACTTGCACTCGGGGTCCCTTACCCCCACAGGCGAGCCTACGGACCTGCCAGCTAGATGAGAGCCTGGTCAGCGGGTCTGCTCGGGGTCTCCTCTCAAAACAACCTCCAACCACCGAGTGAGCCTACAACCCTGACAGCTTGATGAGAGCCTGGTCAGCGGGTCTGCTCGGGGTCTCCTCTCCAAACAACCTCCAACCACCGAGTGAGCCTACAGCCCTGCCAGCTTCATGAGAGCCTGATCAGCGGGTCTGCTCGGGGTCTCCTCTCCCAACAACCTCCAACCACCGAGTGAGCCTACAGTCCTGCCAGCTTGATGAGAGCCTGGTCAGCGGGTTTGCTCGGGGTCTCCTCTCCAAACAACCTCCAACCACCGAGTGAGCCTACAGCCCTGCCAGCTTGATGAGAGTCTGGTCAGCGGGTATGTTCGGGGTCTCCTCTCCAAACAACCTCCAACCTTAGTGGGGTCATCTATATAAACAGTCTTTGTTCCTGCGATACGAACACCTTGTACCAAAAGTTGTCGAACTTATTTTCAAGAAAAAAGAAAACAAACCTTTTCCTTTTATAAATGAAAAACACATTTGGAATGTATAAAAATGATAACCAACACTTTGAATACGTTATGCCGAATAATGAACTTACACTATCTGAAGTATTCCAAATCTGATCCTAAAGCACTCCAATTTGATCTCAAAGCATTGCAAGTTTGATATCGTATATCAGCAAGAGAAATTCTTTTGTCTGCTAATTTCTTAAACAAGGAGTCTTCTACTTCTATATTTCCTTGTTCTTATACTCCTAAAAGTACAACTTTAACAGAATATTAACAACATAAATCTGTATGTTAAACTTGGTTTCAAGATGGTTCATGGTTTGAGAAATATTCATCAAATGCAAGAGATCTCGAGTTAAGGCGCGGCATAAGTAGATGAATAGTTCATTTCTTCAAACAGGTGCAAATCCTACTCCAAATACTATGAGATTCCAACAACAACTATAGGATGGGACGACTCCAAGTATGAGGATCTTACCAACAAAGCGTTCGTGCGTGACCCTGGCTGTCACTTTGTTCATCTTCTAAAGCCATGACGTTCACCTGAGTTCTTCCGTGCTGTCCACTGTCCACGCTCACCGCAACAAAAGTGTTGAAGCCAAAAATTGACCTCTGTGGAGTTCGGGGTCCCAAAAGAGGGGTGACCGCGCACCTACTACCCTTAAGCGAACGATCTAGGCACAAGACTAGGAATACAAGGGACAGACCCAAGGTTTCAGCGTGGAGGTCCCACCGCATACCCGGAAGACTAACAAACTCTTCCCCTCCCAAGCCAAAGACTGAGCTAAGACACCCTCGGAGGGCACTCTTGGCCGACCGGAACATCTAAGGAGGATCTCAAGACCAACTCCCTCCTATCCAGATGTGTCTCCTTGGGTCTATGCAAAATGCTCCTCCACCGCCCTACCGATGGCGTAACCTCGCCGAACAGCTCTACCTTACGCAGCCCCAATTGGGCCGCCAACAGCGTAACTTCGTTGTTCTGAAAGGCTCTCAAACCCTCAAAGGCTTCCCGATAACTTTACCTCGAGGTTCCCAGGAGGCGAGCGGTTCACGAGAATACGGCTCGCCAGAGACAAAAAGATAAATAACATACATATGGCGGCACATGCATTTTAATTTACAGGAATATAAATTCCATACTTCGGCACATAGACCAGCAACATAAGCAAATTAGGCCTTCTAGGGCCAGCACAAACTTGTCTTAAGCCCGCCACTTCCCGCTTGATACTGCAACACCTGAACGTTGACGTCTCGATAAGCGACGACAAGCTAAACATCAGTCGACAAAAAGCGACCCAACAATATTACACCCACCCCTTTTTCGGGGTTATGGTGTTTATTCCCTGCAAATAGATAATATACAACTTCCTCGGAGTCTTCTCTGGTAACCCCAGAACATCACCAATCTGGCTCACACATCCGGATGGGCTTCACACAGCATGGCTAAATCCGTACTCACGCTTCCGGATACTAAATGCAATTAACTGCGGGGATGTAAACATCAACCCGTCGGAGAGCCCCCTTCCCCCACCCGTCGATGGAGAGGAGCTTCCCTGCAAATAGGATAATTGAGGGCTTCACATGCCCAAGAAGAAACTTCGTTACACTTGACCTGTGTTTTGACGACGCCGAGAGTGAGATTCCCGGCGATTCTTGCTGAAGGCGGCGCCGGGAGAGGAGCTCCCGACCAATCTTGCTGCAGGCAGCGCAGGGAGAGGAGCTCCCGACCGATCTTGCTGCAGGCGGCGCCGGGATAGGAGCTCCCAGCCGATCTTGCTGCAGGCGGCGCCGAGAGAGGAGCGCCCAGCCGATCTTGTTGTAGGCGGCGCCGGGGAAGGGGAGCTAGAGCTCGGCCAGCCCTGCTCCAAGCGGCTGCGACGGGATAGACATCCTGATCCCTCCTCCTCCTTGTCGGCCGGCGCAGAGGAAGAAATCGGGAGCAGGGGAGGGAGCGGGATCCGGGAAGGAGTGGGAGGATCGGGCTCTGCTCCTTCCAGTGGCGACAGGAGCGGCGCTCGGGCTCGAGTCCTCCTTCAGGCGGCGATGGGAGAGGGGGAGAAGGCTCCGAATAGGCTCCTTCTGATTTCACCCGGTGAGAACAAGAGCCAGCGGGAGATCGAGAGAGAAAAAATATAGGCGGGGTCCAATGCGGCTGGCCCCTTCTACATATAAAATCTCCACACGCATGTGCGAGCACTCATCGCTCAGAGCACGCCCCGAGCCCGCTACCTGGGGAGGATCCCACTCGGCTGGATACAGGGTTGTACAATTGGAACTTTGCAGTCTTTACTGCTTGTCACCTCATCAATCACATGTATTTGTCTGTCCTCAACTTTGTGCCACCCATTACTGTCCTTTGTCCATTCATGAATCTCTTCTCTCTCACACCTCGTATCTTTGGGTGTACCTGTCATGTCCACCATCTTAGTCCTTCCACCGACAAACTTGCCCCTTGTGCTACCAAAGCTATGTTTGTTGGGTACTCACGCACTCAGAAGGGGTACGTCTGCTTTAATCCTATCACTGGAAAGGTGGTTGTGTCTGCTGATGTCTCCTTTCATGAAGACCAATCATATCACGTCAGTCCTTCTGATCCTCTTCTTTCTCCTCCGCTACCTCGACTCATCATTCCAGTAACGTCTCCGCTTCCACTACTTCCTCATACTCCTCTGGTTCTGATTCCTACACCACCACCAGTACCCTCCAAACTCGTCCCCTCCAAACCTCCTATCATTGAAGTTTACACTCGTCGTCCTCCACGTCTAGCTGCCCAGCAACAGCTTCCCTCTACCGGTGTGATCTCGCGGCCTGTTGATCCGGCATCCTCCTCGACGGCTCATCCGTTGGCCAATTATGTCTCTCTACATCGGCTTTCTTCACCTCTTCTTACCTTTGCTCTCTCCATCTCCTCTATCTCTATACCTAACTATTTGCAGGAAGCTCTCCAGCATCCAGCGTAGCGTGCCGCCACCGATGAAAAATGACTACTCTGTGGGGTAATTATACTTGGGATCTTGTGTCTCCTCCTCCTGGCCAAAGTTGTGTTAGCTGTAAGTGGATCTTTACTATCAAACATGTCGCGGATGGGACAGTTGATCGCTTAAAGGCTCGGCTTGTGCCACTGGGTTTTACTCAACAGGACGAGCTTGATTATAAGGAAACGTTCTCCCAGTCGCGAAATTAAATATGGTTCGAGTCTTGCTCTCCTTAGCTATTCATCGCCACTGACCCCTCCACTAGCTGGAATGCCTTTTTGAATGTCGATCTTCTTGAAACTGTTTGTATGCAACAACCGCCCTGGTTTGAGACCACGGGGGAGTCTCGTGTCTGTTTACTTTGCAAATTCATTTATGATCTCAAACAATCTCCACGGGCGTGGTTTGGAAAATTCATCAAGGCGGTTTATGAGGTTGGCTTCAAACAAAGCTCGACAGTTTCCTCTCTCTTCACTCGTCACCAATCAACGGGGACTATACTACTTCCGCTTTATGTGGACGATATTTTGATCACTGGTGATGACTCCGCTGGGATACAACATGTTAAGCGGCATTTAAATTCTATCTTTCAAATCAAAAATCTGGGAAATATTCGATATTTTCTTGGACTAGAGGTAGCACGACGACCTGATGACTTTGTCTTATCCCAACGTAAGTATTGCATTGACCTTCTAAAAGATGCTGGTCTCTCGGGTTGCAAACCAGCGGAAACCCCGATGGAAGTCAACCATATGTTGTGTGCTCAGGGATCTGAGGCTGACTCTCTACTTCCAAATCCAGAATATTATCGTCGTCTTGTAGGAAAACTGATATACCTAACCGTTATGAGACCAGATATATCATTTGCGGTTGGAGTGGTTAGTCAGTTTATGCATACCCCATGGGTTTCTCGCCTTCAGGCAGTGGAACGGATTCTCAGATATCTGAAGACTGCCCCTGGGCAAGGACTTGTGTATAAGTCATCTTCCTCCCTTTCTCTTATTGCATACTCTGATGCGGATTATGCGGGCTCGTTGGATGATCGACATTCGACTACTGATTTTGTACTTTGGAGGAAATCTTATCACATGGCGGAGTAAGAAGCAGACGGTGGTTGCTCGCTCGTCTGCTGAGGCTGAGTATCGTGCGATGGCAGCCGTTACATCAGAACTGACCTGGCTGGAAAATTTTCTAATGAATTTGGGAGTTAGGTTGTCCTCACCATCGACGTTGTTTTGTGACAGTCAAGCTGCAATATATATTGCAAAAAATCTTGTGTTCCATGAGCGGACAAAACATATTGAGGTTGATTGTCACTTTGTTCGGGAAAAGGTTCAACCAAAGGTGCTAAAGCTTAAACATGTTCCTGCGTCTGGGCAAATTGCTGACATCTTTACCAAGGCATTACCTCGCAAATTGTTTTACCAGTTCTTGTCTAAGCTTGGTGCCTATGACTTGTATGCTCCAGCTTGTGGGGGAGTGTTAAGACTTAAGGATAAATGATGTAAAGGCCCACTTATAGGCCTCTTTCTTCCTTCTCCTTTAGTCTCACATCGATTGTATAGGATTCCTCCTTCCTCTCTTCTCCTATATATTTGTATTCTCTCTTGTATTTGATACATGAAAGAAGTATATACAAGGTTCGCCCTTTGTTTTCTACAGAAACCAATGGTAGCATTAGAGCTTCCAAAAAACTATTTTGAAAATGTTATAGACTATTTGGAAAATCTCCATGTAAGTGTTTTCCAAAAAGGCGTTTGCATTTTCCTATTTGAAAGAACTTTATAATAATAAATGTTTAACTTTTAAATAATAATAAAAATGTGTTTTATGCTAATAATTTATTGCATAAATAAGTAAATATTATATAAACCCAAAATAAACAAGTTACAAGGGATCATCGGCGAGAAGCAAAGATCGTGAATGAGTGAATAAAAACGTTCAAATAAAAGAGGAAAAATTGAAAGCAGAGAAAACGACTTTTAGGAATGCACATTGGATCAGGTGCTCAAAAATCCACCAAAACACCTTTCTGGTAAAAGCTCTTTTGAAAAAAAACCTTCTCATCCAAATAACCTAAAAAGTGCGGTGCTGGCTGAGGGAATAGTGTTTTTTCCCACCGCCGCCACCATACCAAACAGAGCCAATATTTGCATTATCTTTAAGGATCCGTTTGGATCACAAGAATTGAAATTGCAGAATTGGAATTCATCCAATTCCAATTCTTGTGAGAATTGGGATTGGTTTGAATTCCAATGTAGTTGTTAGGATGTAGGATGAATTTCTATAATTGAAATTGGAATTGATTTAGTAAAAAAAATTTCATGGCTGCATGATCGAGCGACAACGACAATATAAAGTTGGTATATTGTATCGCTCGAGACGAACTTATTGCAACAAA
Source organism: Platanthera guangdongensis (assembly GCA_039583875.1). Classification (NCBI taxonomy): domain Eukaryota; kingdom Viridiplantae; phylum Streptophyta; class Magnoliopsida; order Asparagales; family Orchidaceae; genus Platanthera; species Platanthera guangdongensis. Next base: position 25,529,695 of record CM077167.1, read on the forward strand.
ACCATGTGATGGAGGGAATTATTCTTTTGCGATCTCTCAAAAAATGTAGAAGTTCGCCAAAATAGGAACATAATACCAGATAAATCAACTTCAAGTTGTGTGTTAACAATTAATTATGATCGGGTAACGACGGCGAGATCAGACGGTGATGACGGGATCAGGAGATGACGACGAGATCAGTCGACGACGGCGAGATCAGACGACGACGACGAGATCTGGGGCGTAATCAGGTGACGAGATCGGGCGGTGAAGGCGAGATCGGGCGATGAAGGCGAGATCGAGCGGCGGCGGCGAGATCGGGCGACGGCGGCGAGATTGGGCTGTGGCGCCGGCGGCGCCGGCGAGATCGGACGACGGTGGCGAGATCGGGTAGCGGTGGCAAGATCGGACGGCGACGGCGAGATCGGGCGACGACGATGAGACCGGGAGACAAAGGCTATAGTAAAAAACTGAATTCCATGAAATATCTGTCTTTACCTCTAAAAATTGTTCATAATACAAAATTGAATTCCATGTAATTGGAACAATTCCAATTCCTAGGGAATTCAAAACATCTGAACACTGGAATTGGAATTCCAATTCCCAATTCCAATTCCCCAGATCCGAAAGGACCCTAAGGGTGCATTTGGATGGAGGGAAATGGATTTTAGAATTGGTTTTGGCTATTGATAAATCATTTAGAGGTGTTCGGTTGGACGGAAATAAACCCCATTTTGGTTTTCACCAAAACCGCAACTTTCTGTTTTAAGCTTTTCGCGATTCCCATCTCTTTCCCCTGGTTTTCCCCATTATCTCTTCCATGCAGCACAGAGTTCGGAGTTCGGACCTTCCATTTTCTCTTCCACCGCACCTTCTCCGCCTGTTTCTCTTCCTCGCGCAGAGTTCGAAGTTCCTTCTTGAGAAACCTTCGCGACACCCGACACTCGCTGCAACTTGTTCGCCGTCGGTGGTCGTCGTTCTCTTCCACACGCAGAAAAGGGTCATCTTCCTTCCTCTAGCCCTTTCGACTTCTGCTCTCGCCGCCCCTTCTTTACCCTCGCTTTGTTTTGCTCTCGCCGCCCCTTCTCTGTCGTCCGGGAGACAAGCTTTCTCTGTCGTCCGGGAGACAAGCTTTCTCTGCCGTCCAGGTACGTTTTGTCAATTTCTCTCTGCACTTTTCCTCTTGCCTTGATTTCTCTCTGTGCAAAAAAGTGAATGGAAAAGTTTATGAGCAAACTTTTTACTAGTATAAGTGTTAAAGATTTTTTTGAAGGGTGTCATGGCTGCCTTATTGGCCGTTTAGTTTTTCTGAACAACCTTATTGGCCGTTTAGTTTTTCTGAACAACCTTATTGGCCGTTTAGTTTTTCTGAACAACCTTATTGGCCGTTTAGTTTTTCTGAACAACCTTATTGGCCGTTTAGTTTTTTTGAACAACTGTAGTTAAATAATGAGTTAATGAGTTTTTGGAAGTGTTAAAGAGTTTTTTTGAACTAAGTCACTGTAATTAAATATGTATCAAAGTAAATGTTAGGCACTCAGAGCTGCAATGCAACAAAACAATTATAATACTAAAATGAAAATTCCAACCAACTCTACTACATAAGACTATATTGAATGCATTCTCTAAAAAAGTTCACTTGTTAAATTTAACATTCACATTGAACTAAAACTTGTCACAGAAATCACTATATCAGAACAAACTTTATGAGCAAACTTTTACATTCACATTATATTTCATTTGTGACAATTTATTTGATCAAACAGTAGGCGGATTTTTGTACAAAACCTAAACATTCAACACCTGAAAAGTAAATGGAATAATTTTAACTAAATTATTGTCATATATTTTAATTTTCTCCTTTTGTGGAGTTACCATGTAAACAAATTATTTCCTTCAATTATAATTCGGAGTGTGTAAATTCAAATCTAATCTATAATGTCTTATGAATTGTTTGTGACAATTTTAATTTTGTTGTCATATGTTAGATGAATATAGCGGAGTTGCGAGAGAAATTAATAAAAGAATATATTATGAAATGCGGGCATCTCACAGCACTTGTTGGTGCATGGGCAACGTTAGAATATATTCCTCTGGAACCGATAGACCGTGATATGAATACTGTACTATGTTCCTCATTGCTAAAACGCATATATGAGGGTCCAGAGGTCAACTGCTTCACTGTTTTGCGTATGGGTAGACAACCATTCGGTGAACTATGCCACATTTCATCATCTAGAGGCCTTGTCCACGAAACCAAACACGTGTCGGTGAAGGAATATGTTGCACTATTTCTATACACTATAGCACACAACAGGAAGTTTCGCGATATTGGATATACATATCTCCGGTCCACAGATACTATTAGCAGACACTTCAACATAGTGCTTAGAGCTATGCTACAGTTAAGTAGAGACTAAATCAAATTGCCAGAGTCAAGGTCGGAACGTAGATGGAGATGCTTCGAAGACTGCATTGGTGTATTAGATGGTACACATATTCAGGTGACTGTGCCCACAAAAGATCATGGCAGATATAGAAATCGGAAGCAAGCAATAACGACGAATGTCTTAGGTGTTTATGATAATCAGATGAAATTTTTATATGTTTTACCTGGTTGGGAAGGATCGGCTTCAGATTCAAGAGTCTTACGCGATGCGCTAGAAAGAACCGATCGTTTTAAAGTATCAACTGGTAAGTCATTAATATTCAATTATTTGTTTTAAAAACATTTCATTCATTAATTAGAAAAATTAATATATTGGTGTGTTAGGTAAGTACTACCTAGTGGATGCGGGTTACACCAATGGTTCAGGTTTTCTTGCACCGTATCGATCAACACGTTATCATTTACAGGAGTGGTCAACACAAAGAAACAACCCTTCTAATTATAAGAAATTATTCAATTTACGTCATGCTAGAGAACGAAATATAATAGAGAGAACATTTGGGTTGTTGAAGAAACGTTGGGCAATACTACGAGAACCATCTTTCTTTCATATACAGGTTAAGGTGCGAAAAATGTGACTTTTAATTTCACATTTTATTTGGTTTAGGATCTTAATATGAAATTTAAATACATGTGCAAATAATAAATGCATGTTGCATCTTACATAATTTCCTTATCATAAAAAGGCTGACTACTGATTCATAAATGCTTGTCGAGGTCGATGCAGACTTAATAGCTGTTGAAGCGTCAGAAGAAGAAGAAATCTATGAATATGATGATAACATTAATCCAATTCAATCGTCAAATGCTTGGACTCAATTTAGAGATAACTTAGCTATGAAAATGTTTACTGAATATTAAACTCATACTGAGATTTAGTGGATATTATAAATATATATGTTGCTTAATCATGTTTTGATATGCATGCTTGTATAGAAATTTTTGTAAGTCATGCATGAATTGAAGTATTTTTTGGACACAGTTGTATATGTTATTTGCTTTAAAGTCGATGATATTTTGATACATATATTTGCTTAATATTTGATGTTAATGTGATGCATATACCTGCAAAGATTATAAAATGGAAAGCGGGGTAGGGAAAGAGAAATCTATGTTCACTGGACAAATGATATGGATCGTACTCTTTCCAGTGTTTTAATTGAGGAGCACGGTAAGGGTCACAAAACGTCGAATGGATGGAAAGCAGTGGCTTTCACAGCAGCAATCAAGGTCATGAAAGATTTACATAATGATGGAGACGACGGCCCGCAACATTTTAAAGACGGCGACGGCGTGCTTACGGATGACCATGTGGAGCGTCGCCATAATATCCGTCCTGAACGCAAACCAATATATTAATAATTAATAATAATTTATTAATAACTATTATTAATTATTAAGTCATTTTCATGTTTTATTTTCTTTTAAGCATTTTATTTTTTTTGCATTTAAATAATTCATGTTATGATGGTGCATATAACCATCATAACTTTCATTTTGAATTTTGAATTTTTAATGGAGGGAGATTGAGTGATGTAGGCTATATATAGCCATGTTATGAAGGAATAATGGGAGAATGAAAAAAAGAAATCCTAAGAATTCAAGATTTGAATTTTCCCCCTCTTTCCTCTTTCCCTCTAAGGCAAATTTTGGCCTCCTCCTTCCTCCTCTCTTTGGTCGCCGACCAACCTTCTCCCCCTCTCTATTCTTGTTTTTCTCTCCTCCCAAAAAAACCCGAGCACCCCTCTTCATCACCTCCATAGCCGACCTCTTCTCTTACCAACCAAAGATCTCGGCCAAGGCATGAAGCGACGAAGGCGGTACAGTTCCTCTCCATCCGGCGAGACTCCGGCGGAGCCGTTGAAGGGCGATCCACGTAGAGAAAAAAATACCGGAATCATCCATTCCGGTTGGGTAACGAAATATTTCTACTCCATGTGTATTTCCCTCTAGTTAATTATTGTGGTGGAAATTCTTGGCGTTGCATTTTGAAGCATTGAATAATCGTGGTTTTTCTTCGACTGATTTGTGTTTATCTTGATTGATTTAATTTCTAAAAGATTTGGTGAACCTTCGTTTTCTTTTGTTGGGAGAGATCTACCTTTTCTGAATCGTTATTTTTGGTAGATCTTTTTTGGTACAACACCGCTCGTTCGGACCGGGTGAGTCCTTTTAGCCGAAAGAATATTGGTCTATCGTCTCTATTTGATCCTAATCGGCTTGGCTACCCGTACGCTAGCATATAATTGATAGAATTAATTAACGTGGTGTTGCGTAAAACGATTGTGCGAGCGCAGGATTTGGATTATTAGAGAGGCAAACGTGTCGTCCGTAGATATATTCGGTGTCAACGTGCAAGCCTGCATCAATTTGGTATCAGAGTCAGGTTGTGCTAATTTCTTAATTAGTACCATCCTAGAAATAAAAAAATTACTTAGAACGCCGACACGCACTTACACGTTTTGTTGCACAACATAAAATTCAATTTTTAAATTTTTGGTCTGCAAATAGCTGCCTAAAATTTTCAACTTTTCTCAAATTTCAAACAAATAAAATTCTGTAAATTCTCTATCATTTTATATGTAAGAAATCAAAAAAATATTTTATTTTTATTAAGTCATTATTTTTATTAAATCTTTATAAAATTTTAATTTTGGTCTGCAAATAGCGGCCTAACTTTTTATTTTTCAGCAAAATAAAAAAAAATATTTAATAATCGTCATATTATTTCCAGCAAGAAAATAAAAAATTACATTTGTTATTTTAAGTAATTAGCGGGAACAATTATATCTTTGAAATTTAAATAGGGCCAGGTTATTTTTTTCACTGCATATACACCAGTTCCGGGTGAGATATTCTCTCCGGTTCTCACTGAAATGACTTTCGACGTTAATGTTTCCAATCATCTCAAGGCTTTCATACACACTAAGATTTTCACCTATGATGGTTATGGGGATCCAAAGTATTTTAGAGACTGACTTAAGCGGGTAGAAATCTATTTTGATTATAACAAATTGGGCGACTACCAAAGGTTAATGTAGTCCGAGAGCGGTTAAGAGGTCGAGCCCGCGTGTTCTGGCTGAACGAAGAGCGTGTAGTTGGTAGCTATCCATATGCCTGGCCCCACATGCGAAGAATACTCTCGGAGAAATTTGATTCCCCCTACCGCCTTACTACTAGCCCGACATCCGCTAGCCAGTATAGTTATGGCACCTATCCAAACCTGACCATAGGGGTGACCTATTCCCCCAAGAAAGATCCTTTCCCCAGGCTGGTAGAGCTACCCATAACACACCTGCACCCACCTATAGAGGAAAGGAAATAGTGAGGTCAACTATCTCGAGTTCGGTACATGTAACTGCTAGGACTGCCATGGGCCCGCGGGGTGAGAGTAGTCCTATCTGTAGGGGCAGACAAACGACTATGACTTGTGAGTCTAGCAGCGTATCTGACCATGGCTCTATTGAGCATCCTACCCCGATTACGCCCATAGACCCTTTTGAGTCTCCCTCCTAGTTGCCTGATCTAGTCGTTGACTCCCCTGATGAGTCTGAGCTAGTGTCTTGGACTGAGCCCGTCACTGAGGACGAGACTGATATCGCTGACGCTTTTAGTGACGTTGAGGAGATTGGTTATCCTAGTGACCTGGATGAGGATTTCTCCCCTGAGGAATCATCTACACTCCCTGTCGACGATGTTTCTGAGGTGTCTACCGTGATTATCACGGAGTCTTCTGTGGACCCAGTGTTGGTAGATGTTTCATCGGTGTTGGAAGAGTCACCTTGGATGGATGTTTAGCTTGGGATGATCTTAGTGACGCACATCCGGGAGATAGTTCATTGATATTATCGTCGTTGTTTGAGATTCAAGCTAATTTAGATTTTCCCCGGGATTCGACTTGCCTTGTCCTTTATCCTGATTTTGACGATGTACCTACATCATGGGAAAATTTGGCTGGCGAGGGAAGTGTTGCATTGGAAGATTTGCCCTGTGTGGGAAGGTTAATTTTGGATGACGTTAGTGCTGAGGACCCGGAAGATATTTCTTTGATGTTATCTCCTTTGTCTGAAGCCCAATATGGATTAGAAATTTTGTCGGGTTCGATTTTGCCCATTTCTGAGGCCTATACTGATTCCGAATTGGATGAATTGTCTAGTGTGTTGGAAGAATGTCCAAGTGAGAGAGTTATATTTTTGGACGATATTATTGAAGTAGACCCGGATGAGCATTCCCTGATGTTATCTCCGTTGCGTGAAATTAAATTTGATCTTAACTCTCTCCCGGTTTTAGATTTACGGACTCTCCCTCCTGATCTGAGTCATTTTATTTGGCCAACCTTGCGGGCCCCTCCTTTGGACATGACACATTTGACTACTCAGTTCTCTGCATGTCCAGCTACGGTTCCATCCTTGTATGTTTTTGAGTCTTTGGATATTGTGTCTCTGGTTGTGGTGTCTCTGTCACACACCTATATACTACGCCCATTCGCACGGATTGGCCCACCGCCATTTGATGGCCCTTTTTCCCACCCGTTAGTGACCACGGTTAGGCCGCATGAGTTGTATCGCTCGTACCTGTTATCACACCCGGGAGAATTCAATTCTATTAATATTAATGATGAGCGGCTTTCCTTGACATATCTTCATGCCAAGCGTGATTATATTAATTATAAAATTAGAACTGCGACTTTGACGCCTATGACAATCATCTTTGATTTTAAGGCTCCCGTACCCCCGGATTTAACCTCATTATCCTCCGTTTTCGGGTTGAGTCACATAGCGCATGGGTTCACAACACACGGTAGCGAGATATTTAGGCGCACTTGTAATAAATTGCTCGATATAGTTGTGTCTTATGATTATTTTTATGTTTGTCGCTCGCCGAATGTGATCGTGCACGGATTTAAAGCACAAGTGCCTTTTAACTTGATTTTGTTTCCACTGTCTGATAATCCAAGCCAACTCGCACAAGTTTATGCCTCTCATATTCAAAAAATATAAGCACAGTAGTGAAGCGCTAGCCATACGAATTATATTTTATCAATTTCATGTTATTTTACATAAAAGAGCGTCTCACTATTTGATTTGCGATTTAGTTTTGGTGTGTCTCGTCCCTGAACGGTTGCCTTCAGGCACTATAGAAAGTTGGCGAGTTGACGAGTTGGACCTTTTCGGATATTAATGAAATTAGGAGAATACACATATCATTTGAAGCATTCCACTGATTGGGGTATTACCCCTATTTTTAATGTTTCTAATTTAACGCTATATGTTTCTCCACCACTAGAATTATCTGTCTGTCCGTTGGGTCCACTTTATTTTCTTATGGTTTGGATAGTGAGCTGGTGTCTGGATCGCTCTCTTCATCGGTCTTTACTGGAGGTATGTTGGTTGTTGATGTAGAAATTTGTTTTCTTTTATTGCTTAATGCTTTTCCAAGGTTCCCCAGAACCATCTTTTTGTATGACAGGATACTCCAGGGTGTAGTGTTCTCCCCGACATGTGGTGATGTTTGCCACTACTTGATTCGATGGCGTAACCGACCGGCCTCCGATGACTCTTGGATTCTTGGATCGGAGATGGCTTTGTTGGATGTTGCTCTCCTGCGCTGGTGCATTCCGACAAACTCATCGGTGATGAGTACTTTTGAGCGGGGGAGGATTGATGGAGACGACGGCCCGCAACATTTTAAAGACGGCGACGGCGTGCTTACGGATGACCATGTGGAGCGTCGTCATAATATCTGTCCTGAACGCAAACCAATATATTAATAATTAATAATAATTTATTAATAACTATTATTAATTATTAAGTCATTTTCATGTTTTATTTCCTTTTAACCATTTTTATTTTTATTGCATTTAAATAATTCATGTTATGATGGGTGCATATAACCATCATAACTTTCATTTTGAATTTTGAATGTAGGGAGATTGAGTGGTGTAGGTTATATATAGTCATGTTATGAAGGAATAATGGGAGAATGAAAAAAAGAAATCCTAAGAATTCAAGATTTGAATTTTCCCCCTCTTTCCTCTTTCCCTCTAAGGCAAATTCGGCCTCCTCCTTCCTCCTCCTCTCTTTGGCCGCCGGCCAACCTTCTCCCCCTCTCTATTCTCGTTTTCCTCTCCTCCCAAAAAACCCGAGCACCCCTCTTCATCACCTCCAATAGCCGACCTCTTCTCTTACCACCAAAGATCTCGGCCAAGGCGTGAAGGGACGAAGGCGGACAAGTTCCTCTCCATCCGGCGAGACTCCGGCGGAGCCGTTGAAGGGCGATCCACGTAGAGAAAAAAATACCGGAATCATCCATTCTGGTTGGGTAACGAAATATTTCTACTCCATGTGTGTTTCCCTCTAATTAATTCTTGTGGTGAAAATTCTTGGCGTTGCATTTTGAAGCATTGAATAATCGTGGTTTTTCCTTCGACTGTTTGTGTTTATCTTAATTGATTTAATTTCTAAAAGGTTTGACAAACATTCATTTTCTTTTGTTGGGAGAGATCTACCTTTTCTGAATCGTTATTTTTGGTAGATCTATTTTGGTACAACACCGCTCGTTTCGGACCGGGTGAGTCCTTTTAGCCGGAAAGAATATTGGTTTATCGTCTCTATTCGATCCTAATCGGTTTGGCTACCCGTACGCTAGCATATAATTGATATAATTAATTAACGTGATGTTGCGTAAAACGATTGTGCGAGCGTAGGATTTGGATCATTAGAGAGGCAAACGTGTCGTCCGTAGATATATTCAGTGTCAACGTGCAAGCCTGCATCGCATAATCTGGACTTCACAAGGAGAAGATCATGGCCAGACTGAAGACATGGAATAAATATTATAAGGAGATATCCGCAATGTTGGACACAAGTGGCTTCGGATGGGATTGGAAACAAAATACCGTGAAAGTCGACCGTGAAGATGTTTGGGCCAATTATGTCAGGGTATATTCATTTATCTTATTCTATAACTTTGTTTTAATTATTCTATCATTTTTATTCATGTTGTTTAATCATGTTGTGCAGGCTCATCATACTGTGAAGCACTACAGAGATGAGGTGATCATTAATTAGGGAGACTTAGGCATATTGTGCGGTAATGACAAGGCAACATGTGCATTTGTGGGGACGGCAAATGAGCTAGTCATTGAGTTGAATGAGGAGTCAATGGGTGAAGAAAACAACTACGAGATAGTCTTCATCATGAGGGAGCAGTAGGCAGAGGAAGCAAACTCCTGGCAACACAATCACAAATGTAATCAATAGAATAACAGACAATATGGATCACGCAGCGGCCACAATCACAAGAAGCAGTGAAGCTCTGAGGGTAAATACGACTCAATCTATGAAGCACTTGTTCAACTATCGGATCTGCAGAATCTCGAATTAAGGAAGGCCATAGATCTTCTAGGTGTCAGACAACTGAAGTTTGATACGTTCATGTCATTACCAAATCACATGAGGACGGCGTGGCTTCACTTGCAGTTCTATGACTTATGAGCACATGATGATGTCGTGTTTTTGTTTGTTCGGAGTTTGTTGGTGTATTTCTACTTTCAATGTTTAGCGGACTGTCGTATATTATTAACTTTTGGATTAATGTTCTTATTTTCATGCGGTGTAGTGAAACATTTCTCATGTTTGATTACACTTAAGTTATTATTGTTATTATGTTTATGTTTCTTTGAAATAGTTTATTAACTTCTATGTTTTAAAATTTGTGTTATAGTTGAAATTTTTATACTTCTAAATAGAATTTTTTATTTCATGCAATTACTGTGGATGAATTTCATGTTGTATCTGAACATCAAAATTGGTCAATTCCAATTCCTACAGCTCAAAACCTTCCTGCAACCGAACAATAGAAGTGGAATTCATCAAAACCATAATTCCTGCAGATTTTGGAATTGATGAAATCCAATTTCTCAATTCCATTTCCAGCAAAACGAACGGACCCTAAGAGTTTCATTTCTCATTTAAACTATATGCAATTCAATTCAGGGATCCTTGCATACAGATCGGTCCTCTTTAACCAAGTTAATAATCAACAAATCATTAAGCATAATGGTATGTCAACCAAAATTTAAACCCTAAGGGCCCGTTCGTTTGCAAGTTTTCATGGGAAGGTTTTCGTTTTGACCCAAAACAAAAAATCATGAGTTTTCGTTTTGGGTAAAACGAAAACTTATGTTCGTTTGGAGAATGTTTTTCGTGTTCGTTTTAAAGCAAAATAAAAACTGATGTTCGTTTGTAACATTTACGGGGCGGGAGCGCTGCTTATTTCACCTCTGATCCTCCTCTAATTTTCTTCATTCTTCTGCTGATAGGCTTATCTCTTGATCGCCACGATCCTCTAGGGCTAGATGAGCTCGATTTACCCCCTATTTCTGTTTCCCAACTTCGATTTTTTGAAAAATCTGAGCTGGGAACTGTTCTGAAAAGTGATATTGGAGCTTAATTTGCAGGATATGGGTTACATTGGGAGCCAGCCATGGGATTGCAGCGCTACATAGGTATAAGTACAGCGGCGTCGACAATTCACTGGTTGCTAAGTATATATTGCAACCCTTTTGGAGTCGATTTGGGAACATGTTTCCTCTTTGGGTGCCGTAAGTGTTCCCCCTCCCACCTAAAATGCTTGCTTCTTTTCCTCTCTCACCGTTAACTGCTCCTCGAGAATTAACTACAATAGTGACGAAAGCTCCAGTATGAATATTGTCGGTCTATTCTCCTCCTCCTCCCCCTCCCCGTTTCCTCCCAGCTACAGTCCTCGAGCTGGGCAGCCGCCGACGATGACAACGCCGACCCCTCCTTGCGGAAAATCGTCGGGGAAGAAGGGAAGAAGAGAACAGTCTATTCTCAAAACACAGCAAAACGCACCTCTTGAGGTGGGATTTGGAGCCAGGCAAATTTAGAAGAAACGAAAACACAGCGTTTTCATCTCAAAACGAAAACGATGCAAAATATAACCAAACGAACGCCAACATTTGGTCCGCGAAAACTCAAAACGAAAACGTTGTGTGAAAACGGTGCAAACGAACGGACCCTAAGAAATAATCTTGTAAATCTCTATAAATATTATAGATAATTACAAGATTAATTTAAATGAGATTACAGAAATGGATTAGCATCTGCTTACCAAAATGAATACGATAATCCAAGCTGTACAGCTTTAATCAGAGGAACAGCCGCCATAATACACTGCAGATTGCTAACCTACAATGGAAATAGAAATTACTATTAAAAAATTCAGTCTATGATTTCCGATATGCTCGTGTCCGAGCACATACGATGCAAAAATTGGGGATAAACGTATAATTACACTGCAATACGGATTACAAAGCAATTTATGGGCAAAAAACGTAGTAATTTTGGAGGGAAACAATCATTCATCATTCGAATCCGGAGATAAACCCTAGCATAGGAGATCAGATCGGAAGGGAAGGTATGAACCTGAAAATGTCGATTTCTCATAGTGTTTAGAGCCCAGGAGAATGTGGACAAGCACCAGATGGCCAGAAACACGAGATATAGCGTAGGGAGTGGCCGGTAAGAGTCGTCCATGGCTGCGTTTCGGAGGTGGAAGAGACTGGCCGGATTTGACGAAGGAGAGGCTTCCATTTCCAAGCTTTTCTCGGTCGGGAAGAGTGTGTAGCAGAGAGAGAGAGAGAGAGAGAGAGAGAATTGAAGGAAGTGGGGCTGATTTCGGGCATTAAATAGGCGGGGATAGTGTTGCAGTTCCGAGGCGCAATTCCGGCATTAATAGGCGGGGATAGTGTTTATATCTAAAAAAAAGGGGAATTGATATACGCAAACCACTTTTCGCTATCCGCAAACATTTGATATTCGCAAACCACTGTTTTTCAAATTAACTATCCGCAAACATAATTGTTATACGCAAACCACTGTTTTATAAATTTGTTATCCGCAAACATAATTGTTAGGCGCAATAATGACACCACAAATACATAGATATTAATAAACTTCCCAAAATATCACCATAATGTATTAATTTTAGTTTTTCTAAAGTTCATACGAACATAGTTAACATTCAAAAGAAGTTATGATTGTAGCCTAATATGACATTGCTTCACACCGATGTTTTACCCTGCAAAAATGAAGAAGATATCAATATTAATAGTGGCCTTGAAAAGAAGTCAAAGAAGTCGTGAGTAGCCTCTAAAGTTGCCTTGAAAATATTTAGCATTGTTTTTTGGCCTAATCTGTCACTGTATTTTGTCAGTGTTTTTGACTGCATATGGAGAAAAATTAATATTAATAGTTGTAACATTATCATTTGAAAAAAAAACTTTAATTGAAATTGCATAAAAATGTTTACATTCCACTTTTCATTATCAATTATCCAATGTCAGTAATGTATTTGGTCCCGTTGTCGGCGGTGGTCCTTGCAACCGTTCGTTTAATGCACTCTCCAATTATAGGCAATATCGTGCTGTCGCGACGAAAGTTCGCATACGAGTCAGATTCGTCAACATGGAGCCCGACCACCACATTTGCATACATGGGTTCTCAGTCACCTTCTTCGACGCCTCCAAGCATGCAAGCCCCTACTTATTATTTATTATCTTTATATTATAAGCAAGGAGGAAAAAGAGCCATGGTGTACGGGCAAGTCATTTTGGTGGTCAAGATGGTCCCAAATCGAAAAGTGATCAACACTAAAGTTGTAGATCTCGGCGAGACGAACAACTTTTATGTTGACCACTTTTGATATGCAGCCGTCTTGGTCCTCGATTTGGGCCCCGAATCGGGGGCGGCGGAACGGTTTACTGTAGCAGTTCCGCCGCCCCCGATTTCGGGACCCAAATCGAGGTCCAAGACGGCTCCATATCAAAAATTGGTCAACATGAAATTGTTCGTCTCGCCGAGATCTACAACTTTCGTGTTGATCACTTTTCGATTTGGGATCATCTTGACCCCCAAAATAGCTGCTGTTGGGTGGAGGTAGATGCAAACCTTCGTCATCATTGTTTGCGGATATAAAAAAATAAAACCCTAAAAAACTATTTAACCCGGTTTGCGGATAGCGGATGGAGGTTTGCGTATATCAAATCCCAAAAAAAGTAAGGGTGGGTTCGGTTGGAGAGAAATGAAATTCAGAAATGATTTTTAGCCATAAATAAATTTTTATAGGTGTTCGGTAAGATGGAATTCACGGCGGAATTAGAATTCACCAAAACCAACGAATCTAAGTTTAGTATGCGCCCAATTCTTGCCTAGTTTGCTGGTTTTTTGGAGAGTAGCCCTGTTGTCGCACCCTTCTCCTCGCCCGGTGTCGGCTTCCTCCCTACTTACTCCGGCAAAAAGCAGTGGCGACTCTTCTTTGGTGACACAGTGACGGAGGAAGGCGGCGTGCTCTTCGGCGTCAGCGTGTGCAGACTCTCTAGCTGGAGGCAGTTCTTTGTGAAGTCAGTGGCGACTCTTCTTCGGTGACACAGTGACGGCGGAAGGCCGAGGAGAACAGAAAGTCGTTATCCGGCAGGAGGTGGAGCACCGATTTTTTTTTTGTGATGGGACATGGAGGCAAAGGTGATCTAAATACTTCTTAATTTATTTTGTATAATAAATGCAAACAGTAGACTGTTCACAGACCTTTATAATTTCAAATAGTGGATTTCTATTTTTTTCCATTGAAATTTTAATTCCATCTAAGTTTTGGCAGAATTTTATAAAGCAAACAATGAAGGAGATTTTTTTCCATTTCTTCTGATTATTTTGAGAATATGTATGAAATTATTTGGAGAAATATTTTGAAAATATGTATGATATTATTTGGAGAAATATTTTGAGAATATTTGTGATCCAACATATGCATTTTTATTTTCAATTTCAATGGATTTTGATCAATTTCATCTTGCAGCCGAACATCATAATTGAAATTCAGCAAAACCTCAATTCCTTCGGATTTTGGAATTGCTGAATTCCAATTTCTCAATTCCAATTCCGTCGAATCAAACGGACCCTAAGAGTAATTTTAAATACAAATCAGCTTTAATTACGTGCAAATGATATAATTTATGTTTTTAGACGGGTTGCGATTGCCGAGACACTCGGAGTATGCCTTCAGCGCGGTGTGCTCCACGAGGGCCACAGACGCGGGCCGCTTTAAGGAAGGCATGGCCTTGGCCAATAACATAATTAGTCCTCTTCTATTAGAGCAGTGAGACTCAAATATCTCATTAATTGTTAACTCATTGAACCCTTAAAGGCTAACTCATCTCATTCCGTCGTTGCAATGGTTGAAGGTGATGCGAAAATAAATACCAACGTTGAAGCACTGAAATCATTTTTTGGAAGTACAACAATCATCCATCATATGCATCTATCATACTCATAATAATACATGTTCAATTAAGACAAATAAAGAAACCATTGCATCATTACATAATGTATATATTTACAAGTGTTTTTTAATCAATGAAATGAAGCCAACAGCAGGAGCTTCCATTTACAGATGTGGGTAGTCAAATTTGATGAAGAGCTGTGGCTTCTCAGGGATCTACCTTTCCAACGACGGCTTCATCACTGGAACCATACTCTTCATCCGACATCTCGTCGCTCGATACATCTTGTGGGTGTGCGCCCGACGCCTCCTGCTTCACGAATCTTTCGCATTATTCTGTTTTACATAAAGAAAATGTTAGAAAAAACACTTAAATAATAAAGAAATAAGATGAGAATCTTTCTTTCTAGCAAATCTTCGATTATTAGCTATTACCCATTGAACTTGAGGCAGACAATGTAGTCTTTGAACTTTCCAACAACTTTGGGTCATAATCGATGAACGACATTGAGCGCAGCGAAGCAGTCACCCTTGTTCTCGACAACCAATCGAACACCATGAATATCAAGTATCTCATCCATATTGAGCTTCTTTCTAGCAGACTAAAAAAACTACTTTACACTACAACAAAAACATCTATTAGCAACAAAATTTAGAAAGAAAAATAATTCGATGATAATTAGCAATAAAATAAGCAATAAATATTAAAAACAAATTTTCGAACAAAATTAGAAACAAAAATATTTGTTGCTAAACTAGAAAGTAAAAAATTTATTGCTAAAAATATCTTGCAAAAATAGAAAGAAAAAATTTTGTTGCTAAATAATTGATGATGATTACCTACAAATAATTTGTTTCAAAATTTGTTGATAGTTAAAAATACATAAATATATCTAATATTTGGCTCCAACCAAAAAAATTGAGCGGCAAAATGAAATTTTGCACAAACATACTTATCAATTTTAATAAAATATAATATCTTACTTTTTTAACTCTCACGGGTTTCTTCTTCCCCCAATCACATTGCCCTTTTCAAATCTCACGGCTTTTTTCTTCCCCAATCAATTTTAATCTCTCCATCAGCCACTTTGCACCAGCCAACTCCGTCGGCCAAGGTGCCCCGCTCCGCCATCCAATTTTACGAGCTCCACCCAAGTCCCCAGCTCTGCCGGCGAGGGTGCCCAGCTCCGGTGACCGAGTTCCCCTGCTACGCCCTTCGCCAAGCTCCCAGCTCCGCCAAGGTGCTCGCTCCGACGACCAAGCTCTCCATCCCCAATGACAGCTCCGCAAGCCTAGCTCGAGTGCTTCGCCGACCAAGTTCCTTAGCTCTGTCGACCTAGTCTATATTTATACCGACCAAGTTTCTATCTGGTCTAGTTTCGAGCCCCGCCGAGCCAAGTATCCTTGATCCGCCGGCCAATTTTCCAAGCTCTGCGAAGTTCTCCAACTCCACCAAGTTCCCCAGCTCAATAAAGTAATCGAATTAGTTTATGCAGTATTTCACCTTATACTTGGTTTTTGGAGGGGGGAATAAAAAGCTCCTTCACTTTTGTTCTTGCGCCTTATAGTACTTAGATCAAATTAGTTTGATGATAATACTAATCTAATATTTGCTAACAATCAAAATTCCAACTTTTGTCATTAAATAGAAGCAATGGACATGTGTAGTTTTCAAATTTATGAATCTAAGTTTTTTTTGAGATTATATACCAGTAGTTGAATATGTGATCCCCACTATCTCACTCTATCTCCCTCTCTGCTTTCTATATCTTTCTCTATCTCCAGGGATAGAAATGATATAAAATAGGAGGTAAAATAAGAAGTCTCAATGTTACACCACTGAGAGGACTTCCCTTTTTAGATTAACAATAGGCAAGTACATCAGTTATAATTATTATAATTTTGATTCTCCAAAGCTACTTCTTCTGGCCCCAATGCAGTTCATGAAGAAAATAAGAGCAAGTTCAGATTAAAGATAAGAATCCAATCAAGACAATACCAAGATCAAGCTAGCACATTAAATTGTATTTATTTTATATTACGAATGTACATCTTACGTTTTGGCCATTGCAGCTAAAACACATTGTGTCTTAACATGCATCACGGAAAAGAAGGAACTATATCAAGTTCTTTTGTTCCTCTTTCTGAAGTTAATGCTTATAGGATTTCATGTTACTCTATATATGTTTGATTCTTTTTTTAAACATTTTAGACAACTTTCTTCGAACCTACATCCCGGGTAGAAATTCATCTCTCAATTATGTATATAATCTTTAACTTACGAATTCTTATTTTTTATATTGATGCAACTTAGTCTTCAATAACTATTTTTCTATGAGTTTTATATAGCCATGTTTGAGTATAAATTAAACTTTGGATTGTGACTAGCTTTAGTTTAGTTGACAGTGATACTTTTTTGTCATTTAAGCTCATCGATCTGAAGCCCTCGACATGAGCACTCGATGAAAGCCATCGACTGGAGATTTTATGCAACCTTATATGTTTTACCTCATGCACAATTGTTTGAGGAAGGATGGACTGAGCAGCACGTACGTAGTATATTACTTGCATCATTTTGAATTGGGTTTGAAGTATTATAAAATCACATGTATTTGACATAATTGAAGATAATCAGTAAAATCATAATATATATGATTTTGCAACAAATGTTTTTTTATAAGTGCACATGTACTTATTTTATGACAATCATAGTGTAATTATAACTTTCATTCTATATTTGATTAATTAATGATCCCCCATGCATTTGTCAGTTTAAACAAAAAATAGACATGTATTAAATAATTATTTTTATGTTGTGCTTGCAGAATAACAATCATGCCCCCAGATAGGAGTTGGATTAAAAATCGTGTTTGTCCGGGTGGATATGGTATTACAGATGAATATCGAATTGGAGTTGAGGAATTCATTGCATTATGCCATCGTTATCCAAGATATATGGATCGAGGAAATATTCGTTGTCCATATTGTTATTGTAAAAGTTTGAAATTTATTTCACTAGATATGGTTAGTTTCACCTTATATCTAGAGGATTTGAACATGGTTATATTAATTGGGAAAGTCAAGGAAAGACACTTTGGGATGAACCGTCCATTTCGGCTCCTACCATTTGTAGGCAAGAACATATATTAGTTGAGGAAAAAATTATCCCCAGGCAATATAATTCTTTGGGGGATATGGTTATTGATGTAGTTGGTCCTGAATTTTATTGGAGTACTAGGGATGTGCCACACACACCAAATCCTAGTGCTAAGAAATTTTTTGAAATGAAGGATGTTGCAGATAGTCCTTTGTGGCATAATTGTGAGGATCACTCAGAGTTATCAGCATTGACACAACTTTTAAACATCAAGTCTGAATCAAACTTGAGTTATTTGGAGCTGTTGCAGGTTGGAGACCGCACGGTCTGTTGCTGTTTGGAGACCGGGCGGTCTGGAGGTTTCTCCTAGCCGACCTGTGTGCCAGGCTGTTGCTGTTTGGTATCCCAGCGGTCAGGCGGCTTGTCTCAGACGACTAGGAGACCGAGCGGTCTAGCGGTCTCCTGTGGTGGTTTGATCTCTCTTCCTGTTGGTAGTCGGGCGGTTAGCCGATTTGTCTAACCGCACGGCTTGTCCGGTTTGTCTTTTGTAAAGCCGCATACACTTGTAAATTTTTAGTCCCACATTGATTATTTGTAATCTCTCTCATCTCCTCCATTCTATAAAAGGGAGGCTATACCATTGTAATAGATACCTTTTTCGGATAATAAAGTTTCAGTTAAAACCATTTCGGTTTGTTTTCTGTTTGGTTTCTAACATGGTATCAGAGGACTCGATCTATTCCTCCTGATTGTGTGCGCTCTCTCTGCTTTCGCGGCTTGATTCCCCATCTGTCCGCGCGGCTTGCTCCTTCTTTTTTGCGACCTGTTTTCGCGATCTCCTCTATTCGCCACGCTCTACTTCTTGTTGCCCTCTACCCGCTCTTGCTTGCTAGTCGCCCCGGCCTCATCTTTAGCCGTGCGACTTGTTCTCCTCTGTTCGCCCGACTTTTTCAAGCCGTGCGACTTCTTTCCCATTGCTTTGCTTTGCCTCTTGGTAGAGGCCTTCCTAGCCGCACAACCTGTTTTCTGTTCGCCCGGCTTGGTGCTCTTTTCTCTTCTTCGCCTAACCGTTCGGCTTCTTTCTCTTCTCGCGGCTTGTTCTTATCGTCGCGGTTTGCTCCTCTCTTGCTTCCATGGCTTTCCCCTCCTCCAGCATGTCCGCCTCGGTGGTCACCTCTTCTGGTAGTGCTCACGTTGTTACTCGCGGAAGATGGCTAATCGACTCTGGTGCAACAAATCATATGATAGGCAATCCTCAATGTTTCTCTCTTCTTGAAACACATGCTCAGTTGCCCCCGGTCATTGTTGCGGATGGATCTCCCTCACCGGTCCATGGGACGGGCATGGTTCAAGTCACTCCATCTCTCTGTCTGGCTGATACCCTCTATGTGCCCAAGTTTCCGTGCAATTTATTATCGGTTACTTCTTTATGCAAGCAACTACGGTGTTCTGTCATATTCACCCCTACCTCTTGTGCTTTTCAGGATCCGGACTCCCAACGGACGATTGCTACCGGGACTGAGAGTGGTGGCCTCTACTTCCTCGACAATGTTTCTGCTCTATCCGCCTTCTCCTCCTCCTCTACAGATCTTCTCCAATGGCATCTTCGCCTTGGACATGCTCCTCCCAGAATTCTACGCCAGCTCCTGCCGCACCTCCCTCCTCATCATCCTCCTCTAAACTGTGATGCCTGTCAACTTGGCAAACATCACCGCTCATCCTTCCCACCAACGCAAAGTCGGGGCTCTTCCCGTCCGTTCGACCTCGTTCACTCTGACATATGGGGTCCCACTCCTAACCTCACCATCGGCCGGGGTAGTTCATATTTTGTCACCTTCATTGATGATTTCTCTCGGTCTACATGGGTGTATCTTCTCAAAGATCGCTCCGAGCTGTTCTCTATTTGGACCTCATTTTATTCTATGGTTAATACTCAGTTTGATACGTCTATTAAAATCCTTCGTTCTGACAATGCTAAGGAGTATCTTAGCCAAGACTTCTCCTCTTTTTGTATTCACCATGGTGTCATTCGTCAAACAAGCTGTGTCTACACCTCACAACAAAATGGGGTGGCGAAACGCAAAAACCGTCAGCTCCTTGATGTCGCTCGCACTATGATGACTCAAATGCATGTTCCTCGCTCCTATTGGGGCTATGCTATCCTCCTCTCCTGCTATCTCATCAATCGCCTTCCCTCCACAGTTCTCCACGGTGCTACCCCCTTCTCCATTCTTTATCCGGACAGGGATCCCTTTCCTCTTCCTCTGCACATCTTTGGGTGCACCGCATTTGTGCACTCTCCCGTTGCCACACGTGATAAACTCTCACCACGTGCCACTAAATGTGTCTTTTTGGGGTACTCTCCCACTCAGAAAGGTTATTGTTGCTTTGACCCCATTACCCGCAAACAATTTTTCTCTGCGGATGTCACATTCTTTGCCAATGCCTCTTACTTCTCTCCCACTTCCTCCTCTCCTCCTCCTGATCCTACTTCTCATACCAACCCATCCATTCCCTTTGCTCCCACTGATGTTCGCCATCTCCACCCTCTCCACCATCTTCTCAATCCCCATCATCTCCACCCTCTACTCCGCTTTCTCCCTCCACTCCGCTGCCATCTCTCTCTACTCTCGGGCCAGCTCTCTCCACCACGAACACTCCGGATACTGAGGCACCTGCTGACCTGGATCTCCCCATTGCTCTTCGCAAAGGGGTTCAGGCATGTACCCAACACCCGCTTGCTGCAGTTGTTTCCTATGATCGTCTTACCCCTTCTCGCAGAGCTTTTGCACTGGCTATCTCGGCCACTGCCACCCCCCATTCCTACCAGGAGGCACTTACTATTCCTCATTGAAAAGTTGCCATGGATGAGGAGATTGCTACTCTCACTGAACGGGGTACCTGGACCCTTGTTCCTCCTCCTTTCGGCACAGATGTTGTTGGTTGTCGATGGGTCTTCGTGGTGAAGTTTCTCCCGGATGGCAGTGTGGATCGTTATAAGGCTCGCCGGGTTGCCAAGGGTTTTACCCAAACTTATGGCATTGATTACTTTGACACTTTCTCTCCTGTGGCTCGTCTCAGCACTATTAGGGTTCTTCTCTTTGTGGCTGTCAACAGGGATTGACCCATCTCGCAGCTAGATGTTAAGAATGTTTTCCTCTATGGTGATCTGCAGGAAGATGTTTACATGGAGCAACCTCCTGGGTACGTTGCTCAGGGGGAGACACGGGTATGCCGGCTAAAGAAGGCTATCTATAGCCTCAAGCAGAGTCCTCATGCCTGGTTTGACAAGTTCAGTGGCATTGTTGCGGCCATTGGTTTTACAAGAAGCTCAGCAGATCACTCCTTGTTTGTTCGGAAAACCGCATCTGGTCTTGTTGTTCTTGCGGTTTATGTTGATGACATTCTTCATACTGGCGATGACCAGGATGGGGTATTGATGACCAAGAAACACCTTCGTCAACATCTGGTCACAAAGGATATGGGCTCCCCGAAATACTTTCTGGGGATTGAAATCTCTAGAAAGCCCAACTCCATGTTCCTTTCCCAACGGAAGTATGCTCTTGATCTTTTAAAGGAGGCAGGACTAACTGGCGCTAAACCCGCACGTTGTCCTATAGCTGTTGGAGAAGACAAAACTTGGACAGATGACTCGCCTCTTTTCTCCGATCTTACGAGATACCGGCATCTGGTGGGCAAGCTCATATATCTCACGGTAACCAGACCCGACATCTCTTATGATGTTGACAAGGTGAGCCAGTTCATGCAAGCTCCGAGGGAGTATCATCTACAATCTGCTCTGAGGATATTAGAGTATATTAAAGCTGCTCCAGGGAAAGGACTCATATTTCAGAAGAATAGTCACCTAAAGGTTGAAGCTTACTCTGATTCAAGCTATGCGGATGACAAAGGGGACCGCAAATCGACATCAGGTTTCTGCACGTTTGTTGGAGGCAATCTTGTGAGTTGGAAGAGCAAGAAACAGTCTGTAGTTTCCAGGTCTAGTACAGAGGCGGAATATCGCAGCATGGCATCGACTACATGTGAGTTGAAGTGGTTGCGGACTCTCATGCTTGACTTAGGAGAGGTTTGCAACTATCCTCTTCCTATGTTCTGTGACAATAAGGCCGCGATATACATTTCCAAAAATCCGATCTTTCATGAGAGAACAAAACACATAGAAGTCGACTGTCATTTTATTCGGGAAGAAATATTAAAGAAACAGATTTGCACTCCATTTGTCACTTCCGATAACGAGTTGGCAGATGTCTTCACCAAGCCTGTGTCCGCTTCCTTTTTCCACATCTGCGACAAGCTAGGCATGATTGATATCTATGCTCCAGCTTGAGGGGGAGTGTTGCAAGTTGGAGACCGCGCGGTCTGTTGCTGTTTGGAGACCGGGCGGTCTGGCGGTTTCTCCTAGCCGGCCTGTGTGCCAGGCTGTTGCTGTTTGGTATCCCAGCGGTCAGGCGGCTTGTCTCAGACGACTAGGAGACCGAGCGGTCTAGCGGTCTCCTGTGGTGGTTTGATCTCTCTTCTTGTTGGTAGTCGGGCGGTTTGCCGGTTTGTCTAACTGTACTGCTTGTCCGGTTTGTCTTTTGTAAAGCCGTATACACTTGTAAATTTTTAGTCCCACATTGATTATTTGTAATCTCTCTCATCTCCTCCATTCTATAAAAGGGAGGCTATACCATTGTAATAGATACCTTTTTCGGATAATAAAGTTTCAGTTAAAACCATTTCGATTTGTTTTCTGTTCGGTTTCTAATATGGTATCAAAGCCAGGTTGTCCTGCTGCGGGGGTGTGTTGAGATTATATTAGCCAGCAGGACACGTGTGTGTGGGACCGCATGTTTGGGCTTTCCCCATCGCGTTTCAGGTCTGGGTGACCGCATAATTGTGAGGATCACTCAGAGTTATCAGCATTGACACAACTTTTAAACATCAAGTCTGAATCAAACTTGAGTTATTTGGAGCTTACACCAAGACTACAAAGATTGTACATGTCTAAAACTACTGCTGAACATATGAGATGACATAAGGAAAATGTCGGGGAAGAGGGAAAATTATGTCATCCGCGAGATGATGAGGCTTGGAAGCACTTTGACCTGACCCATGTTACATTTGCAGCTGAATCACGAAATGTTAGACTTGCACTATCAACTGATGGGTTTAATCCACATAATCAAGGATCTAGACCATACTCATGTTGGCCAGTTATTATCACACCATATAATTTATCACCATGGATGTGTATGGATAGACCATATATGTCTTACTTTACTCGTACCTAGCCCGAAGAGTCCAGGTAGGAGCTTGGATGTTTATTTGCAACCATTGATAGATGAATTGAAACTATTATGGCATGTTGGGGTTGAGACTTATGATATATCAAAAAAACAGAACTTCCAGATGAGAGCAGCACTAATGTTGACTATCAGTGATTTTCTTGCATATGAAATGTTGTCGGGTTGGAGTACTCATGGAAAACTAGCATGTCCATATTGCATGAATCATATCAAGTCGTTTAGACTTAAACATGGTCGAAAACCATATTTTTTTATTGTCATCGTAAATTTTTGTCATTAGATCATCCATATAGATACCAAAAGGGATGACTTCACTAAGGTAAGAATTGAGATAGATGCACCTCCTGTTCAATTAACTGGTCATCAACTTGAAGGTGTGGTAGCATTATTACCAAACATTCAATTTGGTAAGACTAAAGATAAAGAAAGAATCAAAGAGTTTGGTGTATCACATAATTGGTTGAAACGTAGCATCTTTTGGGACTTATCATATTGGAAAACAAATTTGATACGACATAACTTAGATATGATGCACATTGAAAAAAATGTATTTGACAATATATTTAACACTGTTATGGATGAAAAAGGTAAGACTAAGGATAATGTTAATGCCCGTCTTGACCTAAAAACATCTGTAAGTGCCGACATCTTGAGATCAAAGAAGTGAATGAAAAACATTTCAAATCTAAAGCAAGTTATACATTATCAAAGGATGAATGAGAGATGGTGTTAAAGTGAATAAAAAATTTGAGGTTGCCAGACGGGTATGCATCTAACTTAGGTAAATGTGTTAATTTGGATGATTATAGTATACTTGGAATGAAAATCCATGATTGTCATGTTTTTATGGAGAGGTTGCTTCCTCTTGCATTTTGTGATTTATTGCCAGAATTTATATGGAATGCCTTAACTGAATTAAGCCAATATTTTAGAGACATGTGTTCAACTATTCTTTATGAGTCAGACATGATAAAAATGGAGGAGAACATAGTTGTAATATTGTGCAAACTTGAAAAAAATATTTACTCCTCTTTTTTTGATTTCATGGAGCATTTGCCAATACACCTGGCATATGAAGCAAGGGTTGGTGGGCCTGTTCAATATTGTTGGATGTATCCCTTTAAGAGGTAAATATTCTCTTAAAATATTTTTCTCTTTCATATTATATGTATGCACTGACTTTTGTATATATAGGTTTCTGAACACTTTGAAATGTAAGGTAAAGAACAAAGCACGCGTAGAGGGATCAATTGTTGAAGCATACTTGATTGAAGAGACTTCAATATTTTTTTCTCATTTCTTTTCTGCTGATGTGGAAACAAGGTTTACAAGTGTAGGTCGTAATGATAATGTCATTCAAGTTGAACCTAATGATTTATCTGTGTTCAATTCTCCTGGTCAACCATTTAGCCCCAAAAAGGAGATGCGTATTTTAACTCCACTTGAGAAGGATGCATATACAATATATATTTTGTTGAATTGTCCAGAGCTCTCCAAATATATTGAGTAAGAAATATTTATATGTTCACGTTAATTTTAATTATTAATTGAGAGTGTTAACTTTATATGGTTTATAGACTTTATGATGTCGAGAAACAAGCTCAAATACCAGATCTAACTCCTGAGGTATTAGGAATTATGCGTGATAAAGAGTTTTCCACATGGTTTTAAAATTATGTAAGCAAATATGTTGTTATTCATTATAGCTTTATGTAATGTATATTGCCCATATTAACATTATAATTTATTTTTATGCTCAATAGGTTGAGAATCCGGCAAATCAAATAATAAACAACAACATCAAAATACTTGTTTGTGGGTTTAATAACATTGTTAAGTGTTGGAATGGATATTTTGTGAATGGATATAGATTTCATACGCTTGAGTATGGAGATGCAAAATCTACAATGAATAGTGGAGTTTGTGTGAATGGGAGTTATTATAATGATTCCAGTGAAGACTACTATGGTGAGTTGCTAGAAATCCTGGAATTGAGTTTTTTAGGACTCATTACCAATACCATAGTGATGTTCAAATGCAAGTGGTTTGACACTGTAAAATGAGGGACACAGATTCACCCAAGATATAAAATTGTTGATATTAATAGTGATCGTAGCATGGCTGAAGACAATCCTTTTGTTCTTGCTTCTCAATGTCATCAAGTATACTACACATCATATCCTTGGAGAAAGAAAGCACTTGATCACCGTTGGCGAGCTGTTTTCAAAGTTAAATCTAGAAGCACTTACGAGATAAATCATAGGCCTACCTTTAATAAAATTGTTAATATTAATAGTGATCGTAGCATGGCCTACTTTTAATAAAATTCTGAATGATGTAAAGCTCAACTTGTTTAGTAAGTTTAAGGTAAAAAGGTTTTTTTTCAAGTAATTATTAATTTATATTTTGTATTGAATGACATAACTTCAAATTAGATAATTTGCAAGCAAAATTTACTTGGCGTGCTCCTTTTATAGAGCAACAAGTCTATAGAATTTGGAAGAGTTATTTTAGCAGAACAATGACTTTAGAGATGAGGCGCATCTGAAGAACCGCGAAGTCACGGCCTGGAACTCCACCGACATGGATGAAAAAAGAAATAATTGATGGACTATGAGATATATGGGATGCAACTAAATTTAAGGATCACCAAACAAGTAATCACAGAAATCGATTATCTGATCGAGATGGCCTTGGGGTGGTTAAGAGCTCCGGGGGTACAATTTCTATTTCTCATCATGCACACAGGATGGTAAGTGACTTAAACTTTATCGAGAATTTCTCTAATTCTTTTCTTGAGCATTATGTTTCACCAGGTCATTGGATTTTTCATTTAACTTTTTATTTATGACAATGCTATAATTATTTTGTGAATTTTTTTCCAAGTTTCTCATTTTGCTTCACTATTTTTGTTCTCAACTGTTTATTTAATTTATTTTAGTTGTATATAATAGTATTTAACCGAGTTAAATTGTAGGCACGTAAAAACGGTGGGATACCGGTCCCTCATGAACAAGTTTGTATTCGAACTCATAAAACAAAAAAAGGGGCAAGTAACTTTTGTGGACAAAAATCAGAGAAAATATATGTTAGTAGTTTTCTTCTCTTAAATTTTAATAGACTTGCAATATATTATTTGTTTGCAATGATACCAACTCTTGTTTTAATTCATTTTATATGATACTTATATTGCGAAACTTAAAGAGAAGCAATCTCAAAGCAATGATTCAATGAAGTTGCCTTCTATCCAAGGTTCATCCACATATGATCATGATTTATGGGTAGAAGCATCAGGTGGACCAAAACATGGGCGTTGCTATGGCTTTGGCAACTCATATAATGATGATATGATCTTCTCTGCCACTAGTTCAAGCATAAACTCTTGTCAGGTTGAAATTGAACAACGTGGTGGTCGTTTACAAGAGTTAGAGAGACAACAAAAGGAGATGAGCAATAACATTGACCAGAGAATTGATAATGTTGTTAAAACTGTTGTTTCTGCCGCACTAGCTATGCATGGTATTTATTCAAGCCAACACTTTTCTCCAGGATCATATTCTTCCTCGGGTCAATTCTCCATTCCAACTGCTCCTAGCTACTTTCCTGCTCAAGTTGCTTCAGGTGGTTATTTTGGAGCTCCTGGATATTTTCGTGTATCAAGTCAATATCCTCATATTCAGAATCATACCTCAAATCAGGATCAGTCTCTAGTTCAACACCAATCTTCAGAAAATCATCATTCTCCGGACGGGCTAGTTGCTCGTCCGTAAATATCACATTTACCGATTACTTTTGTTCATGATTCTCATCATGTAATATGATACTTAGATTGTTTTGTGTTGAAGATGTGTCGACATTTTGTTATGTATTGATATTTGATTAAGTATCAACATTTGGTTATGTATCAGTATGACATTTGATTGCATATATATAATCATATTGAAATTTTATATTGGTCTACTTGTTTGATAATTGATAATGAGTTATACATTGTCATTAATTTCTTGACTTGTACAATTGCATATTTAAAATCTAATTGAGTACAGGTGAGTTGCTTGTATAACAGATTCGTTCTCTATAATTGATCTGTACAATTGCTTATTATACAATTGCATATTTAAAATCTATTTAAAATCTATTTAAAATCTAATTGAGTTATACAAGCTCGTTCTATATAATTATTATGTATAATTGGAAATATTTTAATTTATAATTTTTTTTAATAGTATTGCTTATTTAAAATGTACATTTTACAATGTATACATTCTTTGTTTGTTGATTCAAAATAAAAATTTGTAATCAATTTACCAATAAAGTAAATCAATGACATGATCAATATATTCTATAATATTTGATATTTTTAACTACAAATTTTGTAACAAATTTCTTGCAAGATAAAATTAGGGACAAAATAATTCATTGTTGATAAGCAACAAATATTCTGTTGGTAAAATTTCTTGCTGAGTTAGAAAGTGATAAATTCCTTGTTGTTAATTCCTTGGTGAATTAGAAAGCAAAAAATTTCTTGCTAAATATCTCTTGCTGAAGAGAAAGGAAAATCACCCTAGCTAAAATTAGCTATGCTCAAATTAGCTAGGAATAAATTTTGTATCAGAATTTGTTGCTAATCTAAATTAGCAACAAAATTGTGTGTTTTGCAAGAAATTTTAACACTTGCTAATAGATGTTTTTCTTGTAGTGTTAGCAACATCAAAAATATTGAAATCATGCAAATATGTAAATTGATAGGGGGAGGCATACTTCAACATTTTCCAGTAAATGTTGTACATGCTCTTCTGCCTGTCGCAAAGAATATGATAGCATACAACTTCCTTCTTAAGAGCTTCCTCTAACTTCTCTATGTTGACGCAATAAATTGTTCGTCGAAAATTTTTTGAGTTTGGAGGAAATATCGTTGTACTGCTCAGGATGGAGATGTTTGAATCAGAGATTCTCGAGCTTCTCCTTCCAAGTGAATATCCATAATCTGTTTGCTAGGGAGCGAAATTTTTGAGTGTTTCTTTTGCAAATCTCTATTGTTTGACCAACGGACATCATGTTGTGAATCCTGTCAGCTAGCTTCATAAGAACTACTCTTGCATCTGTCATCACGAGAAACATGGTGTGCAGTTGATCTGCCTTGATTGTTTTGCTCGCTATGTTGTTATCTCGAGCAAGTTTGCTCAATTGGCCAAGCTTAGAAACCGGTAGAAAACAAAAAATAGCATTCTCAAAACATGGAAATAACAAATATTTGACATTAATTGCAGGGAAATATGTAAATTTTATTTCAGAACAAGAAAATATGTTTCTCAAAACTCCAAATATTTGCCAAATAATAAAATCGAGAGATAAATTCAGAAGACTGAACCTAAGAAACCTGGATAAAATAAAAAACAACATCCTTAAGACATGAAAATAGACAATCTTTAACTTTGATTTTAAGGATATATGAAAACTTCTCTTTCAGGCAAACAAAAAATGCAAAAAACTAAAATATAGATATATGCATTCAGAAGAATGAATCTCAGAGACCAGAAGATAACAAAAAAAGCATACTGAAAACATGGAAATGACCAATCTCAAACCTTAATTTGAAGAGAAAATGGGAATTTTAACTTAGAATAAGATAAACAAATTTCTCAAATGTCAAAATATGCAAAACAATGAAGTAGAAGGAACGTATTAAGACGAATTAGAATTTAAATTGAATAATGTCAAAACTAAAATAGATCTCATGAACAAAAGAACAACTACATGACATATTTTCTTCAAAAATTAGATCCAGCAACAAGAAAAAACAAGACAAAAAATCTCACCCCTTCAAACTAATCAGCTACCTCAGCGTCGAAGATCCTGAGTTTGTAATTGTAGCTCATAAAAGAATCAATAGAATCATGCAGCATGCTTGCTGCAACAACCAAATAATTCGCACCAATCTACGCCAGCAACACAGCTGTTTCCACACAATACTGCAAATATGGATCGCCGCTAGCTCTAACCTACATCAATAAATTAATAAGAACACATTTTGAGATCCAAAATCAAGATCAGTAAGAAGAAGATACAAATCTTGTTGGAATAATAATTCAGAACTCAATTTACCTGGCCTTCATGAGCCTTCTCAGCCTCATAGAACGTTTTTACTACAATATTTTCATGGAAAATCGCATGCCTTGATTGAGCTCCTGCCAGCAATCTCAACACAGAAGACTCGCAACTCCTAGGAAAAATCCCGACCAAAGTCTCTTTCAAACAAAATGTTAGTTCTTCTTCCTCTATGGTGCTACCCGGTATTGGAAAGCTAAGAGAGTCATAATCCAAGCAAGAATCCAAGGCTTTCCGTACAAACCCACTGAAATTTTGGTCCTTTACATGCTTCCAATCGCCAGAATTAAGTCTAATCGCCAGCGGCGAGCTGCTTGTGGAGCGGCAGGAGACAGGGCAGTGTAGTGGAAGACAGAAATGGGACTATGGTCGCGGCTTTATCATAGGTCGTGATGTCCAAAAAAAGAAAACAAGAGAATTATAACATGCATTATAGCCACAGAGAACTCAGACCAAAAGATGTTGAAGGAGAATGATGCCGATCAAGCAAGAGGATGTTACCTATCTGCAGTTCACAAATAGTATTGCAGACTCTTTTTCTTGTTATCATCCTTGACCTTTGAGCTGCCCATCAGATCGGGGCCGAAACTGGTTCATCCCCAATACCTGCGCGACTCGCGCCCAGTACAATAAATGCCTAGCCAGACTCTTCCAAGACGTTTGATCACCAGTCGCCGATTTCACATGGAAGCGCTCTACTGGACTGGTCAGCAAGTAATTGTGCAGCTCCTTCTCTGCTTGGGAAAACAGCTATCAGCACTTTCAGACCAACATGTTCTTTGTGTGCAAGCAATGATGGAGATTTGGGTTTTTGCCCAACACCTCGTCTCGGAGATTCATGGTCGCTTGCTTGGAGAAATCTGTGCTTCCGGATGGTGGCATGGAGTTCTTAGCCTGATATGCTGATGAGATTATCATGATCTGGCTCTGATGGCATTCAAGCATGGCTTTCCACATTCTGATCAACTTGCAAACACAACATAACTAAGGTCGTGTCATCCAAAACAATGAATACAAAACACAAGCATCTCTTAAAATGAAATATTCAATACTAGTTAATTTTAGACGTCGTGCTCTGACTAGTCCTAAATTTAATGCTTGTATAGAGCACCTATGCTTAAATAATGCTTGATCATAATTTTCAGGGTGTAACTACCCACTAACATAGTCTCTATTTGGCGCAACTTTTTGGCTCCAGTGTGTTTGGAAAAAAACACCAACATTATATAATGCATATTTGACAAGAAGATTGTTATGACAATCACCAAGAAAATACAACTAGTTTTGAATATAAAAGTGAATGAAGTTCCTTAGATGAGTTCGGGCGTTCATGAATGACAGTTCATAACCACCGCATTCACGACCACCGCCACCACCATGCCAATCAGAGCCATAGAATGAATCTATAACAGGCTCGTCTGATGCTAAACTTAACCCCTAACCTCCCTATAGGAAGGTGCAACCAGGCCACAGACTAGGAAAATAACTAATGGAAACTATATATATATATATACGAGTGCCCAACACGGGGCTCCACCCCGATGGCTATGCGCCACAGTACCTGGCCCGCGACGGCGGGCTTCGCCTGCCCCCGACAGGTCGCTCCGCGACAGTACCCTAATCCAGCGATGGCGGGCGTCGCAAGCCCCCGGGTTGCTGCGGCGGTGTTGAGAGCACTCAACCTGTTGTGGCGTTGAGTGCACTCAACGCCCCTGGCGTTGAGTGGGCGTTGAGTGCCCACTCAACGCCAGGGGCGTTGAGTGCCCATCAACGCCCCTGGAGTTGAGTTGGCGTTGAGTGCCCACTCAACGCCAGGGGCGTTGAGTGCCCATCAACGCCCTTGGCGTTGAGTGCCCCTACAGTGACGTGGAAGTGTCCCTGCAGTGTTGTCGGCGACTGCTTCCTTCACCGTTGACTACGCAGCGCCGAACAGATGGTGAAGTCTAGGCAGGAGGATGAGAGGCGCCGGTATGAAAGGAGGAGTGTAATTATGATGGGACAACTCACATGTACCTTCCGGCAACACACATCCTCTCAGAGTCACAATGACAATTGCTTTAAAAAAGTACTACGTGATCGGCAAAAAAGTGTTGAAAAAGTCGTGAAATGAGCTTGGATTTGGGATGCATCCTTTTCTTAAAAGGAAAGTTGTTTTCAGGGCAGCGACGAACGAGGATTTCCACCGATCGTTGTGTTTTCGCAATGTCTCACAGCACAAGGTCGATACCGTTCATTGGTGGTGATGATTAACAGACAGACAATATGGGATGGATCAGGCAAGTCAGTGGCGTCCTTTTACCTCCTACAAGTTTTGAGCAAAAAATAAAAACTTAATTAGTAACATGTACTCATACCTAATTACAAGCAAATCACAGCTTCATAGCAGAGTCCAATTCATGAAGCAAAACAAAAAATGAGGCACAATAAGTAAATACAACAGTAAACAAACTACTTAAAAGTTGATAAATTATCTCCTCCATTATTAAATATAAAAAATGATAGTATCTTATTTTGTTTTGCTAATTTGTTGATTTCAATAGATATATAAACTAGTAGTTACAAAATGTTTCAACTGGATTCAAAATTGTAGATGATGAATTTATATGAGAGTGATAGTAGTTATAAATATGATTCCAATTATTTTTGTTTTCCTCTACATATATATTCTATTTTTATGGGCTTGACTGTTATAACATGACAATGAAGAAATACTTTACGTGGAGACACTCTTTGCTGAAGTGAGAATGTATCTAGGTAGTTTCTCCTTCAACTCTTAGCTGAACTAGCGCTTTTTCATCCATGATTTTGAACTGGATAGTATGGCTGGAAACACTTTACTAACATCAAATTTTTAAACAAAGTGTCCAACAAATATACAAACAAACAAACTTTCAGTTCAACATTATGTTCATAGATTAATAGATGATAAACCTGTTGACTCCGGGCCATATGCATTCGAAGATCCGGAGAGATCTGATGCGAACACAGTATATCCATCACCTATCAAAGGTAACATTTGCTGAGACATTGATGCTGCATAATAAGGAATGTCGG
The DNA here is from genome assembly GCA_039583875.1 of Platanthera guangdongensis. Classification (NCBI taxonomy): domain Eukaryota; kingdom Viridiplantae; phylum Streptophyta; class Magnoliopsida; order Asparagales; family Orchidaceae; genus Platanthera; species Platanthera guangdongensis. The sequence continues at coordinate 25,561,991 of CM077167.1, forward strand.
AAAAGAATTCAAATTTAACAAAAATGAACAGAAAATCATAAATTAAGTATGAAGTACCAATAAAAATATCAGAACAAGAAAAACGGATAGCAGAGAAGAAAACTAAACATGCTCTTGAAGAAAATAGTGGAAGCATTTTAGGTGTTCATCTTCATTTGCAGCGTTTCAACATATGGCGATGGAGAGTGTAGGAACTGATAAACAGTGGAAGTATTTTAGTGATAAAAATGTAGAAATAAAATTGCAGCAAAAAGCATGGACGAAGTAGATAGGGGAAGACACAAAAAATACGTATCAATCACATAAAACATGATACAACATTGGTTTAATTATGGTAATGAAAGAGCAAACCAGAGCCAACATCTCAGTTTTTATCAACGAACAACAAGAAAAAGCAAATCACCTCGATTGAAGAAGGATAAACACATGAATAATGTGGAGGAAGGAGAATCGTCTAACCTAGGAGACTATCTCGTAGTAGTGGTTCTGCTCTGCCGGTGCCTTTCAGGATCGACGGAGACGATCACATCGATGGCGTAGACGATACCTGGTATGTATCCGAGTATGGTGAGGAGGAGGCAGATGCAAAACCATCTGAGATCAAAATCAGAAGGAAAAAAACAATCAAAAATTGAAAGAAATAAAGTACTGTAATCGGAGAGGGCGGGGGCGCACACTGCTCCATCCATGGTGGAGGAAGACCGGGATTGCGTAGTGTGTCGGGAGATTTGGTTGATTCAATCGTGGAGGAGCGGGGGAGGGTTAGCGTATGTCATCGAGGACTGAGGCCAATGGCGGACCCAGGGTTTTCATTGAACCCTGGCACAAATTAAAAGATTTAAATTACTGATAATATTTTTAATTAAAAAAGTATTATTGCAAGTGAAATGTTAAGCCATAAGGCCCCTTTACAAGGGTTGAAACTCTTACAAAAATTTCAACATATTAATTTTGCAAATATTAGTAGAGTAAACCAGGTAAATAACACCCACTAACAATAAATTCAGCACAAATATTTGAAAAGAGGAAGAACTGCATATTTAAATAAGGTAAACATTGAGAAATTGATTTAGGCATCTTGACAAATAGTAAAAGGGCCTTCCTTGAAGATACTTAAATAGACGCAAAAAATTTCTTGTGAGGCAAAGCTACTGGCTACTGCAATCCTTGTTTAGATGGCTTGCTTATTTGCTTGTGCCACTGGAGGCAGTGTCGCCACACTGTTATCATCTGAATGTTCTACGGCAACTGCACCATCTACAAGGGCATAATAAAGAAACACGCAGATGCCCGCCATTTCAACCTCATTGAGCGCCTACTAAAACACAAGATCACAGACCACTCTATCCCCAAATCAGAGGGCTTTATTATGCACATCATCTCCCCATACGGAAACACATCGGCACACACGCCTCAACTACACATTCAATGTGTCCGTCCAAGAATAGGTTGATGTAGTGACCCACAACTGCAAAATCTCCGCACTTTGCAAAAAGAGGAAGAAGCTTTTGAAGCGGAGGAGCCTTTAGACGTGATGATTTCGTATGGAGTTCGTCCCAATACAACAAAACCGCTGCTTCCTTCAAAATTGATTGATGGATCGTGCAAGGGAACAACTCATCTTCTGCCATTAAGGAGAAGCAGGTGGCGACACTGCCTCCGGTGGCACAAGAGCCAACAGCAGCATCGTTGCAATGGATGGGACGGTAGCATCACCACTTGCGCGCTCTTCCACTGTTTTTACTGTAGCTTCTGTAATTTCCTCTGTTTTGATCTAAAAGGCAATCTACAAGCTCCGACAGCAAAAATCTAGCCTCAGTCCGTCGCCGAGAAAGAAGAAGGGATGGGGGTTTCTGGAGCGCAGCGTCTGGCGCGAGTCGCAGAGGGGGAGGGTTTCGGGAGCGTCGGAAGAAGAAGGTACCGAGATTTAAGCGAGCAAGAGATTGATCTTGCGGGAGAAAATGGCGAGGAAGGGAGAGGCTGCGGGAGAGAACGAGAGAAAAAGGGCGAGCGAGCAGTGTTTGATGCAGGGGTAAAAAGGGAAACACCAAAAATCAGTCAAATTCAGTTAACAGAAGTGAGGCCCGACGGGGGGGGGGGGGGGGGTGGGGCATGCGCACTTGGCCGGACCTAGGGGTGCACCCTTGGCTGCACTAGGGTGGCGTGGTGACTGCCGCACGGCGGTTGCTGTGTGAGTACTAGGCTTTTAAGTCAAAACCAAATGAACCGCAAAACCGAACCAAACCGTACCATACGGTTTTGTTCGGTTTCAGTAGGTCACGATTCGGTTACGGTTTTGATTTTAGAAAAATCATACGTTTCAGTTTGGTTTATGATTTTGTGTGACAAACCAAATCGAGTCGAACCAAACTGAACCGTTTTGAATAAAAATGTTTAATTTATTAATTAAATTTCATTAAAAAATACGGTTAATCATACAACAGTTAATTACATGTCATATTTTCATTAAATTATACGTTAAAGTGTTAAACCATACGCTTCATGATTTTGACTTTTGCGGCAAACAGTTAATTATATTTCATTAATGATTAAACTCATGGACGAACCCAACACGCACGGGCGTGATTTTTCGCGGATTTCACCTGGCGATATAGAACTCATTTTTGTTGGCCGCTTCTCCCTCGCGAGTCGCGATTTGCCCTACCATGCTAACTGCGCGCCTCTCTACCGTCGTTCTGAGTACCGCACATCATTCTTACTTCTTCTCCACTTTCATCGATTCGATCTCGGATCCCGTGTGGAGTGTTTCGTTCAGAAATTAGGGTAGAGGCGCAAAGAGACTGAGTGATAGGAATTGTGTTCAGACAGCACTTTCATGTTGGATAGTTGAGTCTCAATCATTGCACCATCTCTGATCTCCATATATAAATCCTTAATCTTTATCACATTATTTAAACCATCAAAATCGAATCGAACCAAACCGTTCGGATTGGTTCGATTCGGTTTCAATGTTTTAGCGGTTCGGTTTGGTTCCAATTTTTTGAAACCACATAGGGATGATTCAGTTTTACAAACTGAACCAAACCGAACCAATACAGTCGTATGTGTGACGGTTATCACACGTGGGTTGTTTGTGGTGGTGGTTTTTGGAGTTTCCATTTTCCTTTCATGAGGGATAAGTGGCCCCACTTGGGCCACTATGTGCACCCCTTGTTAGTGGAGATTTTTGCTAGATGCACATCATCTCCCATATAAATTAATGAGCTACCTATCATGCATTAAATCATGAAACCGAGTCACACTCAAACATTGGTCTGGTTCGATCGACCATCAGCATATTGCTTGACATTCTCATAATTTTCGCTCTGGTCGAACATGATACTAGAAATAAGGAGGGATGATCAATGAAATTTATTGCCACCATTTCATAAGAAGAAAAGAAATGAGAAGATGGTCATGCGTCCGAAATGGGAGGAGTTGGTAGCAATCCTCAACAAATCAGGCCAAGGCATATAATAAATATATAATAATCTTTAATATTTATTATTATTATTTAAGAAATAAATATTTAAATTATTTTTGGTATCACCAAACTGATCTTGCGGCTAAAATATGAGCGTTTATATTGGCAGTTTGACAAAACAATAAAAAACACACACAATATGGCAGGTAACAGCAGCCCAATAACGAACTTTGCCTAAGCTTTTAAAACTCAGCCTGGACCGGCCGGTTCGACTGCTGACTGGACCCCCGGCCGGTCCGGTCAAGCATGAAATCCCGCTATGACAGCGGACCGACCAAGAACCAATATACCAGGCATGGGTTTGCGGAACCGGGCGTGCCCAAGCCGAGTTATTTAATGCATGAAAAAAAAATTGGCCGGGACTTGAACCCAAATAACTTCCACCTCCAACATGTATGAGGACCAATAGACCAATTTGTCTTTGATAAAATTTTTAGAAATATATTATATAAATATACATATTAATTTAAAAATTAATTTTATTAAGCATTAATATATTTAAAATGAGTTTCAAGAAATGAAATTCTTGACTCACGTGACATAGTAAGTTCTTTAACATTTTATGAATCTGAAAGTTCCTTTTTAATAAAATAATTTTTACAATATTTTTTTATTTGATTGTGTTTGGAATGTGCCAATTTGATCACCACAAAGACGTGAATTTAGACTATCTTGTGTTTGAAAATACATTGGACTTTATTTTATTTTTGTTTAATTTAATATGGTTATATGACTTTTGAAAAAAAATGAGTTGTCAAATAGCCAATGGGCTGTCATTATAGATTTCCTGTGCTGCTATTGTAATTGGGCTGCTAATATTCAAAATCGGGCTGCTAACATAAACGACCTAAAATAATGATCGGGCAACTAAAAACATAAAGGGATCTCGCAGTGGAATTTTGTCAGTTAACTAACCAACCATGTGGATCAAATGGGAAGACCATTTTTGAATAACCAGTAAAATAGTAATCGCATGCGGAAAAAGTTAAAGCTAGTTATTATAGAGTAATTTTATGTGCAAATTGATTTTTGCTACTCGCAAATAATGATTATGTGCAAACTAAAAAACTTTAGGTCCAAACCAACTTGTTATGTGCAAAAAAAATATCACTTCAATATTTAATACCACATCAATTACTATTGTTGTGGGTCGCCCAGTCTTTCTCGGGTCTGGAGAAAACGAACCAGGTGTGCAAACAGTCAAAATGAACCACCACAAATAACAAGAGACGTTTTTTTTACATGAAAACCCCAGAAAGGGTGAAAAACCACGTGATTGGAACTGTATTGAGCCAAAATCCACCATCTTCTTGGAGTTTTACAGAGTTTGGTTTGATCTTGGAGGGCGACAGATCTCTACTCCATCACAAGTGCAAAAAATGAGGAAAAACAGCTAAGTCCTCGAATTATAAATGGAAACGCTCCGACCATAGAGTGTTGTTGAGCTCGCGGAACCTAGGTGGGAGCATTCCGGGCAAGAAATTCTCTAAGTCCACAGAGCTTCTGGAGGGAGCGCTCTTGTTGATGCGGAGCATTGATGAGAGCACTCTCACGGAGGTGGTTGACGTGACTTGAGGCATGCTAGAGCCTGAGCGCAATGAGTAGAGCAGAGAGAATTCCTCAACGGAGAATCGGCCTAAGTGTAACACCCCCTATCCGTCGCATAACATATAGCAGTAGCTCCGGCCGGGGCCCGACGTCATATACCACAGACAGACCGGGAGGTTACTCAATGGAAACCATCCAACTAAGAATCAACGTCCTACACAGAGTGCATTCTAGCGGAAGCAATTTAAAAGTTGCAATAAAATATAACCCAGCCAAAAGCATGAATGTCCACTAAACAAACCCAGAAGAAATGAACGTACAACACACCAGTACTTGGCCTTATGACATTACAATAGTTTACTCAAATTAAAGTATTTTCCAAACCTCGGCACGCAGGCCGGTCACACATGAATAATACAAGTAAACATTTATTTTTAGGCCTTCGAGGGCCGGCTCAGCAACATTGGCTTTTGCCCGCTATTTACCACTTGGTTCCGCAGCACCTGCAAGCAACAATCCACCGCAACGGTGGCAAACAGAAGCAACGGTCAGCTATGCTGACCAAATTATAACGACCCCGCCCCCAAACTTGGGGCGGCGATGCTCCTTCCCTGCAATTTGTTAGCATAACCACGCAGTATAGTGTAAAAACACTTCATCATAGGCGTGGGCACGCACGACCACACACCCCGTGCCCTTAGGGCACATTCACGGTGAACACGGTCAAAGTCCGCTGACTCACCACCACCCCCTGGGCGACAATATCTCGTGAGCATTATGGTCTTTTTGGCCAATGCCTAAGACCCTCTATCTATGCCAACGATAAGTACCAAGTACCTTTAGGTCGCTTTAACCGAACGACATAGAGCGGGTACGGTTCCGCCTAACCCGTTGCTCACACCGCCCTGTCACCTTAAGACATGGACGCTGGTCAAACTTCCCCGAGTCCCAATCCGATCACACATTTCACATAACCCAGTTATGTGCAAGTTAGCTCTCAGGACACCATGTTGGCAGAATCACGCATCTGCCAAGTTTTCCGGGTGCACCCTGGAGTTTGTCCCAAGGCTCCCTGTTGCAATCTACCGTGTAGAAAACCCGAAAAACAAACATCCTGCACGGAGTCTTCTCCGGCCATTCATGCAATGCAACATCACCGATCCAGACCAACTTGTCCGGGTAGGCTTCACACATCATGCCTATGTCCGTTTCTCGATTACGGACTCTACATGATAAACAACGGGGACTATTCATGTCTACCCGAAGGAACGCCTCACAATCACCGCAAACTCGCAAGAGCGGGCTTCCTATGCAAAGGAAAAGAGGACTTCACATGTCCTAGGATGAGAATCGTTACCCTAGCATTCCTCTTTGGCGCCATGGAAATCTATGCGGATGAAAAGCACCGCAATGTCCTCGCCTCCGTAGATCCGAAGTCGTCTTGCGATTTGAGGCTCCGAAGCTCCGCCGGCGGCCGGATCACTCATCCTTCTTCTTCCTTGCTTTCCCCTCTCTCTAAAACTTTAGAAAGATAATAACCAAAAGAGAATGAGGGTTTTCAACCCTATTCTCGGTTATACCATAGCAGGAACAACCCTGAACCGTTGGATCCTGAAATAAGGAAACAGACGGCCATAATTCGGGCTTGAAATCCAAAACCTGGGCCGAACACGGCTTGTGACACGCTCGTGTCCAAGGACGTGTACCCCACTCGACGCCGACACCATTCGCGTCCCGAAAAGTACACGGGCTCTCGACACGCCCGTGTCCGACTTGACACGCCCGTGTCATCCAGTACACGGCCGTGTAGCGGGCCGTGTTCCTCCATCGACACATGACCAACACCAACCCGTGAAGAACACGGGTATTGGACACGCCCGTGTCACATTTGACACGCCCGTGTCAAACCCGAACACGCCTGGGCTCTAGGCCGTGTTTCTCCCCCAACACAACTCGGCCAACTACCCGAGTAGGACACGGCCTGGGACACGCCCGTGTCTCAGGCCGTGTTCGCTGCTCGACGATCGTCGACTGAAATTCATCGACCACACGGCATCGTCGAACCCGATCACGACACGCCCCTAGGACACGCCCGTGTCCCAAGCCATACCAAATTCCAAACTTGGCTCAAAACGCCTCCCGTCGCTCTTTTGAGTTTCAGGGCGTTACAACTCTGTCCATCTTAAAAGAATTTCGTCCCGAAATTACATAAAGGAAAGATAAAAACAAAACTTAAACGGTACCTGAGTGGAATAACTCCGGGTACGCCTCAAACATGGTCTGCTCTCGCTCCTACGAGAGCTCCTCCCGACCGCAGTTGTCCCAACAGAACTTGACCATTCTGATCTCATTGTTACACAACCGCTTGACTTCTGAATCCTCAATGCGTATAGGCTTGACCTTCGTCGTCAACCCATTATCGACCGACACTTGATCGACCACAATTACTTACGAAGGCTTTTGCACCGCCTTCCGCAACACCGATATGTGGAATATATCGTGTAGACCACTTAGCTCCACTGAAAGCCTCAATCGATAAGCTGCTTTGCCAATCCGCTCCAGAACCTCAAACGGTCCAAGGTATCTCGGGCTTAGCTTTTTCAAGCGCAGTACCCACGAGACACCCTTGAACAACTTGATCTTCAAGTACACCCAGTCGCCGACAGTGAACTCCACGTTCCTATGCTTGACGTTATAGTACTTAGCATGACGATCCTGATCGATCAGCAATCTCTCTCGAATCGTTCGAACCAACGACGTTGCATCTTCCACCTCTTGTCGCATGTACAACTTTGACTCACTCGTTTCCAACCAAGACAACGACGTGCGACATCTTCTACCATAAAGGGCCTCGAAGGGCGCCATTTGAATGCTCGCCTGGTAGCTATTGTTGTAAGCGAATTCCACCAAATATAGGTGATCTTCCCACTGCTTCCCGAAATCCAGAACGCACATGCGAAGCATGTCTTCCATCGTCCTATTGACCCTCTCGGTCTGACCATCCGTCTGCGGATGAAAGGCTGTGCTGAAACTCAGCTTTGTTCCCAACATCTGCTGCACCAACCTCCAATCATTGGACGTGAACCGCCCATCTTGGTCACTCACGATGCTGCGGGCACACCGTGAAGCCGTACAATATTATCCACATATAATTTCCCCAATTTTTCCACAGAATCATCCTTCCTATGCAGAATGAAGTGCGACACTTTCGTCAAACGATCTATGACTACCCAGATGGCGTCGTTTCCCTTCCGCGACCTTTCAAACCATGCACAAAGTCCATAGTAATGTCGTCAAACTTCCACTCTGGAATATGCAAGGACTTCAAGAATCCTCCAGGATTTTGGCACTCCGCCTTCACCAAGGCGCGTGTTTGACACTTCACCACATAGAGTGCCACATCCTTCTTAAGCCCTGGCCACCAGAACAATTTCTTCACATCGCGGTACATCTTCGTGCTCCCCGGGTGAATCGAGTACTTAGTATGATGCGCCTCGTATAATAATTCCACCCGCAATTTGACCATATTCGGGACGCAAAGACGACCGTCCTTCCATAGCAATCCATCCTCAACAACAAATTGGGAATTTGACCCATCCAAAGCATCAACCATGATTTGCTTCATGCGGACATCCATATCCAGAGCCTGTCGAATCCGATCAGCTAGGTCACACTGAACTTCTGTCCAGTTCAATAGCGCTTCGGCACTTGTTTGCTTGTCTACGAAAGAGATCTCCAACGCCTCCAACTCCCGAACCAACTGCTCGTCATGGATCGACAGCCAATTGGCTTGAGCTGGGGCCCAGCGATTCAATGCATCCGCAACTGCATTGCCTTTCCCAGGCACATAATGAATTTTGAACGTGTAGTCCCCCAGGAACTCCATCCATCTCCGCTGTCGCATGTTTAGATCTTTCTGATCCAACAAGTATTTCAGGCTCTTGTGGTCGGTATAGATATCGACCTTCACCCCGTACAAGTAGTGCCTCCACAGCTTCAAGGCAAAAATCACGGCCGCTAACTCCAAGTCATGGACCGAATAATTCCTCTCATGTACTTTCAGCTGTCGCGAGCCATACACTATCACACTTCCATGCTGCAGTAGGACACAACCCAATCCACTGCCCGAAGCATCGCTATAGATCTCAAAACCTTTGGTCCCACTCGGCGAACTCAGCACAGGCGCCGTGGTCAACCGACTCTTCAGCTCCTCAAAAGCTCGTGCGCACTCCGGCGTCCAAACAAACTTCTGCTCTTTCCTCATTAGAGTCGTGAGGGGTAACGCTATCCGCGAGAAGTTCTCCACGAATCGCCTGTAATAGCCGGCAAGCCCCAGAAAACTCCGGACTTCCGCTACCGTAGACAACATAGACCACTCTCGTATCGCAACAATCTTCGCCGGATCCACCACAATTCCCTCTCCACTGACTATGTGACCAAGGAACGCTACTGAGGACAACCAAAATTCGCATTTGAAGAACTTGGCATACAATTGATTCCTCCTCAGCGTCTCCAATATCAAATACAGATGCTTAAAGTGATCCTCCTCATTCCGCGAGTACACCAATATGTCGTCGATGAAGACGATCACAACGTGGTCTAGGTACTCCCTGAAAGTCCTGTTCATCAGATCCATGAACACTGACGGCGCATTCGTCATCCCAAATGACATGAACATAAACTCATAATGCCTGTATCTCGTACTAAAAGCTGTCTTGGGGATATCACTCTCCCTTATCCTCAGCTGATAATACCAGGACTTAAGATCCAATTTTGAGTACACCGTTGACCCGACTAACTGGTCGAACAGATCATCAATCCTCGGGATCAGGTACTTGTTCTTCTCCGTTAGCTTGTTCAGTTCTCGATAGTCGATACAAAGTCTCAAGCTTCCGTCCTTTTCTTAACAAAAAGGACCTAGTGCGCTCCAAGGACGAACTTGGACGCATACCCCTACTCCAACAACTCTTGAAGTTGAACCTTCAGCTCCGCCATTTCCTTAGGTGCTAGCCGATATAGAGAGCGTGACACAGGTTTCGCACCTGATACTAGCTTGATGGTGAAATCAATCTCCCGTTGAGATGGGGCTCCAGGAAGATCGCCAGGGAACACATCAGGGTACTCAGATACCACTGAAATACTGTCCAACGTAGGCTTAGGCTTTGCAACCTCCACTAGCGTGAAGAACAGCTCTGCTCCAGCACGAACCGCCTTCACCACCTGAAGATCAGACATCAAAGTCTTACTCGACCCCTTTCAAGCCCGTAAAAGTCGTCTCACGACCAGTTCCCAACTTGACCTCCTTGCGATTGCAATCAAGGTATGCCTGCTGCCCCGAGAGCCAGTCCATACCAAAAATTACATCAAACTCCACCAGCGGTAGTAACGATGCTTGCAAGTCAAACTCTTGACTCCCAAACATAACGAAGCACCACAACCTCTATCTGCGCTCATTGAGCACCCATTAGACAACAACACATCCAATTTGTCCTTTGTCATCGAAGACGGTACTCCGATGCGCGATACAAATCCTTCGGACAAAAGAATGTGAAACTCCTGAATCGAATGGTGCTCTCGCCGGATAATCGAAAATCAAAACAAATCCTAGCACAAGCAGTACTAAGCTAACAAGCGCGAGGGCAACAAGTATTTACAGCTAATTGCTATAACTTTAGACCGTACCTGTCACCACGTCAGCGTGCTTCCTATCTCCTGCTGGCCTAGGATGTGCTCTTTAGGCTTCCTCTCAGACTTTGGGCGTCCGCTCCAACACTCGCGGGCAAAATGCCCCGACTTCCCACAATTATAACATGCGCCCGGGGTTCGGCCTATAGTTGCCCCCGAAGCACCAAAAGGAGGGGCTGGACCCGAAGTCCTAGCCTTCTTATACCACTTACAATATCCATACTTTGAGGTAGCTGGCACTTGGAACTCTGTCTTCTCAGCACTAGAGTCCTTCTTCTTTTGGACTCTCCTTTTCCGCGTTGTGCGGGGTGGAGCTCTTATAGGACTTGCAGAGTTCGATACCCTACTCACTGGCATCCGGTGAGTCTTTCCCAACTCTACTTTCGAAGATCTAGCCGACTCCACCAAGGCTCGGAATCCCAGTAGTTTTGGTCCTAGCAGTAGAATTCGCAGCTCGCCACGTAGATCATTATAGAATCTATCAACTATAGACTGCTCGTTCTCCAAATCAAAGCATGGGTAGCGGCTTATCATAAGAAATGCATGCAAATATTCATCAACTGAGTGCGTACCTTGCACTAAGAACATATTCAACTGCTGACCTGATGGCCTTCTAAATGCCATTTGATCCAACACACCACCCGACATTGAATCCATCTTAGGGACAAAGGGTTGCACATTGCTTCCCTGCTGTGCATTAGTCACAATGAACACCGCTTCAACGATCCTTCTTATGGTTTCAAACGAAAGGGGGGATCTCAAGCACGTCGTTGGGTGCACTATAATCCTCAGAAAACTGATGCTCTGACAGCCCTGCACCACTCTTGGTCACCTATAGTCGTACAGAACACCATTAAGTGACTGAACAATATTGCAAAAAGCAATTATAGGAACACACATGTTCCTCAAACACGTGTATTTTCATTCCTAAGTGGACATTCATGGGTTCTTTTGATGTTATAACGATGACGCACACGCATGTGCTCACCACCCCTTAAAAGAATTCATCCACGAATTCATTTAAGTTGACCGAAACCAGTAGTCTGATACCAAATTGTAACACCCACTATCCGTCGCATAACATATAGCAGTAGGTCTGGCCGGGGCCCGATGCCATATACCACAGACAGACCGAGAGGTTACTCAATGAAAACCATCCAACTAAGAATCAACGTCCTACACAGAGTGCATTCTATCAGAAGATATTTAAAAGTTGCAATAAAATAGAACCCAGCTAAAAGCATGAATGTCCACTAAACAAACCCAGAAGGAATGAACGTACAACACACCAGTACTTGGCCTTATGACCTTACAATAGTTTACTCAAATTAAAGTGTTTTCCAAACCACGACACGCAGGCCGGTCACACATGAATAATACAAGTAAACATTTATTTTTAGGCCTACGAGGGCCGGCTCAGCAACATGGGATTTTGCCAGCTATTTACCACTTGGCTCCGCAGCACCTGCAAGCAACAATCCACCGCAACAGTGGCAAACAAAAGCAACGGTCAGCTATGCTGATCAAATTATAACGACCCCACCCCCAAACTTGGGGCAACGATGCTCCTTTCCTGAACTTTATTAGCATAACCAAGCAGTATAGTGTAAAAACATTTCATCGCAGGCGTGGGCATGCACAGCCACACACCCCGTGCTCTCAGGGCACATTCACAGTGAACACGGTCAAAGTCTGCTGACTCACCACCAACCCCTGGGCGGCAATATCTCGTGAGCATTATGGTCTTTCTGGCCAATGCCTAAGACCCTCTGTCTATGCCAATGGCAAGTACCAAGTATCTTTAGGTCGCTTTAACCGAACGACATAGAGTAGGTACGGTTCCGCCTAACCCGTTTCTCACACCGCCCTGTCACCTTAAGACATGGGCGCGAGTCAAACTTCCCCGAGTCCCAATCCGATCACACACTTCACATAACCCAGTTATGTACAAGTTGGCTCCCAGGCCACCATGTTGGCAGAATCACGGATCTGCCCAGTTTTCCGGGTGCACCCTGGAGTTAGTCCCGAAGGCTCCCTATTGCAATCTACCGTGTAGAAAACTCGAAAAACAAACATCCGCACGGAGTCTTCTCCGGCAATTCATGCAATGCAACATCATCGATCCAGACCAACTTATCCGTGTAGGCTTCACACATCATGCCTATGTCCGTTTCTCGATTACGGACTCTACATGCTAAACAACGGGGACTATTCATGTCTACCTGAAGGAACGCCTCATACTCTGAGCAAACTCGCGAGAGCGGGCTTCCTATGCAAAGGAAAAGAGGACTCCACATGTCCCAGGATGAGAATCGTTACCCTAGCATTCCTCTTTGGCTCCATGGAAATCTATGCGGATGAAAAGCACCGCAATGTCCTCGTCTCCGTAGATCCGAAGTCGGCTTGCGATTTGGGGCTCCGAAGCTCCGCCGGCGGCCGAATCTCTCTTACTTCTTCTTCTTTAATCTCCCCTCTCTCTAGAACTTTAGAAAGAGAATAACCCAAAGAGAATGCGGGTTTTCAACCTTATTCCCGGTTATAACACAGCAGGAACAACCCTGAACCGTTGGATTGCGAAATAAGGAAACGGACGGCCACGATTCGGGCTTGAAATCCAAAACCTGGGCCAAACACGGCTTGTGACACGCCCGTGTCCAAGGCCGTGTGCCCCACTCGATGCCGAAACCGTCGCGTCCCGAAAAGTATACGGGCTCTCGACACGCCCATGTCCTACTTGACACGCCCGTGTCATCCAGTACACGGCCGTGTAGCGGGCAGTGTTCCTCCATCGACACAGGACCAACACCAACCCGTGAAGAACACGGGTATTGGACACGCCCGTGTCACATTTGACACACCCGTGTCAAACCCGAACACGGCTGGACTCCAGGTCGTGTTTCTCCCCCAACACAACTCGACAAACTACCCGAGTAGGACACGACCTGGGACACGCCCGTGTCTCAGGCCGTGTTCGCTGCTCGACGATCGTCGACTGAAATTCATCGACTACATGGCCATCTTCGAACCCGAGCACGACACGCCCTTGGGACATGCCCATGTCCCAGGTCGTGTGACCCCTACTAAATTCCAAACTTGGCTCAAAACGCTTCCGTCGCTCTTTTGAGTTTCGGGGCGTTACACTAAGTCCTCGGTCTCTCCAGGAAATCTCAGAGCTCTCTCTTGTCTCTGGAGTTGCTTGTCTTCAAATGAAGGTCTGGGGGATTATTTATAGTTTTCCAGATGGTCATGATGGTAATTGCGTCGGGAAGTGATTTGTGTTGGTGAATGATGTTGCTCCATTTTATTCACATGAATCGCCATTTTTGTCAAAATGACGAGAGTGCCCCCTCCCCCCGGGCAGTTCAGACAGCCTAGGCAGGTGGACGGAGGCGGCGGCCGGCGACGAAGGAGGTGGCCGAGGGCGGCGAGGGTCGCTGGTGTCGGTGACGGCGACGACGGCGGCAGAGACGACCGGCGATACCGGTGGCGGCGACCGCCTAACAGCGGCGATGACGTCATCGGCGCGCCCACGCACGGGGTGCATTTGCGCGAGTGTAACCCCGCACGTGACGCGTGGTGGCGCAAGACGCGCGGCCTCACACCACGGCCGTGTAGCGCGGTCCTACAACCACGTGGGCTGGCGTATCACTTGCGCGGTGTCGCGGCAGTGCTGCTGCGCGCGCGGGCTGCTGCGCACGAGGGTAGATCCGCACGATGCCACAGTAGTGTTGTCGCGTGCGGGGCTGCTGCTCACATGGTGCAGCGGCAGTGTTGTCGCGTGTAGGTTGTCGCGCGCGGTGCTACAGTAGCGTCATTGAGTGTGATGTTGGTTGCGCGCGCGGTGCTACAGTAGCGTCATTGCGTGTGATGTTGGCTGCGCGCACGGTGCTGTGGCAGCCCTGCCGTGCACGGTGCTACATGCAGGCGGCCGCATGCAGGCTGTTGCTACGCGCAGACTGCTGTGTGCAGGTCGTCGTGCGTGTGCGGCTGCGGTAGCGCCGCTGCATGCAGGCGGTCGTTGCTAGGGCATGCGTGTGTGCGAGTTACACATGGTCCTTGCATGCGCACTTATGCGTGGCACTCCTGTGTGGGCTTGCTTGGTCCTGTTGGCTCCTCTGCATGTCTTTGATCGAGCTCTGATTTAACTTAGAAGTTTTGGAGAAACCCCATCAATTATATAAAATCAGTTTTAATACAAAACTTTAGTGCGCTAAAACCATTCTTTTCCTTCTCCAATTGTTAGTCCAAAAATTAGTTATCACCAGCATTAAAATATAAAAAGTTACTGGATCAATAAATTTTTTTAAAAATGAGTCATACTTCAAGTTAATCAATAACTTACCATATATTCAATATATCAGGTGGGAGAACTTGCTACCAAAATAAACGTCATAAACTATGTATAATGTTGCATGTTGAAATTTTAATGTTAGTAAACTATTTGTAAATAATTTATAGTATCAAAAAAATTATCGTACCTTGCAATCAATTTTTCTTTAAGTCATTTTCTTTGAACTTCTCTCAGTGCTCCGCATTTTCTTCCATATGTCTTCTCCAAAGAGATATTGTAGGTGGTAATGGAAAATCGTCGCGTATTTGCAATTGAAAAAAATGATTACCATTTACAAATCCGATGTAAACTATCTTGGGAGACGTCAGAGGAGGTGAATGCAAATGTAGAACCATGAATGACTAGTATCTAGATAAGTGAACAAACACTATGTTATAGCATGAAGCAACCACTAATCCAATATTGGGCATTGACATCCACTTGTCTTATGGAGCTGGAGTAATGGCATAATCCAATGAACTAAGCAGCACCAATCTTCTTTTCTTACTAAATATGTTGTCATACATGCTTTCTCTAGTTTGTAGCTTCAATGATAGCTTATGCATACCTTCATCCAATCAGTACCCATGCCCAATGCATTACTAACCACTATGTAGCCACAATGACCATCTGATAATACATCAACCACATCGGTAACATACTCAGAAATATATGGTGGCATTTCCCTTTGCACAATACGTAGCATTCTGCTCTCTTTTAATACCACCTTTCGCGTAGATTGTAATGTACTTGTAACTTGTGACGGTTGTTCATCCATCAATACATACTCAAATAAAGAAGGATTGCGCTTTGTAGATTTTGCATCATTCTTGAACTTTTTGTAGCTACCTCGTGGCCGACCTTTCAATACTTTTGGTAACATAGGCTCCAATGTTTGAGTTGATGCCAGACTCATTATATCATGTAATTTCTTCTTTATTTCTTGTTTTTGTAAAGCACGTATATTCTTGCATCTCTTCAAAGTACCCTCCATTTCAATATCTATTTCACTTTCATTCACAACTTCAACTTTTATGTTCTCATCAGTGACTTTGTTATCTAATGTCAATTGCTTTCAATGATTGTGGATCATCCAAAGTAGAAAAGAGTTAGCATTTGACATATAAGCGACTAAATCATGTGCACATGGTAGACCCAATGTATGTCGGCATTTATGTGTGCAATTGCTCATATATACACACTCATTCTTTGTTAAGAGTACTTCCTTTTTTTATCAAATCCAAGGCGGTGGAAGAGATGTGCCCAACAAGTTCGAAGTATAAAGGACCAGTAAACTCTGTATTCAGTTAAATTATACTTAGCCTAAAAGCTCTCCTTATCTTCGAGTGTTGTAATGCAAATATTTGATTGAAGGTCTTCCATATTATTGTTAGATTTCCAATGGAGACTTTAAAATTTTTTTTGATGACTGTGTCTACTTTTGGCACGATTGGTAGTAGAATTATCCAAGTACAAGAATCTATCTATCCATGCAGAAAAAAAATTCTTTATATGGTTCAAGCCAAGTGGAAAGCACATACGAACATACATCAAAATAATTTCCATTATACTCTTGCAACATAGAAGCAACCCGCTCACTAACTCATTTTCAATGCGCGACTCAACAATAATATGTTATTCAGTCAAAAATTTCTCCCACAACTTGCCATTTTTGGAACTTTTTGCATTTAGCCAAAATGTTCCTACTTATATGTACCTTGCATAGAATGTTGGTCCAAAATAGATTTAAAACAATCTAGTGCCCAAGCATAACTATCTTGTGTTTCATTTGATATGAAAGTAAATGCTAAATAAAATGTTTGATTGATAGAAGTTACTCCAATAATGTTAAGCAATGACAAGCAATACCTATTTTTCTTGTAGGTACTGTCCATAAAAATACAGTCGGAAAACATTTTAGTAAGTTGAACAGAAACTGAGTGAGCAAGAAAATAAACTCTCCAAAGCACCACTCTCTTTTGAAATTCGGTTATAACTAACGTAGTCGTATTCGATAATGCATTTATATAAGAATTGAATAGGTGTTCCACCTTGTAATTCTTATTTTTGCATTTTCACTCTTTCAATTGTACACTGTTTGCAAGCTTATGCCGTTAGAGAGATCTTTTTGCTTCAATGTTGTAATCATTTTTCTTGGCTTGACACCTGCAATATACATCATATGGACAATAGCCTGTTTATTTGGTTGCAATCCCCATGCATACAAATGAGCACTTTTTTGACCTTTTTTGACCCTGCTCATTTAGGTACAAACCAACTTGTTATGTGCAAGCTTCTAAATGAACCATCTCATGATTATGAAACCAACACATGACTTCCAAACTCCACTCATCTGAATGTGCACTTTTTGACATTTTAAAGAAAACTTGCAACCACACCTTTTGGAGGTGGATTTTCTTTTGTTTTGTCCCGCCCATCCTTTGCTTCTGTTGGTTTTCACAATAATGCCCATGTTGGAACCAGCTACCCGATCCCGCTTAGAGTTCGGACCAGAGATTGCAGCCCACAACTACTCCTCTTGAACCACCCACCCGACACGAGTCGCAGACCTGAAAATAGACCGAGGGGTCTCAGCTCGGAGGTCCCACCCCTTACCCAGAAGAAACTCAAGTTCTTCCCCTCCCTAGCCAATGCTGAACTAGGTGCTTGTGAGGAAAAAAGTGGAAAGGTTCAACAACCTCATCCAGACACCTTGTCGATTTATTTATAGGCCTCTGAGTTTGATCTGCAAATATCCACACTGAACCGACCTAAAATTACCAAAATGCCCCAGATTGGGTCTGCCAACAGCCAAACTTCGCTGTCATGAAGAGCTATATGCAGACCACCCGGGGTAGAAGTGTAAAATTATCTAGGGCAGGAGAGTAAAATCCCCCTTGGGGGTAAAAAGGTAAAAACATCTTTCCACCTATGCGGCGAGTGGGGAAGGAGACTGGAGGGCGAGGCGATCCCACTTGATCGTTTCGCCGGCCTCTCGCCCCACAGGTCGTCTCGCTTTTTATGGCCAAGCTCGCGACACCAAAGGGCATCTTGTGTATTGCAGAGAACCTCCGTATCGCCCCATGCGAGTGGACCACTCGATCCCACTCGCCCATCAAGTACCTCTCGCCTGTTTATCCGTGTCACAGCTGCTGAAAAGACCTCCCGCGAGCCCAAGGTTGTACACAATTCCCGCTCTTTTTGAGGTTGCCCCAAGCTCGGAAAGAAAGTCCAACCGAGGCTCGCAGCTATCAGGATTCACCTGTAGGAATCTTTGGCGGGGCCCTCCCCTGGAGTCTATAAATATGAGACCCCCACCTCAACATGAAATGCCTCCGTTTCTCATTTCCGCTTCTCTTCCACCCTCAACATGTCTCATAGCCAGAGCTTTCGTGAGCGTCTCGCGATGGTGGGCAAGCAAAACAAAGCCAACGTGGTTGCCTTGATCCCGTCTTTGGGGCGTACCCCCGCCTCAGCCCCTTCATCCTCTCGCCCGAAGAAGACGAAAGTCATCGGTCCTCCCTCCTCGGCCGGCACGACCTCCTCGACACCCTCCACAGCTGATACACTTCCTCCCGCGTCTTCCGGGGAGAGACAGGTGATTCTTGATTCCTCTTACCTCTCTTTTCTCTTATCGTCTCGCCTATTGACCATGCTCTTTTAGGGAAACCTCGCCGATTCCCCTATGCCCACGAATCCTCCAGATGTCACCAACCAACCTTATCAACGCCCCGACTCGCCTGAGGAAATTCTCCCCCCCACCATGAGGAGAGAATACCTCTCGCGAATTGTGGGGAATCCTCGCATCCCGAGTAAGAAAACTCATCTCGTCTCCCTTATTTCACACAGATTCCTATTCCTTCACCTGACACATACGAGACCACAAGGCTAATCCTTGTACTCACGGCCCACAGCCGCGAGACCATCCTTTATGGTTTTTTATTTTTTCTGCGCAGGTATCCAGTTCGACTCGAATACTGAGGACGCCCCCAGCGCTGCCTCCCCTCCCGCCTCTTCCTCGCCCAGATGAGATCGAGGACTATCTGGGTGATCCCATGGACACTCTGGAGTTGAAGCACCGGACAGCCAGATGTTTCGAAAGTACACACATATCATCCGCGAGATGGAGATGGAGAAGCAGGCTTCTGATCGGCGCATTGACTGGCTGGAAACTGAGTGCACTCGCCTCTCTGCCGAGATCGAGGCCGACACCGTAATGGATGGGACAGACTGCCAGGTCATCTTAAACGAGACGGACAAACATCTCCGTCTCGCGCGCTGCGGTCTAGTCGCAGCCCGCGCCTTTCATCTTCCTGGTCGCCCTCCATGAGCGGGAGGTCGGGGTGGCCGCTGGAAGTGGCTCAAGAACTGAGGGGTCCTGGATTCGTCTCGCCTACTTAATGCTTCCATGTAACTGTTACGAATCGATCGTCCACCCGCCCTTTTAACTATTAATTTGTTATATAGGTCCCCTCTGACGAGATGTCCGCCCCGTGCAGGATGAAATAATTTATTATGATAATTAATTATTGTGATATTCTTGTCAACCCGTCGTGTCATCTTGCTGGGTTTTTCATCATTGCTATGTTTAATCAGTCTATTCTTTAATTAATCACGATATTTTTGGCTCATCGGAAGAATCGCCGCAACGTTTCCGCTGCTCGGGTTCTGGAGAGAGAGAGAGAGAGAGAGAGAGAGAGAGAGAGAGAAGATGAACCGTCGGGTCGCCCCTTTGGCTTCTGCCTTTTCATTTTCCCGCTCATTCTCCTCTCCTCTCTCTATCCGCTATAAATACCGCTCTCCAGGATCTAGATGCTTCTATGCTTGTATTGTTGTTCTCTGTAATTTCTGAGATCCGGAGCTCTCGCCTACTCCTCCTTGCTTAGCACTTCTCGCGCCCCGCTCCCCCTTCACTCTTTTCCCCCTTTCTATTTTTGTCATCTCGCTGGCTATGGGGAAGAAGAAGGTAGAAGAAGGCGAGGGCCGCAACCACTGCGGGAGGCGGTTTGCCGATCACGATTTCCCCCTCGGCAGGATGTCCGAAGAAGACTACAATCGCTTCGCCGACGAGTTCCTGGCTGATGGCTATCTGTCTCGCCCACCCAAGGTCGGCGAGTGTATCAACACCTTCTACCCCGACGAGCTCGCCTTCCCCATCTCTCACTTCGAGGCGGGGCTAAGACTCCCCCTCTGGCTTGAGGTTAAACAGGTCTTCAAATACTTTGGTGTTGTTCCCGCGCAGTTCAACACAAATGCGATTTCGATGCTGGTCTCCTTCGCCAGCTACCTATGGCGAGAGCGTATCGAATTCAGCTTGACCGTCTTCCACAAACTGTTCATTTACCACGCAAAAGACGACGACGTTTCCTACTTCACAAGCCAAGGCCTAAAGGTATGCGAGACACCAAACAAGAATCAACATTGGCTCACTCGCTTCGTTTTCATCCGCGGGAACTTGGGAGGCATCCCTCTCACTCTGGTGTCGCCCGCCGAGGTGTACTACGAGACCCCCAAGGTTGGGGGTGCCGAGAAGGCTCTTTGTGACTTCTTCGCAGGGAAAAATTTCGAGGTCAACTTCCTTCTGCGAGACCTCGACTTGATTCTTCCCGTCCTTCCCGGTGAAGGTTTATTTGTGTTCCTTTGTCATTATGCTTATCTTCTTGCTTTATTCTAACCACTATCTCACTCAGGGGAGAGAACTATCCCTGTCCACCCCCTTATTAGAGCAATAGGGGTCTCACCCTTGCGAGCATGGCGGCGGAGGCGGCAAAGAAAGTGCTGACCCCCGCCCCAAAGAAGAGGCCTGGGGATGATGCCGCAACTTCTCGACATAGCCCAAAGAAAAAGATGAAGAAGGTGGTGTCCTTCCCAAAGGAGAAGAAAAGAACTGCTCATAAGGAAAGGAAGGAAATGTCGGGGTCCCTGACCCCCATTTCAGTGGAAAGGTCTCCCTCACCTCGCCATCAGGCAGTCTCGCCTGCCCGCGAGACGACCCTACCCGATCAAACAACCACCACCTCTGTCCAGCCCGCCGATTTTCCCCCTCGCGAGGCGGGCTCTTCCAGCCGCCCGGCCCCCTCCTCGCATCCAAATTACAACATGGGGCCCGTGACGGATGATGCCGCCGGTGTGCCGGTACTCTTATGGGAGAAGGATGCCAAACATGTGTCGGTGTCTACTCTCCTTCCCTCCTAGAAGGAGCAAGACCCACCCACCAGTCATGCCTTCTCCCTTGGGTACTGGCTATACGGAAGCCCTGGGACTGAGCCCGTGGATAACGAAGCGTCAGGAGACCTCATCCTGAAGACCACCCACGCCCAGTTTCGCTCCATGGAGCTCTCGCACCGGATCTCGCACCGCCTGGTCTACAACAATAAGAAGTGGAAAGAGGTCGAGGCCAGCCTTGCTGCGGAGTGCGAGAAGTCGAAGGACCTCGAGAAGCGGCTGGCCGTCGCCGACAATCTCCTCGCCCGAAGCTAGGGCGGTGTGGTAAGCTTTTTCACTGCCACTCGCTAGCTTCACTGGCTAGTTCTTCACAAACTTTTGCTAATTGATGACCTTCTCGCAGGATGCCGAGACTGCTGATCGCATGCGCTCGCGCATTGCGGCTTTAGAGGGGGAGAATAAGAAATTGAAGGCTGAAAATGCCCATCTTGTGGACAACACCATGCTCCATCCAGATCCGTTCCAAGCTCCCCCGCTACCTCGCTATTCCGTGGATGAGGTCGACGCCCTCTGCCAAGACTCCAACATCAAGATAGCGGAGCTCGTTCTCAAGATGA
The DNA here is from genome assembly GCA_039583875.1 of Platanthera guangdongensis. Lineage (NCBI taxonomy): Eukaryota > Viridiplantae > Streptophyta > Magnoliopsida > Asparagales > Orchidaceae > Platanthera > Platanthera guangdongensis. Next base: position 25,583,820 of record CM077167.1, read on the forward strand.
TGAAGGAGCTGGGGGTGGTCCGGGACGATGCCGAGACAGTCACTGTTCGCGACTTGCTCCCCCAGCTGTATGGAGAGACGGATGACAGCTCCACCTCCGGTGATGAGGAGTGACAGGATGTCAGAGTCTGGGGACTTCTCCCCCCTCCTGTTTTAGTTTATCTTCTATACTTGTAAATATTCCTGATAGTGAAGTGTTTCTTTTCTGAAATAGTGAAGTGTTTCTTTTCTATAATGAACAAAGAGAACATTATTATAACCTTTCGCATTTCTTACTTCATTGCGTTTTAATCATTGCCATCTCGCTTGATAGTTAGTTAAAAATGCAAGTCCTTGGGCATCTCCTCGCCCTTGCCGCGCGCGAGACCGTCTAGCCCCTTGCTCTCGTCTTGCCGCGAGATCAACCCGGTGCTGTAAACCTTGGGAATCAAATCATGGGGGGTCCCTCATTTTTATGCGAGGCCTGTGCCTTTAACAGTGAACACCCGCTCGCTGCGAGCGAGACCACCCGTGCTGAGTGCCAGTCAGAGATGCTCCTCCTCCTTGGCCTTGCCTCCAATTCTTCCATTTCCTAGGAATTTTCTTCCAACTTTCTGTCAAATATGGACACCATTTTTCGTAAGCTCTTACCACTTGACTTGCACCCGAGTGAGCCTACAGCCCTGCCAGCTAGGCGGGAGCCTGGTCAGCGTGTCTGCTCGGGGTCTCCACTCTAAATCACCTTCATCCACCGAGTGAGCCTACAACCCTGCCAGCTTGATGAGAGCCTGGTCAGTGGGTCTTCTCGGGGTATCCTCTCCAAACCATCTCCAACCACCGAGTGAGCCTACGACCCTACCAGCTAGATGAGAGACTGGTCAGCGGGTCTGCTCAGGGTCTCCTCTCCAAACCATCTCCAACCACCGAGTGAGCCGACAACCATGCCAGTTAGATGAGAGCCTGGTCAGCGGGTCTGCTCGGGGTCTCCTCTCCAAACCATTTCCAACCATCGAGTGAGCCTACAGCCCTGCCAGCTAGATGAGAGCCTGGTCAGCGGGTCTGCTCGGGGTCTCCTCTCCAAACAACCTCCAACCACCGAGTGAGCCTAGAGCCCTGCCAGCTAGATAAGAGCCTGGTCAGTGGGTCTGCTCGGGGCCTCCTCTCCAAACCACCTCCAACCACCGAGTGAGCCTACAACCCTGCTAGCTAGATGAGAGCCTGGTCAGCGGGACTGCTCGGGGTTTCATCTCCAAACCATCTCCAACCACCGAGTGAGCCTACAACCCTTCCAGCTAGATAAGAGTCTAGTCAGCTGGTCTGCTCGGGGTCTCCTCTTCAAACAACCTCCAACCACCGAGTGAGCCTACAGCCCTGCCAGCTAGATGAGAGCCTGGTCAGCGAGACTGCTCGGGGTCTTCTCTCTAAACCATCTCCAACCAACGAGTGAGCCTACAACCCTGCCAGCTAGATGAGAGCCTGGTCAGCGGGTCTGCTCGGGATCTCCTCTCCAAACAACCTCCAACCACCGAGTGAGCCTACAACCCTGCCAGCTAGATGAGAGCCTGATCAGCAGGTCTGCTCGGGGTATCCTCTCCAAACCATCTCCAACCACCGAGTGAGCCTATAACCCTACCAGCTAGATGAGAGCCTGGTCAGCGGGTCTGCTCGGGGTATCCTCTCCAAAAAACCTTCAATCACAGAGTGAGCCTACAACCCTACCAGCTAGATGAGAGCCTAGTCAGTGGGTCTGTTCGGAGTCTCCTCTCCAAACAACCTCCAACCACCGAGTGAGCCTACAGCCCTGCCTGTTAGATGAGAGCCTGGTCAGCGGGTCTGCTCGGGGTCTCCTTGCAGCCATTTTCACATTTCACCTATAATGTAATGAAAAGAGACACCTGTGATTTCATCATATCAGAAGGTCATATCAAAATTACAAGTATTGAACCATAAAAACGCAACGAACAGAGAGTGTTATGGATAAAATCTTTTTAAGTCATCGCCACTTCGGGCGCGATCAAGGGGTACCCCGTCCACATCCTGGAGGTTGTACCCTCCCGACTTCAAGACCTCCTTTACTATAAAAGGAACCTCCCAATTTGGATTGAGCTTCCCTACGGAGGCCCCTCTACCTGCTGCATCCACCTTTTTGAGAACCAGATCACCCTTCTGGAACTGCTTGATCCTTATATGTTTGTCAAAGTACCTCGCCATCCGGAGCTTGACCTCCTCCTGCCAGACCATCGTAAAATCCCCGAGCTCTTCCACGAGATCAAGAGAGAGTTTTTGCTCTTCCTCGTTCTCTGCCATCCATCCTTCGTCTCCTTCCTTTGCAACAGCTACCCTTGGGGATGCGACCTCGAACTCTATTGGTATGACAGTCTCCGAGCCATGAGAGAGCTTAAACGGGGTCTCTCCCGTGGCGGTGTTTGGTGTGGTGCTCAAGGCCCAGAGAACTTAAAGGAGCTGTTCCACCCAGCTCCCCCTTAGATTCTCCACTTTCTTCTTCAAGAGATTGACAATGATCTTGTTGGCTGCTTCCACCTGTCCATTGCTCCGCCGGTGATGAACTGAGGCAAAATGGAGATCTATGCCCAAACCGATGCAGAAATCAACGAATTCCCTACTAGCAAATTGTGGTCCGTTGTCCATCACAATGGCCAGCGGTAGCCCATGCCTGCATATGATCTCTCCCCATACAGAATTTTTGATAACCTGTGAAGTCACCTTGGCCAACGCCTTCATCTCCAGCCATTTTGAAAAGTAGTCCACCATGACCAGCAGGAATTTCCTTTGACCACTCGCCTGGGGAAAAGGACCCACTAGATATAGTCCACATATAACGAAGGGCTAGGGAGCCGTGATAGTTCATAACCTCTGGGCTGGAAGGAGCTGGAGGGGGGCAAACTCCTGACACTTTTGACATCTTTTTGTGAACTCCTCTGTATCTTTCCTGAGGGTAGGCCAGAAGTACCCATGCCTCAGCACTCTCCCCTCCAAAGTCCGGCTTACTGAATGATTGCCACATTCTCCTGAGTGAATTTCCTTCAGAACCCTTAGAACCTCCTCCTTTGACACACATCGAGCCAACAGACCCGACAGTGTTTTACGGTACAAAGCCCCATCTTTTAGCAGGTAATACACCGACTTGTACCTAGCACGCTTCTTATTGAGATCGTCCACGGGCAGTTGCCCCGAGGTCAAAAAGGTGATAAAGGGGTCCATGCAAGACCCTTGCTGGCTTATCTCCATTGGCTCTCCCTCTTCTATGGATGGCCTGAAAAGTTTTGTCATCGTTCCTCTGGCTCGAGGGCCATACTTGGCAAGTTAATCAGCCTGGGTACTCTCCTCCCTCGGGACGTGCCGAATCGAAAAGCTTCGGAACTGCCCGATGATGTCTTTGACCTTCCCTAGGTACAGCTGGAGGGTGGGCTCCATTTCTTCGAACTCCCTTTGATCTGGCCCGCGACCACCATGGAGTCCGTCATCACTTCAATATTTTGTATGCCTAGCTCTTGAGCTAACATGAGCCCTGCTATGATATCCTCATATTCCGCTTGGTTGTTGGTGATCGGGAAGTGGATCTTCAAGGCCTGCTCAATCCTGGTCCCCTCCGGACTTACCAAGATCATTCCCCCTCCAAAGGAATTTCTTCATGACGCCCCATCTACCATCATCACCCAAGCCGCTTGAGGGAATGCTTCAGCCTCTTGTACCTCAACTATGTAGTCCACTAGGAAGTCGGCTACCGCTTGTACCTTGATGGCCAGCCGAGGAATAAAAGCGAGGTCGAATTTACTGAGCTCTATCGACCATTTGGCCAGCCTCCCTGAGTGCTCCACCCCCTCCAAGATGCAATGGAGGGGGTGATCCGTCACCACCTGAATAGAGTGAGCCTGAAAATATGGCCTAAGCTTTCTGGCCGAGATGATGATGTCAAATGCTAAATTTTCAAGGATGGGGTACCCGAGCTCCGCCTTCTTCAGGGCCTTGCTTGCGCAATAGATCGAGAATTACTTTTTCCCTCCTCCCGTATGAGAACCGAACTCACGACCCCACTCCCTACTCCCAAGTACAAGAGCAGGACCTCCCCTTCCCTTGGCCCCTAGAGTAGAGGCGTCTGGGTGAGCTGCTGCTTTAGAGCCTTAAAAGCCTTCTCGCATTTGGGGGTCCATTCGAACTTCTTCCCCCCTCTTAACGTCCGGAAGAAAGACGGAATTTCTCCCCGGCTCGAGAGAGAAACCTGCTTAGCCCGTCCTGCTTGCCGGTGAGACGTTGAACTTCCTTGGCATTTCTGGGAGACTCCAGTTCTAGGATTGCCTTCACCTTATTGGGATTGGGTTCTACTCCGGATGGGGTGAGAAGATGCCCTAGGAACTTCCCCTATTGGCTCCAAAAACACATTTCAGGGGGTTGAGCCTCATTTTATACTTTCTTGAGGTTGCAAAGGTTTCGTTAAGATCCGAGACATGAGATCTGAGATCTCGACTCTTGATCATCAGGTCATCCACATAAACCTCCAGGTTCCTTCCTTTCTGCTCTCGGAAGATCCGATCCATCATTCTTTGGTAGGTTGCTCCCGTATTTTTCAACCCGAAGGGAATCATATTAAAACAAAAGCACCCATCCTCCGTGACGAAGGTGACGTCCTTGACGTCTGGAGGATGCATGCGTATTTGATGATATCCTGAAAACGCATCTAAAATACTCATAAGAGAGAAACCGACGGTTGAGTCAACTGGCGTGTCGATTCGAGACAGCGTGTAACAATCCTTAGGGCACGCTTTATTTAAAAGAGAGAAGTCTACACACATTCTACACTTTCCCTCCCCCTTTTTAACCATTACAACATTACTCACCCTGTTAGAAAGTAGCGAAAAGAAGCGAAAAGTAGAGAACAAGCCGAATAAACTTTTGAATAATTGAAATTTTATTATCCAAAAAAGATATCTATTACAAAGGTATGCCCTCCCTTATATAGAATGGAGGAGAGAAGAGAGAATACAAATAAGAGATGTGGGACTAAAAATTTACAAGCTAAGCGGACTGTACAAAGTAAACCGCACAGGCCGCGCGGTTAGACAGAAGGACTAACCGCACGGCTACAATAAGAGAAGCAGAGAGGTCGCCTGTGAAGATTGCTAGACCGCCCGGTTTACAAGTCGCCGAGTCAAACCGCCAGACCGCGCGGTCTCCAACCCGCCAAGACAGACCGCCCGGTCACCAACTTCAACACTCCCCCTCAAGCTGGAGCATATATATCAATCATGCCCAGCTTGTCGCAAACATGCAGAAACGAGGCGGAGACTGGCTTGGTGAAGATGTCAGCTAGCTCTTTATCAGACGTGACAAACGGAGTGCAAATTTGTTCTTTTAAAATCTCTTCACGAATGAAATGGCAGTCAACCTCAATGTGCTTTGTTCTTTCATGGAATATCGGGTTTTTGGAGATGTATATGGCGGCCTTGTTATCACAGAACATAGGAAGAGGATGGTTGTACACCTCTCCTAAATCTAGCATGAGAGCCCGCAACCATTTCAACTCACAAGTGGTTGACGCCATACTGCGATACTCAACTTCTGCACTGGACCTGGAGACAACATACTGCTTTTTGCTCTTCCAGCTCACCAGATTTCCCCCAACAAAGGTGCAAAAACCTGAGGTAGACTTGCGATCCCCTTTGTCATCAGCATAACTTGCATCTGAGTAGGCTTCAATCCTCAGATGACCATTCTTCTGAAACAGTAATCCTTTCCCAGGTGCTGCTTTGACATATTCCAAGATCCGCAAGGCGGACTGTAGATGACATTCCCTAGGCGCTTGCATGAATTGACTCACCTTGCCCACAGCATAGGAAATGTCGGGTCTGGTCACTGTGAGATATATGAGCTTACCAACCAGACGCCTGTACCGCGAACTATCTGAAAGAGGAGGCGAATCATCTGTCCAGGTTTTGTTCTCCCCAATAGCCATGGGGCATCGGGCAGGTTTAGCTCCAGTCAATCCTGCCTCTTTTAAAAGATCAAGGGCATACTTACGCTGAGAGAGAACTAAGGAGTCGGGCTTCCGCGAGAGTTCGATCCCCAGAAAGTATTTTGGAGAGCCCATATCTTTAGTGATCAGATGTTGGCGAAGATGTCGCTTTGTCAGGGCAACCCCTTCCTGGTCATCGCCAGTGAGAAGAATATCATCGACGTACACAGCAAGAACAACCAGCCCAGAAGGAGTTTTGCGAATAAAGAGAGAGTGATCAGCAGAGCTTCGCACAAAACCAACAGCCGCCACAATACCGCTGAACTTGTCAAACCAAGCTCGAGGACTCTGCTTGAGGCCATAAATTGCCTTCTGCAGCCGGCATACTCGTGTCTCCCCCTGAGCAACATACCCAGGAGGTTGCTCCATGTAAACGGCCTCGTGAAGATCTCCATAAAGGAAGGCATTCTTGACGTCCAGCTGAGAAATCGGCCAATCCCGGTTGACGGCCACAGAGAGAAGAACCCGGATGGTGCTGAGACGAGCCACAGGGGAGAAGGTGTCAAAGTAATCAACCCCATAGGTCTGAGTAAAGCCCTTAGCCACAAGGCGAGCCTTATACCGATCCACAGTGCCGTCTGGGCTAAATTTGACCACAAAGACCCAGCGACAGCCAACAACATCAGTACCAAAAGGAGGAGGAACAAGAGTCCAGGTACCCCGCTCAGTGAGGGTCGCCATTTCCTCATCCATGCCATCTTCCAGTGAGGAATAGCAAGGGCCTCCTGATAGGAGCGGGGTGTGGCAGTGGCAGAGATAGCCAGTGCAAATGCCCTGCGAGAAGGAGTAAGACGATCATAGGAAACAACAGCAGCAAGGGGGTGTAAGGTACACGTCCGCACCCCTTTGCGAAGAGCAATAGGAAGATCCAGGTCAGCCGGGCCCGCGGCATCCGGAGCATCCGTGGTAGAGAAAGCTGGCCCGGGAGAAGAGAGCGACGGCAGCGGAGATGAGGGAGAGGGTGGTGGAGAAGGGAGAGAGAGAGGTGGAGGAAGAGGAGGGGGTGGAGACGGTGTAGTGGTGGAGAGTGTAGGAGGAGGTGAGGGAACGGAGGGAACGGTAGGAGAATCAGAAGCTGGGAGAAGAGGAGAAGAGTCATCCGAGAAGTAGGAGGTATTCTCGAAGAAGGTGACGTCAGCAGAGACGAACTGCTTACGAAGGACGGGATCAAAGCAACAGTAGCCTTTCTGAGTGGTGGAGTACCCCAGAAAGACACATTTGGTGGAGCGAGGGGAGAGCTTATCACGGGTGGCAGAAGGGGTATGCACAAAGGCAGTGCATCCAAAGATTTGGAGAGGGAGAGGAAACGGCTCCTTGCCCGGATACAAAATGGAGAACGGGGTTTGGCCGTGGAGAACCGTGGAGGGGATGCGATTGATGAGGTAGCAGGCAAGGAGAACAGCATAGCCCCAATAGGAGCGAGGAACATGCATCTGGGTCATCAAGGTGCGAGCGACATCGAGCAGGTGACGGTTTTTGCGTTCGGCCACACCATTTTGTTGTGAAGTATAGACACAACTAGTTTGATGAAGAATCCCATTTTGCATGCAGAATGTAGAGAAGTCACGACTGAGATATTCTTGGGCATTATCAGATCGAAACACTTGGATAGAAACACCAAACTGAGTTTTAATCATGAGATAGAAGGATGTCCATACAGAGAATAATTCGGAGCGATCTTTTAACAGATACACCCACGTACAGCGAGAGAAATCATCAATGAACGTGACAAAATAGGAACTACCCCGACCAATGGTAAGAGTAGGAGAAGGACCCCAGATATCGGAGTGGATAAGATCAAACGGACTGGTAGAGCTACGAACGTGCTTTGGAGGGAAGGAGGAGCGGTGATGCTTGCCAAGCTGACAGGCCTCACAGTTGAGCGGAGGACTTTGAGGAGGAAGGTGGGGCAGAAGTTGACGAAGAAGACGGGGAGGAGCATGACCAAGGCGGAGATGCCATTGGAGAAGATCTGTGGAGGTGGAGGAGAAGGTGGAAAAAGCAGAAATGTTGTCTAGGAAGTATAAACCGCCACTCTCAGTCCCAGTAGCAATCGTCCGTTGGGAGTCCGGATCCTGAAAAGAGCAAGAAGTAGAAGTAAATGTGACGGAACACTGTAATTGCTTGCAAAGAGAGGTAACAGATAATAAGTTGCACGGGAACTGTGACACGTAGAGAGTATCCGCCAAGTGAAGAGACGGAGTGACATGAACTATCCCTGTTCCATGAACTGAGGATGAAGAGCCGTCAGCGAGAGTAACCGGGGGCAAGCGAGCATGTTTTTCCAGGAGAGAGAAACACGGGAGATGGCCGGTCATATGATTTGTAGCACCAGTGTCGATCAGTCATTTGCCCTGAGTAACAACGTGTGCACGACCAGAAGACGTGACAACCGAGGCGAATGGCGTGGAGGAGGATATGAAAGCCATGAAGGGAGGAAGAAGAAACTGCAGCGGTCTCGGTGACAGCACACCAGCGGCACGAAGGGCCACGACCAAGGTGCAGAGCACAAGCCGCGCGACTAAACCAGGAGGTCGCGACGACTAACAAGCAGGAGCGGCTAAAGGAGAAGGGCAGAGAGGCCGCTCAAACAAGGAAGAATCCGCGTGAAACCGCGGCGGGAAAAAAAAAGGGAAGAAGCCGCGCGAACACGAGCGGCTAGGATGCAGATCAAGGCACAGCGGGGAAGAAGTCGCGCGGACTGAAAAAGGCCGAGCGAACAGAAGAGAGGAGAAGAGCAGGTGACCGCGACCAAGATGCGGGTAAGAAAGGTACAACCCGCACGGTCAGGCAGATCACAGCAGTCAAGGGCACAGCGGGGAAGAGGTCGCGCAGACTGAAAAGGCCGAGCGAACAGAAGAGAGGAGAAGAGCAGGTGACCGCGACCAAGAGGCGGGGGAGAAAGGAACAACCCGCACGGTCAGGCAGATCACAGCAGCAAACCGCGAGTACAGAGACAACACGCGCGGACAGAGACAGACCGCAGCGACTAGGAAGTCGGAGCGGTAGAAAAGAACAAGGAGCGCGGCGACACGGAAACAGGTCGCTGCGACAAAGAGCAGAAGAAGAAGAGAACCAAGAAGAAGCAAGCCGCACGAACAGGCAGCGGACAGAGACAAGCCGCGCAGATAGAAACAATCCGCGCGGACAGAAGAGAAGGCAAGCCGCGAACAAGTCGCAGAACGCGGAAGACAAGCCGCGAACAACAGAGAGCGCACAGAATCAGGAGAAAATGACCGCGTGCTCTGATACCATGTTAGAAAGTAGCGAAAAGAAGCGAAAAGTAGAGAACAAGCCGAATAAACTTTTGAATAATTGAAATTTTATTATCCAAAAAAGATATCTATTACAAAGGTATGCCCTCCCTTATATAGAATGGAGGAGAGAAGAGAGAATACAAATAAGAGATGTGGGACTAAAAATTTACAAGCTAAGCGGACTGTACAAAGTAAACCGCACAGGCCGCGCGGTTAGACAGAAGGACTAACCGCACGGCTACAATAAGAGAAGCAGAGAGGTCGCCTGTGAAGATTGCTAGACCGCCCGGTTTACAAGTCGCCGAGTCAAACCGCCAGACCGCGCGGTCTCCAACCCGCCAAGACAGACCGCCCGGTCACCAACTTCAACACACCCATCCCGGATACTTACAGGCAGACACAAACCCCACCTTAAGTAGCTTTTCTACTTCCTCTCTAATGGGTCCGGCCATCTTGGAGGCGATGAACCTCTTCTTCTGCTGCACTGGGCGAGTGTTGGGGTCGAGGTTGAGACGGTGGCAGGCCACGTCTGCATCAACCCCTAGCATGTCGGCCGCACTCCAAGCGAAGACGTCAATGTTCCTTTTCACGCATGCCCTGATCTCCTCCTAGTCTTCCGGGCTCAGCTCGCCACTAACCTTAATCTTCTCTTTAATTCCTTCTTTGGTGAGAATCTCCATCTCGAGCACTTACACGGCTGCCTTCAGCCTTGACAGTTCCTCCTCTCCCTCCTGCTCTCCCAGCACATCATGTTCTCCAGCCTCGTCCTCCGTGTTGGTCACCACCATTTCCTCCCCAAGCTCCCCCAGCTCCTGATTGCTAGTATTCTCTCATTCCAGTAGTACGATTCTTCTTTTTCCCAACCGGGCCTCCCTTCCGGGGGACCCTCCTGCTTCCTCCATTTTTCTTTTTTCTTTCTTCCTCTCTTCTTCTTCACTCGACCACCTCTTCCTCTCCTTTCTCCTCTGCCATCCCCATCTATCCGTCCTTCTCTCTCGCCATTTCCAGCTCCCCCGCAATGCCTCCTACCACCTCCACTTCACACTCTCCTCCAACCTCTCTTTCTTCTTCCGCTGCTTCACTACCAAGCTCCTGCTGCCATTGCTCCATCCTCTTATCCATCTCCTCAGCCTCTTCCTGCCATGAGATGGTGTTTACCGCCGTCACGTAGCATTCCCTGGTCGCCTTCAGATCTCCTTGCACTATGATTTGGGTACCTCCGGAGTTGAGCTTCAAGCACTGGCGAAAATATGACGAAACACATTTGAACACACTGATCAAGGGGCGCCCAAAAATGGCGTTGTAACTGCTGGGGGCATCCACTATGACAATGCGACAGTTTCTGGATACCCCCTAGGGTTTTCTGGAGTCCCACTCCCCCTCGACCTCTTTTCTTTCTCCTGAGAATCCAAACAATGGTCCGTCTGCTGCCAGCCCTCTGGGCCTCCACCCTCATCTCGTTGAACACCATTTTGAAAATAACATTCACGGAGCTCCCATTGTTCACCAGGATCTGCGATACCGTGAAGTTCTCAATGGCGGTCCGAATCACCAGTGCGTCATAGAAGGGGTCCTCGTGGTCCGACATGTCCTTTCTCGAAAAGGTGATCTTCTCATCCGGGGGAGGAGATTGTGAAAGAAAAGGGATAATAATCTCTGGTTAACTCTAGAGGGGGGGGGGGGGAGTGAATAGATTTAATTAAAAATTCATTTGCAACTTTTTACAATTATAAAGTTAAGTGATAAAATAGGTGATATAATAATAGCTAAGAGAGGTTAATAAAAGCAAATAAAAACCAACACTAAGCTACCACAACACAAGATACAAGGAAAACAATAAACACACAGACAACACAAGAATTTTATAGTGGTTCCCCAACTGGGTACATCCACTGTTCTACCACCCTGGTAGAAATCCACTACAGGATTTGATCAGGTGACTGCCACCATAATATCTATTTTAAGGGAGATATTGCAACCCTTTAGCTTTTGACCAGGTGCCCAAAAACCAAACTCAAGTCTTTTGGAAGGTGACTTGTGAACCAGGTAAACTTTTGAAGGGAGTTAAAACCCTGTATAGTGGGATGGGAAAGAAAGTGATGTTAGTCTTCTCTTTTCTAAAAAACACTTTGAGAATACTTTGTGTGGATTCCAGATCTTGTCAAAGCTCCCGTGAGAAGTAGAGTTGTTCAGGATTGAGAAGCTTTGTTTAGGAGTGAGTAGGTCTTCAACTTGTGTAAAACAGATCCAGGAACTTTAGATGGATCTATATTGTCTCAGCAAATTCCTGGAAAGAGAAGATGAAGAAGACACTTGATCAGTTTGTGTTGTTCTTCTTCTATCTTCTTGAGAGCAAAGTGAGAGATGTGATTTTTTAGAGCTGCTGTAAAGTTTTTGCTCTTGCTAAGAATGTCTCTCAGCAATTTTTCTGCTCTGAAAGAATTATGTTTTTGTTCTCTGTCTGTCTTCTTTGGCAACAAATCTTCCTTTGAAATTTGAATAACTGCAATTAATGCCTTGCTAGAAAACTGGGAAGGAAAACGGCTAGCATATCTTTCATTATTCGTTTCACTAACTGTCCCGAGAAATATGTCAAATTAATCCTCTAATGAATACCATAATCAATGCTGCCAAGAACGACTATATTCATAGGGAATATAAGCATTGATTACTCAGGGAATTTATGACTTAATCATAATAATATAGAGGGAACATATAAGGAAAGAACAAAGAATAGACATCTTACAGAATTCATTGACCGGAGACTGATTTCGTCGACCTGCACTCAAAGAACGTAGATCTGAGAAATCCCGTTCGTCGACCTGAGCTCTGCGAAGCAAACACTGAATATAAACAACTGATACTGCGCTCCAAGAACGTCGACCTGAGAATCTGTTCTTCAGTTAAAGATCGTCGACCACAGAATATATCCTTTTGATGAATATCGTCGACCCGAGCTCTAAGTTTGTTGGGCTGAGTTCGATGAACGTCGAACTAATTTCCAGATAACTGAAAATCTTCTAAGTCTTGAATCTGAAGTCCACATCAGGCAGGTCCATGAAGTTTGACACTTTGGGGACTGGCCTAAGACCTAGAAAGAAAAACTAGTGACCCTAACTATACAACATGGGTCAACAAACCTAAGAAGTGAACCTAGCCCAAATCAAAACAGAGGTTCCAACAATCTCACCTTATTTGGGTGAGGTTACTTCGAAGGCAAATAAAAACGAAAACATAGCAAAACAAAAAAAATATAGAGATGATAAAATAAACAAGCTATCAGCAATAGATAAGAGCTATGGTACAGATATTGTTCAAAACATTAAAACAAACAAAAAATAAATTTAAGAGTCCTTGGGAGGGGCAAAAGATTTAGCAAATATGATTGTTCTGTTAGGATTGATTGCTTCTGTGACATTCATCTTCATGTCTGCATCACCAAGAGTCCTTTAAGCTACAGCCCTTGGAACAACTGCTTCAGGATGGAGTTGCATGTATTCATCTGCATTGAATAGCTTTCCCACCTGATATCTTTCAAGTTCTTTCTTCCTGTAGGAAGACATAGTAGAGAATTGGGAAGTATCCTTACCTTCCTCTCTTACTTTCCTGATCTGAGATAGAGCAATCAGCTCATTAAACCTAACCATCCTTGTATTAGGATCCATTTTAGGGCCATAGGCTACAACAGGAGGGCCTTCGGGACTAATGTCTCCTTTAGGAGAGGAAGAGATTCTAGGAGGGATTGAAAGCTTGGCAGGAGGAGGAGCATGGCTTCTAGAAGAGTGATGATGTTGTTGTCGGGGGTATCTGCTTCCAGAAGATTGATGGGGTCTGCCTTGCCTCTAATAGGTTTTAGTAACTGATGAGGGTTTCTGGCTAAGATTTCCAGTTGCACCAACAGCTGGAGAAGGGGGAGGAGGTGGATCTTTCCTGAATTTCTTCACTAGAGAGGATCCAGACTTCTTCTTCTCCAGTGCTTTAGCTTGATTTCTAGACAGCTTCATCCACTGAGGAGTTTTTTAAGTGAGAGGAATATTGTGCAGAATGTAATATGGAACATCATTATCAGGATTGGACTTGGGAGCAGCCTTTGCTGGAGCTTTTCTCTTCTTTGATTTGGGTCTCTTGGCATTGTCAGATTCAAAACTATCAGAATCAACAACTGTATCATCTTCAGAAGAACTTTGTGGATTGTCATATAAAGCATCTATTAACTTTTTAGTTTCGTGTGAAATTTGCTTGTATGCTTGAGGAGGAGGTGGAGGTAGAATAGCTTGGGGAGGGACAACAGTCTCTGAAAGCAACTGTGAATCATCTGCATCTTTATCAGTCAGAAGATCATTTTTCTCAGGATCTTTTTGCATTTGGGCAATCTCTAGTGCAATATCATATGCAATTACCTCATCTATATTTGGTATCGGGCTATCATCCATAACATAAGTTGGGCAACAGGTTCCACAATTATGTTAGAAACAAAATTTGCCTGAATGGCCTGAAGAGTTTCTGTACTAACTGGAGTTGTATAGCAAATAATATCTGTGCAGTACTTGGGAGAAACAAATAAAAGAATATTCCTATATAAGAGATCAAAAGAATCTAGAACTGACTTCAGTTCAATTGCTGGAGAAATAGAACATGTTTCAGAAAGAATATCCAAAGAAGAAACTAAACCAACTGACTCAGAATCAGTGTCCAAAAATTCTGTGAGATCTGCATCTGGTATCTCAGTATCAAAAAACTGTATCTCTGCTGCTATTGCTACACAAACTACATCTGGAACTGCTGCTGCTGCCATTGCTTCTTCATGAAGCATCTCCCCCTGCATGATTTCAGTAGGTACTGAAGCCAGGCTCCTGGTTGAAGAAGAAGGGGGATAGAGGAGGCAGACAGGAGGGCAGCAAGGGAGTTAATGGAGGCAGCAAGAGGTGCAATTTCCTCTGCTATGAGTTTCTTCAAGAGAGGGGTGAGATGAGTTATGAGGGTAGTAATGAAGTTGTTGTCCAAAGCAGATGGAGGAGGGGTTGATGATGGAATGACAGCAGGAGGACAAATGGAATCTGTCATGATTACATCCTATATGGGGAGAGATGATGGAGGGTTGACAGCTGGGGTAAGGATGTGAGGTGGTGTTCCATGTGGTGAGGATGATGGTGAAAATGATGGGGTTTGAGGGGAAGGAATGTGTTGAGGGGATTCGTGAGGGGATTACTAAGGGGATGATCCTGGGGTTATGAGGTCAAAAGATGGAGATAAAAATATGTGGGATGATGAAATATTTGCAAGATGAGGAGGAAGAGGGGAATGAGGAGGTGAAGGGACAGATGAGGGGATATTTTCAACCAGTGGAGGAGAGGTTATGACCACCCTTGTGCTTTCAGAAGCAATTGAAGAGGATGGAGCCTTTGAAGGCTTTGAGATGGTCCTTTCCCATCTACCAAACAAGGCAGATGTCAACCTCTTGGAGGCATTGATGAATACAGTCGGGGAGACTAATAGTTCATCAGCCTTGTCCTTCAAGAACAGACCTAAAATCCTTGCAAAATTCACTTCCTTCTTGGAATTCTTCCTTCTAATCAGATCAAACAGCACCTGTCCCCAGTTAACTTTCTTTTTGTTAACTAAGGCGCACATCACAAGGAACTGATGCCTTGTAATGTAGTCATGAGCAGTGTGTTTCCATAACAGCACCTTGCCCACGACATCGGCCAAGAACTTGTAAGCGACAGACAAGTTCTTCTTTAATATCTTATTAGGGTTTCCATCGGAATGACCCATCACAGTCAAAATATTCTCAAACTCAAAAGCATCTAAATCAATATAATCTATTCCATTTATAAAGAAGAAAATTTCAGAAAGAACTGCAGGGGATAGAGTAACCTGAGTCCCTGAGATGGAGCCGATCATTTCTATTTTTGAAGAGGTAGATGAATAAACCCATTCACAAATCTCTGCCACCAGCAGCCTTATCTTGATAGTCATGAGTTGCTTCAGATTTTGATCCTCAAAGAGCTGGAGAATGTCTATTAATATTTTGTTTGAGTGACTGAAAGAATCGAAGTCAATATCAAACCCAGTGTCGTACTTCATTACGTCGAGAGAAGATCCAGAGGAGGCCATGATTCAGGGAGAATCTCCTGCAAGAGCAATAACGATCAAGTGCAAAGGGAAATTCTAAAAGCGCGGGATATAGCTTGAAGAAGAAAGCCTAATAAAGGTTTTCAGAATATGAAACGTCAAGCTTCGTCCTGCGAAAATGAAATTCTTTGATCTTAGGTCGACGAAAAATTTCATGAAGAGATAAATTCATCGATCTCAGACTGAAGATATGGAGATATTTCGTTGTCCTTAGAAATATTTCCTGAAGCAGGATCGTCGATCTCTGGTTGACAAAACTGGCTTCACACAGAGATTTTGTCGATCTCCGATCGATGAACTCCCAACGAAAAGTTTGCAAATCGTCGATCTCTGGTCGACGAATTGTTTCCAGATCGTTTAACACTAAGGACAGATTTAAAATTAAGCCTTTTCATTTATCATTCCTAACTGATTCATAAAGAACAGATGTTTGGATTCATCCAAGGTCTTGGTGAAAATATCTGCCCTTTGCAAATCAGTGGAGATAAATTCAAGACTAATTTTCTGCTTGTTCACACAGTCTCTTATGAAATGATGTCTTATATCTATATGTTTTGCCCTACTATAATGCATTGGATTATGTGCAATAGAAATTGCACTGGTACTATCACAAAATATGGTTGAATTATTTAAGTTTTTCCATAATCCAGTAGTTGGTTTTGTATCCATAAAATTTGTGAACAACAGCTGCCAACTGCAATGTATTCAGCCTCTGCAGTTAAAGTGGACACTGATGTTTGCTTCTTACAAAACCAAGACACAAGCCTATCACCAAGGAACTGACATGTTCCTGATGTGCTTTTCCTGTCCACTCTACATCCAATATAGTCAGCATCAGAAAATCCAGTAAGCTCAAATGCTCACTCTGTTGGATACCAGAGTCATAGATTAGGGCAACCCTTTATATATCTCAAAATCCTTTTAATGAAAATAAGATGAGATTCCTTAGGGCTCACTTGGAACCTAGCACAAAGACATATAGCAAACATGATGTCTGGTCTACTTGCTGTGAGATAGAGTAGGGATCCAACAATAGCCCTAAAATTGGTCTGATCAATTGATTTTCCATGTTCATCAGAGTCAATCACAACATTAACAACCATGAGAGTTTTCATAGAGGAGGCATCAGCCATCCCAAATTTCTTAATAAGCTCATTTGCATATTTAGATTGGGATATGAATATGCCATCAGGGGATTGCTTCACTTGTAGGCCAAGGAAGTATGATAGTTCTCTCATGCTACTCATCTCAAACTTTGAATGCATAAGATCAGAGAATCTCTTGCATAGTTTGGGATCTGTAGAGAAAAAAATGATGTCATCTACATATATTTGTACTACCAAAATTTTATCATGATGCATCTTAGTAAAAAGAGTCCTATGTACCATGCCTCTAGAGAACTTGTGTTCTAAAAGGAAGCTAGCTAAGGTTTCATACCAAGCTCTTGGAGCTTGCTTTAGACCATAGAGAGCTTTATGCAATTTAAAAACATATGAGGAATGAGTAGAAGAGATAAAACCTGTGGGTTTTTTAACATAAACTTCTTCCTTTAGTTCTTCATTCAAGAAAGCACTCTTGACATCCATCTAGTAGACTTTAAACTTCTTAAAAGCAGCATAAGGAAGAAAAATCCTGATTTCTTCTAGCCTTGAAACAGGAGTAAATGTTTGATCATAGTCAATGCCTTCCTCTTGCCTATAGCCTTGAGCAACAAGCCTAGCCTTGTTTCTCATAATTACACCTTGGGCATCAAGTTTGTTTATGAATACTCACTTGGTTCCAATTATTGGATATCCTTTGGGCCTTGGAACCAAGTCCCAAACTCTGCATCTCAAATTGATTGAGCTCCTCTTACATTGCAATAATCCAGTGGGGATCTTGCTCTGCATCATTTATGGATTGAGGCTCAACTTGAGAGAGGAAACAGGCATGCATCACATCTTGGTTGAGTTGATGCCTTGTCTGTACACCTACAAACATGTCCCCAATCACTTGAGATTTAGGGTGATCCCTTAGTGTGACAAGGTCAGTGGGTGGAGTTGGTTCAACAACAGCATTTGGAGTTAATTTCTTTTGTGGAGTAATATCTGTTGTTGGAGGAGGTTCAACCACTTCCAAAAATTCTTCTTCACTATCTTCAACAGCTTGTGGAGGAGGATGTGATATGACCTTTGGTGTAAGGTTTAGTTCATCCATTTTCTCACATAAGTGAGGTACCTGTAATAAATTTGAGGTAGATGAATCTTTCTTCTTGTAATATATGTTAGCTTCATCAAATAAAATATGTACAGATTCGTTCATTTTTAAAGATGATTTATTGAAAACCCTATAAGTCTTGCTAACTTGGGAGTATCCAAGAAAAATTCCCTCTGTAGCTTTAGCTTCAAATTTTCTAATATGTTTCTTATTATTGTTATGAATGAAACATCTACACCTAAAAATTCTAAAGTAATCAATTTTAGGTTTCTTCCCTTTGAGTATTTCATAGGGGGTCTTACCCTTATATTTGTGTATCAAACTTCTATTCAACACATAGTTTGCTGTGCTCACAGCCTCTACCCAAAAGGATAGGGGCATGTGTGCATCTGCAAGCAATGTTCCTGCAGATTCAATGAGGGTTCCATTTTTTCCTTTCTGCTACCCCATTTTATTGAGAAGTTGTAGGAGCAGAGAAACAATACCTGATACCTTCCTCCTCACAGAATATTTGCTTGAGAAGAGATTCAAACTCAGTACCATGATCACTTCTGATCAATGCAACTGGAGTAGAATACTCAATCCTTATGCTCTTAAGAAAGTCTGTAAGGACTTTAAAGTTATCTGACTTATTTCTCAAGAAGAACACCCAAGAGAATCTAGAGAAGTCATCTACAATAACTAGATTGTAAGACTTCCTTCCTAAGCTTTGTATAGTAATGGGTCCAAAAAGATCCATATGTAGCAAGTACAGAATCTTAGGTGAGTCACTCTTATTAATTGACTTAAAGCTGTTTTTAGTTTGCTTACCTTCTTGACAAGCCTTACATAGGCTTTCCTTCTTGTAGGGGCCAAAAGACAATCCTCTGACAAGGTTGTCCCTAGATAGCTTAGAGATGTTCTTAAGGTTAACATGATCTAGTCTCTCATGCCAAAGAATATTGTTATTACTAACTTGATTAAATAAACATAGTTCTGAACTAGCAGAGTTAAAGTTCACTAGGTATATATTCCCTTATCTACAACCTGTTAAAACAGTTTGGTTATTTGAAGAAAGAATACATTTGGAATTAGTAAAGCAAACCTGATAACCTGCATCACATAACTAACCTATGGATATTAGGTTATGTTTGAGACCATTTACATATGCCACTTTTCTGAAAGTGACAGCTCCACTGTTGAAGTCTCCATAGCCATAGGTTAGTTAGGTTGTCAGGTGCCTTGAAATTGATTAGGTTGTCCTTGCATTCAGTCATGTGCTTTGAGCACCCACTATCCAGATACCACTTATTTTGAGTGATAGGATAGTTCTTCACCTGATCCTCTACAGATAGAGATTCTTCATCTTCTGAAGATTCAGCCTCTGACTGACTGCTGGAATTATCTATTACCATTAAGCAAACTTCCTTTGCCTTCTCTTCTTCATCATCATCACTGGAGCTGGAGGATGATGTCTCTTCCTCTGTATCACTCCAGGTTTCTATAACAAACCCTTTCTCCTTCCTCTTGTATTTGCTGGAGGAGGGCTTACTATGATGTATTCTTCTTGAATCCTTTTCTCTTCTCCTATCCTTCTTCTAAGCTTCTGGACAATCTGAGATGAAATGTCCAGACTTCCTGCATCCAAAACAAACAATTTCCTTAGATAGAGTCTTGTAAAACCTTGGCTTATCATCTTGCCTTGATGACTTTCTTCTGAATTCCTTCTTTGCTATCTTGAAGAATCTTTTGGCAAAGAGGCTCATCAGCTCTTCATTGACTGGAGTCCCTTCAGACTCATCAACAGCCTTGAATGTAATATTATGCTCCTTCCTGATATGTGTTAGAGTCTTCTGTTCAGCTGCTGCTTCCCTTGTCTTCATTAATTGCTCATAAGATTTGAGCTTTCCAAGAAGTGATTCAGTAGAGATTTCTGTCATGCTTCTAGTTTCTCTGATTGGCCAGATTCTTGAGTCCCATGTGCTAGAGAAGCACATAAGGATTTTATCATTGACTTCTGTCAGAGTGATGCCCTTGTCCATGGTCTTTAGCTCATTGATGATAGAGCTAAGCCTGTTGTACATATCACTCACTGACTCAACTTCATCCTTCTTGAAGTTCTCATACTGTGATATGAGATTAGATCTCCTATCCTTTCTCTCATCAGCAAATCTAGCCACCATCTGATTTAGAGAATCCCAGATAGCTTTGGCTGAAGTGCACTCAGCCACCTTTTGAAAGATATCATAAGACATAGTCTGAGCTAGGATATTCATGGCTCTGGCATCTGCAATCTTGGCTTTATTTTGTGCATCTATCCAATCTCGAGGTGGGACTGCACTCAGATTTGTTGAAGTTGAAGGAGTGGAGGCCATTGGAGTTGGTGGTCCTGTCAAGATTGAATTAAAAATGTTTTCATCAATAGAGTTCATGTAAAACTTTATTCTTACCTTCCAGATGACAAACTTAGATACGTTGCAAACTGGAGATCTGGTGCTAGCATACTCTTTATTTTGTGCCATGGTATAAAGTGTGAAAGGAACAAGATTTAATCAGAGATTATCTTAGGATCTTGGTTAGTCCAGGTGTTAGCCTATTAAAATAAAAATGACGAACCTCGCTCTGATACCAATTGAAAGAAAAGGGAGAATAATCTCTGGTTAACTCTAGAGGCGGGGGGGGGGGGGGGGGGGGGGTGAATAGAGTTAATTAAAAATTCCTTTGCAACTTTTTACAATTATAAAGTTAAGTGATAAAATAGGTGATATAATAATAGCTAAGAGAGGTTAACAAAAGCAAATTAAAACCAACACTAAGCTACCACAACATAAGATAAAAGGAAAACAGCAAACACACAGACAACACAAGAATTTTATAGTGGTTCCCCAACTGGGTACATCCATTCTTCTACCACCCTGGTAGAAATCCACTACAGGTTTTGATCAGGTGACTGCCACCATAATATCTATTTGAAGGGAGATATTGCAACCCTTTGAGCTTTTGACCAGGTGCCCAAAAACCAAACTCAAGTCTTTTGGAAGGTGACTTGTGAACCAGGTAAACTTTTGAAGGGAGTTAAAACCCTGTACAGTGGGATGGGAAAGAAAGTGATGTTAGTCTTCACTTTTCTCAAAAACACTTTGAGAAGACTTTGTGTGGATTCCAGATCTTGTCAAATCTCCCCCTGAGAAGTAGAGTTGTTCAGGATTGAGAAGCTTTGTTCAGGAGTGAGTAGGTCTTCAACTTGTGTAAAACAGATCCAGGAACTTTAGATGGATCTATATTGTCTCAGCAAATTCCTGGAAGGATAAATGAAGAAGACTCTTGATCAGTTTGTGTTGTTCTTCTTCTATCTTCTTGGGAGCAAAGTGAGAGATGTGATTTTTTGGAGCTACTGTAAAGTTTCTGCTCTTACTAAGAATGTCTCTTAGCAATTTTTCTGCTCTGAAAGAATTATGTTTCCATTCTCTGTCTGTCTTCATTGGCAACCAATCTTCTTTTGAAATTTGAATAACTGTAATTAATGCCTTGCTAGAAAACTGGGAAGGAAAATGGCTAGCATATCTGTCATTATTTGTTTCCCTAACTGTCCCGAGAAATATGTCAAATAAATCCTCTGATGAATACCATAATCAATGCTGCCAGGAACAACTATATTCATAGGGAATATAAGCATTGATTACTCAGGGAATTTATGACTTAATCATAATAATAGAGAGGGAACAAATAAGGAAAGAACAAAGAACAGACATCTTACATAATTCATTAACCAGAGAACAGATTTCATCGACCTGCACTCAAAGAACGTCGACCTGAGAAATCCTGTTCGTCGACCTGAGCTCTGTGAAGCAAACACTGAATATAAACAACTGATACTGCGCTCCAAGAACATCGACCTGAGAATCTGTTCTTCAGTCAAAGATCGTCGACCACAGAATATATCCTTCTGATGAATATCGTCGACCTGAGCTCTAAGTTCATCGGGCTGAGTTCGACGAACGTCGAACTAATTTCCAGACAACTGAAAATCTTCTAAGTCTTGAATCGGAAGTCCACATCAGGCAGGTCCATGAAGTTTGACACTTGGGGGACTGGCCTAAGACCTAGAAAGAAAAACTAGTGACCCTAACTATACAACATGGGTCAACAAACCTAAGAAGTGAACCTAGCCTAAATCAAAACAGGGGTTCCAACAATCTCCCCCTATTTGGGTGAGGTTACTTCGAAGACAAATAAAAACAGAAACATAGCAAAACAAAAAAAAATATAGAGATGATAGAATAAACAAGCTATCAGCAATAGATAAGCGCTATCGTACATATATTGTTCAAAACATTAAAACAAACAAAAAATACATTTAAGAGTCCTCAGGAGGGGCAAAAGATTTAGCAAATATGATTGTTCTATTAGGATTGATTGCTTCTGTGACAGTCATCTTCATGTCTGCATCACCAAGAGTCTTTTGAGTCACAGCCCTTGGAACAAACTGCTTCAGGATGGAGTTGCATGTATTCATTTGCATTGAATAGCGTTCCCACCTGATATCTTTCAAGTTCTTTCTTCCTGTAGGAAGACATAGTAGAGAATTGGGAAGTATCCTTACCTTCTCTCTTGCTTCCTGATCTGAGATAGAGCAATCAGCTCATTAACCTAGCATCCTTGTATTAGGATCCATTTCAGGGTCATAGGCTACAATA
Source organism: Platanthera guangdongensis (assembly GCA_039583875.1). Lineage (NCBI taxonomy): Eukaryota > Viridiplantae > Streptophyta > Magnoliopsida > Asparagales > Orchidaceae > Platanthera > Platanthera guangdongensis. The sequence continues at coordinate 25,606,093 of CM077167.1, forward strand.
AGAGGGCCTTCAGGACTAATGTCTCTTTTAGGAGAGGAAGAGATTCTGGGAGGGCTTGAAGCTTGGAGGAGGAGGGAGCATGGCTATGGAAGAGTGATGATGTTGCTCTTGGGGGTATCTGCTTCCAAAAGATTTATGGGGTCTGCCTTGCCTCTGATAGGTTTTAGTAATTGATGAGGGTCTCTGGCTAAGAATTCCAGTTGCACCAGCAGCTGGAGGAGGAGGAGGAGGTGTATCTTTCCTAAATTTCTTCACTGGAGAGGATCCATACTTCTTCTTCTTCTTTAGTGCTTTAGCTTGATTTCTAGACAGCTTCATCCACTGAGGAGTTTTGAAGTGAGATGAATATTGTGCAGAATGTAATATGAAACATCATTATCAGGATTAGACTTGGGAGCAGCCTTTGCTGGAGCTTTTTTCTTCTTTGATTGGGTCTCTTGGCATTGTCTGATTCAGAACTATCAGAATCAGCAACTGTATCATCTTCAGAAGAACTCTGTGGATTGTCATATAAAGCATCTATTAACGTTTTAGTTTCCTGTGAAATTTGCTTGTCTGCTTGAGGAGGAGGTGGAGGTAGAACAACTTGGGGAGGTACAACTGTCTCTGAAAGCAACTGTGAATCATCTGTATCTTTATCAGTCAGAAGAAGATCATTTTTCTCAGGATCTTTTTGCATTTGGGCAATCTCCAGTACAATATCCTGTGCAATTACCTCATATAGATTTGGTATAGGGCTATCATCCATAACATAAGTTGGGCAAATAGGTTCCACAACTATGTTAGAAACAAAATTTGCCTGAATGGCCTGAAGAGTTTCTGTACTAAATGGAGTTGTATAGCAAATAATATCTATGCAGTACTTGGGAGAAACAATAAAAGAATGTTCCTATATTAGATATCAAAAGAAACTGAACTGACTTCAGTTCAATTGCTGGAGAAATGGAACAGGTTTCAAAAGAATATCCAAAGAATAAACTAAACCAACTGACTCAGAATCAGTGTTCAAAAATTCTGTGAGATCTGCATCTGGTATCTCAGTATCAACAAACTATATCTCTGCTGATGTTGCTGTACAAATACATCTAGAACTGCTGTTGCTGCCACTACTTCTTCATCAAGCATCTCCCCCTGCATGGTTTCAGTAGGTATTGAAGCCAAGCTCCTGGTTGAAGAAGAGGGGGGATAGAGGAGGCAAACAGGAGGGCAGCAAGGGAGTTAATGGAGGCAGGAAGAGGTGCAATTCCTCTGCTATGAGTTTCTTCAGAGAGGGGTGAGATGAGTTATGAGGGTAGTGATGAGTTTTGTCCAAAGCAGATGGAGGAGGGGTTGATGATGGAATGACAACAGAGTACAATGGAATCAGTCATGATTCATCCTGGATGGGAGAGATGATGGAGGGTTGACGGCGGGGGTAGGGATATGAGGTGGTGTTCATGTGGTGAGGATGAGGTAAATTGATGGGGTTTGAGGGGAAAGGAATATGTTGAGGGTTTGGTGAGGGATTGCCAAGGGATGATCCTGGGTTATGAGGTCAAAAGATGGAGATAACAATATGTGGGATGATGAAATATTTGCAAGATGAGGAGGAAGAGGGGAATGAGGAGGTGAAGGGGACGATGAGGGGTTATCTTCAACCAGTGGAGGAGAGGTTATTGTTGGGTTTCTCTATGAGGATGGCACAACACTTGTGCACGCAGCGGAAAAGTAAACATCAAGAAAACCAAAAGAAATGGGATCGGGCCATGATAGTTGAATCAAGAAGTTAACATACAACTAGGCAAAAATTACCTCGGTGGCGTTGAGTCACAACTCAACGAAGATGCTCCAAGCTTTGTATTCCTGCTGGTGGCGAGTTGTACGTGGAATAATGTCCACGTCTCTGCAGAAATCCACACGAGCGGGAGACACCGATCTTCCGTCGCACGGAGATCGGGAAGGAGATGACCGCACCTTGCTTTCCCACGGACTGCTAGGCTTTCCGCACCAGGAAGAGAACCACCAGCGACGATCGCCGGAGAAGAGGTGGTCGACGGAGCGAGCACGGTGGCGGAACCCTTCCGTCGGCGGGATTCGGGATCGGCGGAGCGAACGAACGGCGGAACACTTCCGTCGCGAGATTTGGTTCGATCGGCTGCCAAAAGCTTATCCCGAAAACCCTAAGTGTACCTTTTATACCGAAGGCATAAATAGACTTAGGTTTATCGCTATCCGCAGACCACCCAGAAAAATATTGGTCCCAGTTTCGGCGAGTATCAGTCGGCGAGAATCGGCGACGATCGGCGAGAATCGCGACAATCGGCGAGAATCATCAAGCAGATTCGGCGAGAATCAGTCGGCGAGTAACACCTAGGATCGGCGAGAATCAGAATACAATACTCGACGATTCTCGCCGAACGCGGGGTGGACTATACTCGTCGACCGTCGACCTGCGGTCGACGATTCTCGTCGATCGTCGAGAATCAGAGTAACGATTCTCGTCGATCGGCGAGAATTAGAGAACCATTCTCGACGATTCTCGTCGATCAACAAAATCAGAGAATCATTCTCGACGATTCTCGTCGACCCTCGGTCGACTATTCTTACCAGTCCTCCAAGGCAACATTTGCCCAACCCGACGATCCTTTAAGGCAACACTTTGCCCATAACCCATTAAGGTTGGTGATTGGTAACCATTACCAACACAGTCAATCAACCAACTTCTCCACATCTCTTATGTGCGACCCTGCAGGCTCATATCGCGTTGGCAGTGAGATTACATGTTTGACCACTTCCATATCACCATGGTAACTCCAACAGACTCCCACTTGATCTTGAAAGTATCAAACCAAAAACCTCACAAACAATGAGCGGCATCTAGCAATGCATCATTGCTCCCCAAGCAATAAGAGTTTATAACTCATAAGCCTTTATGACCAATGTATCAGCGTTGTCTTTGTCCCTTTGTCCCTTACATCCGGAAAGAACTAGAGGCATGGACCGTGTCACCCTCGTAATAGCTCAATCTAAGTTTCTTGATCTTGGACGGAATTCCAGAGAATTGTGAGTCCAATATCACATATTGACTCAACCAAGCATGGCCATGTATTTCTCACTCCAGTTCCATCAAGGGGCCCATGGATGCAACTCCTGTCATACAGGAGGACAAATCCATATCTGCTCACACACAAACACCCAAATGATTCGTAACATGCCCAACAACCACCCTTATCATCAACCTTTCTCAAGGAAGACTTTAGATGGCATCAAAGCACGCTCTTCCTCACTTGATGAATGTTGTGACTTCAGGTCAAAGGACTACAACACCATTGTCAATTGAGACCTACTCGTGACACGATTGGATGACAATCCACAGAGTAGTCTCAGGTTGGGTCTGTCCAGTACAACTTGTTCACTAACAAGTACCCACGTGATGACTTGATATCACAATATCATGACCTGTGAGAACCGGTCATCAGTCAACGCACGTGCTGGTCTTCATGTACCATCATCACCCTTAGTTTCTATGATGATACTCGACCAGGAACCTTTAAGAATGAAGCTTCAAATAAATCATAGGCTCTCACATTCAAGTCACGTACTTGATGTCCCATGGAAGCGAACATTCTAAGGGTATCTATTATGTTAACATTCAACTATCACATAAAAAATTCATAATAAAAGAACTTGCCATTAATTGTAAGAGAAAAACTAGGTACAATGTTCATCATATGAACAAATAGCCAACAAATACATGTTTACATGCAATCCACAAGATTCTCACTAGAGTTGATCGTTTAGGTATCGTATACCCATCGATCTAGTATGACCATCATGCTTTCTCTGCGCGAGAGGCTTTGTCAGTGGATCCGCAATATTCTCCTCAGTCGGCACTCTGCAAATGTTCACATCTCCTCGTTCGACAATCTCACGAATAAGATGAAACCGCCGAAGTATGTGCTTGGAGCGCTGATGGGATCTAGGTTCCTTAGATTGTGCAATTGCACCATTGTTATCACAGTAGAGAACTACGGGACCAACAATGCTAGGAACTACATCAAGCTCGCCGATGAATTTCCTTAATCCATACAGCCTCCTTCGCCGCATTAGCTGCAGCGATATACTCGGCCTCAGTTGTAGAATCAACAACTGTCTCTTGCTTGGAACTCTTCCAGCTCACAGCTCCTCCATTCAGGCAAAACACAAAACCTGACTGAGACTTGGAGTCGTCTCTATCAGTTTGGAAGCTAGCATCCGTGTAACCACTTACAACGAGCTCTTCCTCTCCACCATACACCAAGAACACATCCTTAGTCCTTCTCAAGTACTTCAGGACATTCTTGACTGCAATCCAGTGACACTCACCGAGGTCTGACTAATACCTGCTAGTCATGCTCAAAGCAAAGGAGACGTCGGGTCGAGTACATAGCATCGCGTACATGATTGATCCAATTGCCGAAGCATATGGAATCAACTTCATGCGGTCCTTATCTTCATAAGACTTTGGACACTGGTCCTTAGAGAGATTCACACCATGAGACATGGGCAAAAATCCTTTCTTGGACTCAAGCATGTTGAACCGCTTCAACACCTTTTCGATGTACGTACTCTGGGTCAAACCCATCAACTTCTTCGATCTATCTCTATAGATCTTAATACCGAGTATATAAGTCGCTTCACCCAAATCCTTCATTGAAAAGCAGTTCCCTAGGTTGTTCTTAACAACTTTCAGGGTAGGAATGTCATTCCCAATCAACAGTATGTCATCTACATACAATATCAGGAAGACAACAATGCTCCCACTGATTTGCTTGTAAACACAAGGCTCATCTTCATTTTTGATGAAACCAAACTCTTTGATTTTCTCATCAAAACGAAGATTCCAACTTCGAGAGGCCTGTTTCAGTCCATAGATGGACTTATTCAGCTTGCATATTTTAGTGGCTTCATCTGGGGATACAAAACCCTCGGGTTGTATCATATATACTTCCTCAAGGAGGTTTCCATTAAGGAAAGCCGTTTTGACATCCATCTGCCAGATCTCGTAGTCATAATACGCAGCAACAACAAGCAATATCCTTATGGACTTTACCATGGCAACAGGGGAAAAGGTCTCATCATAGTCAATACCATGAATTTGCTTGAAACCCTTAGCCACCAGTCGGCCTTTGAATGTCTGTACATTCCCATCCATGTCGGTCTTCTTCTTGAAGACCCACTTGCACCCTATGGGTCGTACCCTTCAGGTGGTTCCACCAAGTTCCAAACTTGGTTTACATACATGGAGTCCATTTCGGATTTCATAGCCTCAAGCCATTTGTCGGAGTCCGGTCCATTCATAGCCTCTTGGTAGGTTGCCGACTCATCATCATGATCCATAAGCAACACATTACCTATTTGAGACACGAGAAATCCATATCTCTCCGGCTCAAACCTTGGTCTACCAGATCTACGTAAGACTTGTGTTCCCTGAGCAGCTTCTCTAGCTACAACATCTTGTAGTCCTGACTCAGAATCCAATTCCGGTTCATTCACTACATGTGGTTCTTTAACTTCTTCAAGTTCTACCTTTTCAGTCTTTCTTGATAAGAACTCTTTCTCTAAGAAGACACCAGTCCTTGCGACAAACACTTTGCCCTCGGACGGTAGGTAAAAGTAATACCCTTTCGTTTCCTTAGGATATCCCACCAGATAACATTTATCCGATTTGGGTTCCAGCTTGTCAGGCATTTGACGTCTCACGTATGCCTCACAGCCCCAAATTTTAATGAACGACATACTAGGACGCTTCCCAGTCCATATCTCATATGGTGTCTTCAGAACTGTTTTCGTTGGAGCGCGATTCAATGTCATTGCAGCAGTCTCTAAAGCAAAACCCCAAAAGGAAACAGGCAAGTCCGCATGACTCATCATCGAACGTACCATGTCTAACAGTGTACGATTTCTCCTCTCAGACACACCATTATGCTGTGGTGTTCTAGGTGGAGTGAGCTGTGATACAATACCACACTCTTTCAGATGATCACGGAACTCATGACTCAGGTATTTGCCACCTCGATCAGATCGGAGTGCTTTAACCCTTTTACCCAACTGGTTTTCTACTTCATTCTTGAACTCTTTGAACTTTTCAAAGGTCTCGGATTTGCACTTCATAAGATACGCATATCCGTATCTACTGAAATCATCAGTAAATGTAACAAAGTAGAAATACCCACCTCTAGCCATGGAACTCATGGGTCCGCATACATCACTATGTACAACACCCAAGAGATCCTCAGCCCTCTCAGTATAACCAGTGAAAGGAGCTTTAGTCATCTTGCCTAACAAACAAGATTCGCACGCTCAAATGATTCATAATCAAATGAGTCCAAAAGTCCATCTCTATGGAGCTTGGATATGCGCTTCTCGTTGATATGGCCCAAACGACAATGCCAGAGAAACGTAGGGTTCGAGTCATTTGTTCTTAGTCTTTTATTATTTTCTACATTACAGATCACATGGTCCAAGTTCAAAACATAAAGACCATTAAACAATTGGGCTACAACATAACAAATATCATTCTTAAATATAGAACAACAGTTGTTCTTAATTATAAAAGAAAATCCAATCATGTCCAAACATGAAATAGATATAATGTTTCTAGTTATGGCCGGAACAAAATAACAATTATCTAGTTCTATTACAAGCCCATTGGGCAAAGAAAGACGGTAAACTCCTACGGCTACAGCAGCAACTCTTGCTCCATTGCCGACGCGGAGGTCCACCTCCCCTTTACTCAGCAATCTTCTCCTTCCCAGTTCCTGCACATTTGTACAAATGTGAGAACCACATCCGGTATCCAATACCCAAGATGAAGGAGCAGAAAGGTTTATCTCTTATAACGTGAATATTTGAAGCGGAAGTCATACCTCCCTTCATTTTCTGCAGACCTTCAATGTACGAAGGACAGTTCCTCCTCCAATGACCAGCCTTGCCACAGTGGTGGCATTTCCCTTCCTTCACCGTGCTTTTCTTTTTCATCAATGCAGAAGACTTGGGCTCAATATATGACTTAGGTCCCACCTTCGTCTTCTTAGAGCCCTTGGCTTTGCCCTTGCCCTTATGCACCATCAGTATGGGGCTGGCAGGCTTGGCCTTCTTCATATTGATTTCGGCAGTTCTCAACATGCCTAGGAGTTCGGGTAGTGTCTTGTCTATTTCATTCATGTTGTAGTTCAAGACGAACGCTCATAACTGTCCGGCAACGATTGCAGGATCAGATCTGTGGCCAACTCTTGACCAAGAGGAAAACCAGCCTTTCAAGGTTCTCTATATACCCAATCATCTTGAGTACGTGAGTCCCTACTGAGTCTCGAACTCCCATCTTGCACTGAAACAACACTTTTGTGACGTCGAACCTCTCTTGACGAGCCTGCCCTTGAAACATTTTCTTGAGATGCTCGTCAATCTCCTTGCACCCCATGCTCTCATGTTGCTTCTGAAGCTCAGAGTTCATAGTGGCAAGCATAAGGCATTCGATATCTAAAGCATCATCAGTATACTTCTTATAAGTATCCTTCTCAGCACGGGAAGAGTTCCCGGTCGGCACCTCGGGGCTTCTTCTTCCAAGACATAGAGCTTTCGCTCTTGCCTGAGAACAATTCTCAGGTTCCTATACCAGTCTATGTAATTTGTCCCACTGAGCTTATCCTTCTCAAGGATGGCTCTCAGAGACAAAGTGGAGTGTGAAACACTTGCCATGGAATTCTACAAGAATTTATGCAGAATAAAATCAGTACCAAAATTTCAAATACAATTTATTTTAATCTGGACTTCAATTAAAATACTCCCACTATTTTATTCGAAATGATAGCCCTCACTAACAATTCAGAGAGTTCATGCGAGATACTCTCTTAGTGGACAAGATCCGTATTTCACCAACACAATGAGTCAGCTTTGGCTTTCCTCTCACGATGCGGTTATTTAGGTAGGCAACGCTTGCCAATTGCATCCTCAGCAATTCTTGTATGGTTAGTGAATAACTCCTTACTCGCATCCATCATATGGTGCATGCCAACCCTATGCCTCTAGGCACTCAACCTTTGAGGTCACCTAGTTAAGATGGACCCGATGTTGACAGTGGGATATCACAATTATCCGCTCGCACCCTTACCAAGATAGATTAATGCACCTTGCTTTGGCAAGCCCACACTTCATCGATCGAGGCAGGAAGAGTGTCATCCATCGGAAGGTATCCGAACACTTAATATTTGATGAAGGGATTTTGATTATAGGTTAACAATTTAACCATGATCAACATTTGATCAATGTGCACATCCAAAGAAAAAAATTTATCTAAGACCACATGCATCCCTTATGTGCACAACCTGACACCATCAACATTTGATAGAAGGAAGGGCTAAATCTGAACATCCGGAAACTTCCAAATCCTCAGATTTACATGCACTGGACAAAGGCAAAGACAACTCAACTTAAAGCAGTAGACAAGCTCATATCTCTATGTTGGATTCAAAATCCAAAACAAAATCGAGGGATGGTTACTGCTAAGGAGACTACAATTTCTAACAATTAGAAATTCCCACGAAATCCCAGACGTTCTTGGCGGGGGTACCAAGACTAAATCTAGACATTCAGAACACTTCTAAATGTCTAGGTTTACACGCACTGGAATAACCAAACTTCCAATACAACAATCATGGCCGCAACCTGGCTCTGATACCACTGTTGGGTTTCTCTATGAGGATGGCACAACACTTGTGCACGCAGCGGAAAAGTAAAACATCAAGAAAACCCAAAAGAAATGGGATCGGGCCATGATAGTTGAATCAAGAGGTTAACATATAACTAGACAAAAATTACCTCGGTGGCGTTGAGTCACAACTCAACGGAGATGCTCCAAGCTTTGTATTCCTGCTGGTGGCGAGTTGTACGTGGAATAATGTCCACGTCTCTGCAGAAATCCACACGAGCGGGAGACCACCGATCTTTCTGTCGCACGGAAGATCGGGAAGGATGATGACCGCACCTTGCTTTCCCACGGACTGCTAGGTCCGTGCCAGGAAGAGCACCACCAGCGACGATCGCCGGAGAAGAGGTGGTCGACGGAGCGAGCACGGCGGCGGCGGAACCCTTCCGTCGGCGGGATTCGGGATCGGCGGAGCGAACGAACGCGAAACACTTCCGTCGCGGGATTTGGTTCGATCGGCTGCCAAAAGCTTATTCCCGAAAACCCTAAGTGTCCCTTTTATACCGAAGGCATAAATAGACTTAGGTTTATCGTTATCCGCAGACCACCCAAAAAAATATGGTCCCAGTTCGGCGAGTATCAGTCGGCGAGAATCGGCGACGATCAGCGAGAATCGGCGACAATCGGCGAGAATCATCAAGCAGATTCGGCGAGAATCAGTCGGCAAGTAACACCTAGGATCAGCAAGAATCAGAGTACAATACTCGACGATTCTTGCCGAACGCGGGGTGGACTATACTCGTCGACCGTCGACCTGCGGTCGACGATTCTCGTCGATCGTCGAGAATCAGAGTAACGATTCTCGTCGATCGGCGAGAATCAGAGAACCATTCTCGACGATTCTCGTCGATCAGCAAAATCAGAGAACCATTCTAGACGATTCTCGTCGACCTCGGTCGACTATTCTTACCAGTCCTTCAATGGCAACATTTGTCCAACCCGACGATCCTTTAAGGCAACACTTTGCCCATAACCCATTAAGGTCGGTGATTGGTAACCTTTACCAACACAGTCAATCAACCAACTTCTCCACATCTCTTATGTGCGACCCTGCAGGCTCATATCGCGTTGGCAGTGAGATTACATGTTTGACCACTTCCAGATCACCATGGTAACTCCAACAGTTATGACCACCCTTGTGCTTCAGAAGCAATTGAAGAGGAGGGAGCTTTTGAAGGCTTTGAGATGGTCCTCTCCCATCTACCAAACAAGGCAGATGTCAACCTCTTGGAGGCATTGATGAATATAGACGGGGAGACTAATAGTTCATTAGCCTTGGCCTTCAAGAACAGACCCAAAATCCTTGCAAAATTCACTTCCTTCTTGGAATTCTTCCTTCTAATCAGATCAAACAACACCTGTCCCCAGTTAACTTTCTTTTTGTTAACTAAGGCACACATCATAAGGAACTGATGCCTTGTAATGTAGTCATGAGCAGTGTGTTTCCCGAACAGCACCTTGCCCACGACATCGGCCAAGAACTTGTAAGCGGCAGACAAGTTCTTCTTTAATATCTTATTAGGGTTTCCGTCGGAATGACCCATCATAGTCAACATATTCTCAAACTCAGAAGCATCTAAATCAATATCATCTATTCCATTTATAAAGCCGAAAATTTCAAAAAGAACTGCAGGGGATAGAGTAAACTGAGTCCCTGAGATGGAGCCAATCATTTTTGTTTCTAAAGAGGTAGGCGAATAAACCCATTCACGAATCTCTGCCACCGGCAGACTTATCCTGGTAGTCATGAGTTGCTTCAGATTTTGATCCTCAAAGAGCTGGAGAATGTCTGTTAAGATTTTGTCTGAGTGACTGAAAGAATCGAAGTCAATATCGAACCCAGTGTCATACTTCATTGCGGCGAGAGAAGATCCAAAGGAGGCCATGATTCAGGGAGAATCTCCTGCAAGAGCAATAGCAATCAAGTGCAAAGGGAAATTCTGAAAGCGCCGGATAGAGCTTGAAGAAGAAAGCCTAATAAAGGTTTTCAGAATATGAAACGTCAAGCTTCGTCCTGCGAAAAGGAAATTCTTCGATCTCAGGACGACGAAACATTTCATGAAGAGATAAATTTGTCACTCTCAAACTGAAGATATGTAGATATTTCGTCATCCTTAGAAATATTTCCTGAAGCAGGATCGTCGATCTCTTGTCGACGAAACTGGCTTCACACAGAGATTTCGTCGATCTCCGATAGACGAACTCCCAACAAAAAGTTTGCAAATCGTCGATCTCTAGTCGACAAAATGTTTCCAGATCGTTTAACACTAAGGACAGATTTTAAATTAAGCTTTTTATTTTATCATTCCTAACTGATTCATAAAGAACAGATGTTTGGATTCATCCAAGGGCTTGGTGAAAATATCTGCCCTTTGCAAATCAGTGGAGATAAATTCAAGACTAATTTTCTGCTTGTCCACACAGTCTCTTATGAAATGATGTCTTATATCTATATGCTTTGTCCTACTATGATGCACTGGATTATGTGCAATAGAAATTGCACTGGTACTATCACAAAATATGGTTGAATTATTTAAGTTGTATCCATAATCTAGTAGTTGGTTTTGTATCCACAAAATTTGTGAACAACAGCTGCCAGCTGCAATGTATTTAGCCTCTACAGTTGAAGTGGACACTGATGTTTGTTTCTTACAAAACCAAGACACAAGCCTATAACCAAGGAACTGGCATGTTACTGATGTGCTTTTCCTGTCCACTCTACATCCAGCATAGTCAGCACCAGAAAATCCAGTAAGCTCAAATGCGACTCTGTTCGATACCAGAGTCCTAGATTAGGGCAACCCTTTATATATCTCAAAATACTTTTAATGAAAATAAGATGAGATTCCTTAGGGCTCACTTGGAACATAGCATAAAGACATGTAGCAAACATGATGTTAGGTCTACTTGCTGTGAGATAGAGTAGGGGTCCAACAATAGCCCTAAACTTGGTCTGATCAATTGGTTTTCCATGTTCATCAGAGTCAATCACAGCATTAGCAACCATGGGAGTTTTCATAGAGGAGGCATCAGCCATCCTAAATTTCTTAATAAGCTCATTTGCATATTTAGATTGAGATATGAATATGCCATCAGGGGATTGCTTCACTTGTAGGCCAAGGAAGTATGTTAGCTCTCCCATGCTACTCATATCAAACTTTGAATGCATAAGATCAGAGAATTTCTTGCATAGTTTGGGATCTGTAGAGCCAAAAATGATGTCATCTACATATATTTGTACTACCAAAATTTTATCATGATGCATCTTAGTAAAAAGGAGTCCTATCTACCATGCCTCTAGAGAACTTGTTTTCTAAAAGGAAGCTAGCTAAGGTTTCATACCAAGCTCTTGGAGCTTGCTTTAGACCATAAAGAGCTTTATGTAATTTAAAAACATATGAGGAATGAGTAGAAGAGATAAAACCTGGGGGTTGTTCAACATAAACTTCTTCCTTTAGTTCTCCATTCAAGAAACCACTCTTGACATCCATATGGTAGACTTTAAACTTCTTAAATGCAGCATAAGTAAGAAAAATCCTGATTTCTTCTAGCTTGCAACAGGAGCAAAGGTTTGATCATAGTCAATGCCTTCCTCTTGCTTATAGCCTTGAGCAACAAGCCTAGCCTTGTTTCTCACAATTACACCTTGGGCATCAAGTTTGTTTCTGAATACCCACTTGGTTCCAATTACTGGATATCCTTTGGGCCTTGGAACTAAGTCCCAAACTCTGCATCTCTCAAATTGATTGAGCTCATCTTGCATTACAATAATCCAGTGGGGATCTTGCTCTGCATCATTTATGGATTGAGGCTCAACTTGAGAGAGGAAACAGTCATGCATCAAATCTTGGTTGAGTTGATGCCTTGTCTGTACACCTACTGACATGTCCCCAATCACTTGAGATCTAGGGTGATCCCTTAGTGTGACAAGGTCAGTAGGTGGAGTTGGTTCAGCAACAACATTTGGAGTTAACTCCTTTTGTGGAGTAATATCTGTTGTTGGAGGAGGTTCAACCACTTCCAAAAATTCTTCTTCACTGTCTTTAACAGATTATGGAGGAGGATGTGATATGACCTTTGGTGTAAGGTTTAGTTCATCCATTTTCTCACATAAGTGAGGTACCTGCAATAAATCTGAGGTAGAGAATCCTTCTCCTTGTAATACATGTTAGCTTCATCAAATGAAATATGTACAGATTCTTCCATTTTTAAAGATGATTTATTGAAAACCCTATAAGCCTTGCTAACTTGGGAGTATCCAAGAAAAATTCCCTCTATAGCTTTAGCTTCAAATTTTCTAATGTGTTTCTTATTATTGTTATGAATGAAACATCTACACCCAAAAATTCTAAAATAATAAATTTTAGGTTTCTTCCCTTTGAGTAATTCATAGGGGGTCTTACCCTTAAGTTTGTGTATCAAACTTCTATTTAGCACATAGTTTGTTCTGCTCACAGCCTCTGCCCAAAAAGATAGGGGCATGTGTGCATCTGCAAACAATGTTCTGTAGATTCAATGAGGGTTTTGTTTTTTCCTTTTTGCTACCCATTTTATTGAGCAGTTTCTAGGAGCAGAGAAACAATGCCTGATACCTTCCTCCTCACAGAATCTTTGCATGAGAATAGATTCAAACTCAATACCATGATCACTTCTGATCAATGCAACTGGAGTAGAATACTCAATCTTAATGCTCTTAAGAAAGTCTGTAAGGACTTTAAAGTTATCTGACTTGTTTCTCAAGAAGAACACCCAAGAGAATCTTGAGAAGTCATCTATAATAACTACAGTGTAAGACTTCCCTCCTAAGCTTTGTACAACAATGGGTCCAAAAAGATCCATATGTAGCAAGTACAGAATCTTAGGTGAGTCACTCTTATTAATTGACTTAAAGTTGTTTTTAGTTTGCTTGTCTTCTTGACAAGCCTTGCATATGCTTTCCTTCTTGTAGGGGCCAGAAGGCAATCCTCTGACAAGGTTGTCCCTAGATAGCTTAGAGATGTTCTTAAGGTTAACATGACCTAGTGTCTTATGTCAAAGAATATTGTTATTACTAACTTGATTGAATAAACATAGTTCTGAACTAGTAGAGTTAAAGTTCACTAGGTATATATTCCCATTGTCTACAACCTGTTAAAACAGTTTGGTTATTTAAAGAAAGAATACATTTGGAATTAGTAAAGCAAACCTGATAACCTGCATCACATAACTGACCTATGGATATTAAGTTATGTTTGAGACCATCTACATATGCCACTTTTCTAAAAGTGACAACTCCACTGTTGAAGTCTCCATAGCCTTCAGTTTGTCCAAAGCTGGAATCTCCAAAGATCACTCTTGGACCCAGCTTTGCCTTGAAATTGATTAGGCTGTCCTTGCATCCAGTCATGTGCTTTGAGCACCCACTATCCAGATACCACTTATTTTGAGTGATAGGATAGTTCTTCACCTGATCCTCTGCAGATAGAGATTCTTCATCTTCTGAAGATTCAGCCTCTGACTGACTGCTGGAATTATCTATTGCCATTAAGCAAACTTCCTTTTCCTTCTCTTCTTCTTCATCATCACTGGAGCTGGAGGATGATGTCTCTTCCTCTGTATCACTCCAGGTTTCTGTAATAAACCCTTTCTCCTTCCTATTGTGTTTACTAGAGGAGGGCTTGCTATGATATGTTCTTCTTGAATCCTTTTCTCTTCTCCTATCCTTCTTCTGAGCTTCTGGACACACTGAGATGAAATGTCCAGGCTTCCTGCATCCAAAACAAACAATTTACTTAGATGGAGTCTTGTCATACCTTGACTTATCATCTTGCCATGATGACTTTCTTCTGAAGTCCTTCTTTGCCATCTTGAAGAATCTTTTGGCAAAGAGGCTCATCAGCTCTTCATTGACTGGAGTCCCTTCAGACTCATCAGCAGCCTTGAATTCAATGTTGTGCTCCTTCCTGATAGGTGTTAGAGTCTTCTGTTCAGCTGCTGCTTCTCTGGTCTTCATTAATTTCTCATAGGATTTGAGCTTTCCAAGAAGTGATTCAGTAGAGATTTCTGTCATGCTTCTGGCTTCTCTGATTGGCCAGATTCTTGAGTCTCATGTGCTAGGGAAGCACATAAGGATTTTATCATTGACTTCTGTCAGAGTGATGTCCTTGTCCAAGGTCTTTAGCTCATTGATGATAGAGCTAAGCCTGTTGTACATATCACTCACTGACTCAGCTTCATCCTTCTTGAAGTTCTCATACTGTGATATGGGATTGGATCTCCTATCCTTTCTCTCATCAGCAGATCCAGCCACCATCTGATTTAGAGAATCCCAGATAGCTTTGGCTGAAGTGCACTCAGCCACCTTTTGAAAGATATCATCAGACATAATATGAGGTAGGATATTCATGGTGTAACGCCCCGAAACTCAAAGGAGCAGAGGGAATAATTTGGGCCAGTTTGAGTTCTGGCTGCAGGCACACGGCCTGGGACACGGCGTGTCCCAGGGCGTGTCAAGCCTGTGTCGACACTAAGGCGTGAAGTCGACACTTTGGTCTCGACATTGTGTCGAGACTGGGCACACGGCCTGCGACACGGGCGTGTCGCAGGGCGTGTCGGCCGTGTCGACACTTAGCCGTGAAGTCGACACAGTGCTTCGACGTTGTGTCGAGACACGGCACACGGCCTGCGACACGGGCGTGTCGCAGGGCGTGTCAACCCGTGTCGACACTCGTCCCGCGAAGTCGACACTTTGGTGTCGACAGTGTGTCGAGACATGGTACACGGCCTGCGACACGGGCGTGTCGCAGGGCGTGTCGACCCGTGTCGACACTTAGCCGCGAAGTGCCGAGACCTTGTACACGGCCTGGAGCCCAGGCGTGTCAAGGTGACACGGGCAAGGACACGGGCGTGTCCTAGAACCCGTGCAGTGCTCGGGTTGAAAACGGGAGAAAATCATGGGGTACACGGCCAGCTACACGGCCGTGTCAGATGGAACACGGGCGTGTCAGCTCGAACACGGGCGTGTTCGAGACCCGTGTGAGGTTCCAGGTGATTCGATTTTGACGGCGAATGAGGCACACGGCCCTGGACACGGGCGTGTGCCAGGCCGTGTTCGGTCCCAGATTGGGCATTTCAGTCCCGAATCGAAGCCGTTCATTTCTTTGACTGAGGATCCAACGGCTGGGGGTTGTTCCTGAAGGGATATACCCGGGTTTTGACTTAGAAAACCCTCACTTTTTCCACTTGTTATCTCTCCAAACCCTTGGAGAAAGAAAAGCTAAGGCAAGAAGAAGAGGAGCTAGATCCGCCATTGGAGGAGCTTCGGAGCTCCGAATCGCAAGCCGACTCCGGATCCACGGAGGCAACGCAAGTGCGGTGATTTCCATCCGATTACTTTTCGATGGCGCCAAAGAGGACCGCAAGGGTAACGATCCTCATCTTGAGCATGAGTCGCTCTTTTCTTTGCATAGGAAGCCCGCTCTCGCGAGTTTGCGGAGAGTTGGAGGCGTTCCTTCGGGTAGATATGTGAAGTCCCCGTTGTTTAGAGTCCGTATGCGAGAACGGACATAGGCATTTTGGTTGAAGCCTACCGGACATGTAGTTCGGATCGGTGATGTTGCATTGCATAAGGCCGGAGAAGACTCCGTGCTATTTGGTGTTTTCGGGTTTTCTACGCGGTAGATTGCAGCAGGGAGCCTTGGGGACTAACCCAAAGGTGCACCGGAAAACTGGGCGGACACGAGGTCTTGCCAACTTGGTGGCCTGAGAGCCAACTTGAACATAACGGGGTTATGTGTCTTGCGGTAGAATGGGACTCGGTGAAAGTTTGACCGCGCAAATGGCTTAAATTGCCGTTGCGATGTGAGCACGGGTTAGATGGAGCCGTACCCGCTTTATGTCGTTCGGGTTAGAGAGACCTAAAGGTACATGGCACTCGCCGTTGGCATAGATGGGGGTCTTCGGTGGTCAATGGCTTAAATTGACGTGACCAATACCATGAAGACAAATTGCTCATAGGAATGCCGTCTAAGTGGCGGTGGTGAGTCCGGAATGTTAATGGCTTTAATTGACGTGACATCGACCGGTTCACCGAGAATGTGCCCTGAGTGCACGGGGCGTGTGGCCGTGCGAGCCAACGCCTGTGATGAAATGGCTATGGTTATAAATTGCTCGCTTATGCTAATGAAATGCAGGAAAGGAGCATCGCCGCCCGAGTTGGGGGTGGGATCGTTATAATTTGGTCAGCATTGCTGACCGTTGCCTTGTTTGCCACCGTGCGGTGGTTTGTTTGCTTGCAGGTGCAGCTGGACCAAGCGGTCAATAGCGGGCTAAAGCCCTTTTTGCGAAGCTGGCCCTCGAAGGCCCAAGTGGAAATGTTTTATGTTTTATTCATGTATGGCCGGCCTGCGTGCCGAGGTTTGTAAACCATGTAAAAGACAAGTGAAACATTTTGTAAGGCCTTAAGGCCGACTTTTGAGTATTTTGTAATAACATTCCTATTATCTTGTTAGTGGACATTCATGCTTATTGCTGGGTTCTTTTTGCAACTTATATAAACTGCTTCCGCTAGAATGCTCTGTGTAGGACGTTGAGATTGGTTGGATGGTTTCCATACGTAACCACCCGGTCTGTCTGTGGTATATGGCGTCGGGCCCGGCCGGACCTACTGCTATATGCTATGCGACGGATAGGGGGTGTTACAATTTGGTATCAGACTACTGGTTTTGGTCGGGCTTAACGTGAATTCGTGGGCGAATTCTTTTTAAGGGTGGTGAGCACATTGTGTGCGTCATCGTTATAACAGTAAAAAGAACCCATGAATGTCCACTTAGGAATGAAAATACTCGTGTTTGAGGAACCTGCGTGTTCCTATAATTGCTGTTTGCAATTTATTTGGTCGCTTAACGGTGTTTTGTACCACTATAGGTGACCCGAAGTGGTGTTGGGCCGTCAGAACGCCGAGGTTCTGAGGCTAGTAGTGCACCAGAAGTTGCTCCCGCAACACCTTTGTCGGCTGAAAATATAAGATTGGTGGCTGAAGCGGTGTTGGCCGTGATCAATGCGCAGCCTGGGAGGCAAGCGCAGCAGCCCGCTCCTGTGATGGAGCAAGTACCTCTTCAAGAGGCTGAGCCGAGGAGGATGGAGCAAGTGGTTGTAGAACCAATAGTGCCAAGGAGGGCGACTGAGAGGCAGTTGAAGCATGTAATGAGCTTTAACCCTCCGTTATTCTCGGGGTTGGGAACCCCATCGCAGGCTGAAGACTGGCTCTCTAGGGTGAAGAGAGTCATGACAGCGACGGAGACGGAGGAGTGGCAGATGACCACCATTGCTACGTTCCTGTTGGACGGTGAAGCGAGGATGTGGTGGGAAGGTTTGGAGCTGCATCATCTGAGAGGTAGACAACTGATAGACGTTCCGATGGAAGAGTTCTCGGAATTGTTCTTAGCAAGATACCTCCCTTCTACTCAGAGGATCTCAATCAATGGAGAATGAGTTCCTGAAGTTGGTGCAGGGTGAGAGGAGCGTGGATGAATATCTCCACGAGTTTACGCGGTTGAGTCGTTATGCTAGCTCCACCATCATGGATGAGGAGCGCAAGACTAATCGTTTTTATGAAGGCTTGAGGGATGAGCTGAGATTGTTACTGTCGGGGCCGATGACGCAGGGTTTCTTAACCTTGGTCAATACTGCCCGGTCCTTGGAGAAGGACATGAAGAGCGTGCAAGCGAAAGAAAGGCTTGGTTGAAAGAAATCTGAGTTTAAAGTGCCGACTACTTCAAAGTCTGGCTATCGGAGGGCTTTCAAGAAGCATAGGACTTCGGGTCCAGCTCCTTCTGGCGCTTCTGGGGCGACTACGGGTCGGACCCCCCGGGTGCGTGTTTTACTTGTGGCAAGACGGGGCACTTTGCCCGTGATTGTTGGAGCGGACGTCCTAAGTCCGAGAGGAGGCCTGGAGCTACTTATGAAGAGAAGGGCAAGGCGGTGGAGTCGACCGCATCCCATTATGCTCCGGCCCAACCAAGGGTCTACAATCTTGGCCAACAGGAGGCCATTAAACAAGCTGATGTGGTGACAGGTACGGTTTAATTTATAGCAAGTCAATTCCTTTATATGCTTGTTATGCACATGTTACCTTACCACTACTTGTTTAGGATTTGTGTTGATTTGTGAAAATCCGGCACGAGCACTCTTTGATACAGGAGCTTCACACTCCTTCTTGTCCGAAGGATTTATATCACGCATCGGAGTCCCTTCTTCGATGGCGAAGGATAAGTTGGATGTGTTGTTGCCAATGGGTGTTCGATGCGAGCGGATAGGATCTGCGAGGTTAAGATTCATATTGGAGAGCAGGAGTTCGACCTGCGGGCGTCCTTACTTCCGTTGGTGGAGTTCGACGTCATATTTGGAATGGACTGGCTCTCGGAGCAGCAGGCCCATATAGATTGCGGTAGCAAGGAAGTAAAGCTGGGAGCAAGTCGTGAGACGACTTTTACGGGCTTAAAGGGGTCGAGCAAGACGTTGATGTCTGCTCTTCAGGTGGTGAAGGCGGTTCGTGCCTGGAGCAGAACTGTTCTTTACACTAGTGGAGGTTGCAAAGCCGAAGCCCGCGATGGATTGTATTTCAGTGGTATCGGAATACCCTGATGTGTTCCCCGCAGATCTTCCTGGAGCCCCGCCTCAACGGGAGATAGATTTTACGATCGAGCTAGTGCCAGGTGCAAAGCCTGTGTCACGATCTCCGTATCGGCTAGCGCCTAAGGAAATGGCGGAGCTGAAAGTTCAACTGCAAGAGTTGTTGGAGCAAGGGTATGTGCGCCCGAGTTCTTCGCCTTGGAGCGCACCGGTCCTCTTTGTTAAGAAGAAGGACGGAAGCTTGAGGTTGTGTATTGATTATCGGGAGCTAAACAAGCTGACTGAGAAGAACAAGTACCCGATCCCCGGATTGATGATCTCTTTGATCAGTTAGTCGGGTCGACGGTGTACTCGAAGTTAGATCTCAAGTCTGGGTACTATCAGCTGCGGATAAGGGAGAGTGATATCCCAAAGACAGCGTTTAGTACGAGATACGGGCATTATGAGTTTACGGTCATGCCGTTTGGGCTGACTAATGCGCCGTCAGTATTTATGGATTTGATGAACAGGACGTTCAGGGAGTACCTAGGACCATTTCGTGATCGTCTTCATCGACGATATTTTGGTGTACTCGCAAAGTGAGGAAGATCACTTCAAGCATCTCCATTTGGTGTTGGAGACACTCAGGAGAAACCAGTTGTATGCCAAGTTCTCGAAGTGCGAGTTTTGGCTATCCTCAGTGGCGTTCCTCGGGCATATAGTGAGTGGAGAGGGTATTGCTGTGGATCCGGCGAAGATTGTTGCGATACGGGAGTGGCCTGAGCTTGCTACGGTAGCAGAAGTCCGGAGCTTTTTGGGGCTTGCCGGTTATTATAGGCGCTTCGTAGAGAACTTCTCGCGGATAGCGCTACCTCTCACTACTTTGACGAGGAAGGAGCATAAGTTCGTTTGGACGCCGGAGTGCGCGCGAGCTTTTGAGGAATTGAAGTGTCGGTTGACCACGGCGCCTGTGCTGAGTTCGCCGGTTGGAACCGAAGGCTATGAGATATATAGCGATGCTTCGGGCAGCGGTTTGGGTTGCGTGCTATTGCAGCACGGCAGCGTGATAGCTTATGGCTCGAGACAGCTAAAAGTGCACGAGAGGAATTATCCGGTCCATGACTTGGAGTTAGCGGCCGTGATTTTTGCCTTGAAGCTGTGGAGACACTATTTGTACGGTGTGAAGATTGATATCTACACCGATCACAAGAGCCTAAAGTACCTGATTGATCAGAAAGATCTGAATATGCGGCAGCGTAGGTGGATGGAGTTCCTGGGGGACTATACTTTCAAGATCCACTACGTGCCTGGCAAAGGGAATGCGGTTGCGGACGCGTTGAGTCGCCGAGCCCCAGCTCAAGCGAATTGGCTATCAGTGCATGATGAGCGGTTGGTGCAGGAGCTGGAGGCGTTGGAGATTGTTTGTGTGGATAGACAATCTAGTGCTGAAGCAGTGCTGAATTGGACTGAAGTCCAATATGACCTGGCTGATCGGATTCGGCAGGCTTTGGATATGGATGCTCATATGAAGCAGTTCATGATAGAGGCTCTGGATGGGTCAAATTCCCAATTCGTTGTGGAGGACGGATTGCTGTGGAAAGACGGTCGTTTGTGCGTCCCAAGTGTGGGCAAGTTTACGGGTGGAGTTGTTGTACGAGGCGCACCATACCAAGTACTCGATTCACCCGGGGAGCACGAAGATGTACCGTGATGTAAGAAACTATTTTGGTGGCCGGGTTTGAAAAAGGATGTGGCGCTATATGTAGCGAAGTGCCAAACCTGCGCCTTGGTAAAGGCGGAGTGCCAAAAGCCGGGAGGATTTCTTAAGTCCTTGCCTATTCCGGAGTGGAAATTCGACGACATCTCTATGGACTTTGTGCATGGTTTGCCAAGGTCGCAGAAGGGGAACGACGCCATTTGGGTGGTGGTCGATCGATTAACAAAGGTGTCGCATTTTATTCCGCATAGGAAGGATGATCCGGTGGAGAAGCTGGCAAAGCTTTATGTGGACAACATAGTGCGGCTTCATGGTGTGCCCCGCAGCATCGTGAGTGACCGAGATGGGCGGTTCACGTCCAATGATTGGAGGCTGGTGCAGCAAATGTTGGGAACAAAGCTGAAGTTTAGCACAGCCTTCCATCCGCAAACGGATGGGCAGACCGAGAGGGTCAATAGAACGATGGAAGACATGCTTCGCATGTGTGTCTTGGACTTTGGAAAGCAATGGGAGGACCACCTTTATTTGGTGGAGTTCGCATACAACAATAGCTACCAAGCAAGTATTCAGATGGCGCCTTTCGAGGCCCTTTATGGTAGACGATGTCGCACGCCGTTGTCTTGGTTAGAAACGGGCGAGTCGAAGTTGTATAAGCGATCGGAAGTGGAGGATGCTACTTCGTTGGTGAGAACCATTCGGGAGAGGTTGCTTATCGCTCAGGACCGACAAGCAAAGTACTATAATGCCAAGCACAGGAACGTGGAGTTCGCTGTGGGCGATTATGTATACTTGAAGATCAAGCCGTTCAAGGGTGTCTCGCGGGTGCGGCGATTGAAAAAGCTAAGCCCGAGGTACCTTGGACCGTTCGAGGTTCTGGAGCGAGTAGGAGAAGCGGCCTATCGGCTGAAGCTTTCAGTGGAGCTAAGTGGTTTACATGATGTATTCCATATTTCGGTGCTTCGGAAGGCGGTGCAAGAGCCTACGCAAGTGATCGCGGCCAATCAAGTGCCGGTGGATAGTGGGCTAACGACAAAAGTCAAGCCCGTGCGGATTGAGGACTCGGAGGTCAAGCGGCTACGCAATAAAGAGATCAGGATGGTCAAAGTCCGGTGGGACAATTGCGGTCGTGAGGAGCTCTCTTGGGAGCGAGAGCAGACGATGCTTGACGAATATCCGGAGTTGTTCCGCTCAGGTACAAATCTTAGTTTGTACATGTTTTTCCCTTTATGTAATTTCGTGGGCGAAATTCTTTTAAGAGGGGTAGAGTTGTAACGCCCCGAAACTCAAAGGAGCAGAGGGGAATAATTTGGGCCAGTTTGAGTTCTGGCTGCAGGCACACGGCCTGGGACACGGGCGTGTCCCAGGGCGTGTCAAGCCTGTGTCGACACTAAGGCGTGAAGTCGACACTTTGGTCTCGACATTGTGTCGAGACTGGGCACACGGCCTGCGACACGGGCGTGTCGCAGGGCGTGTCGACCCGTGTCGACACTTAGCCGTGAAGTCGACACAGTGCTTCGACGTTGTGTCGAGACACGGCACACGGCCTGCGACACGGGCGTGTCGCAGGGCGTGTCAACCCGTGTCGACACTCGTCCCGCGAAGTCGACACTTTGGTGTCGACAGTGTGTCGAGACATGGCACACGGCCTGCGACACGGGCGTGTCGCAGGGCGTGTCGACCCGTGTCGACACTTAGCCGCGAAGTGCCGAGACCTTGTACACGGCCTGGAGCCCAGGCGTGTCAAGGTGACACGGGCAAGGACACGGGCGTGTCCTAGAACCCGTGCAGTGCTCGGGTTGAAAACGGGAGAAAATCATGGGGTACACGGCCAGCTACACGGCCGTGTCAGATGGAACACGGGCGTGTCAGCTCGAACACGGGCGTGTTCGAGACCCGTGTGAGGTTCCAGGTGATTCGATTTTGACGGCGAATGAGGCACACGGCCCTGGACACGGGCGTGTGCCAGGCCGTGTTCGGCCCAGATTGGGCATTTCAGTCCCGAATCGAAGCCGTTCATTTCTTTGACTGAAGATCCAATGGCTGGGGGTTGTTCCTGAAGGGATATACCCGGTTTTGACTTAGAAAACCCTCACTTTTTCCACTTGTTATCTCTCCAAACCCTTGGAGAAAGAAAAGCTAAGGCAAGAAGAAGAGGAGCTAGATCCGCCATTGGAGGAGCTTCGGAGCTCCGAATCGCAAGCCGACTCCGGATCCACGGAGGCAACGCAAGTGCGGTGATTTCCATCCGATTACTTTTCGATGGCGCCAAAGAGGACCGCAAGGGTAACGATCCTCATCTTGAGCATGAGTCGCTCTTTTCTTTGCATAGGAAGCCCGCTCTCGCGAGTTTGCGGAGAGTTGGAGGCGTTCCTTCGGGTAGATATGTGAAGTCCCCGTTGTTTAGCGTCCGTATGCGAGAACGGACATAGGCATTTTGGTTGAAGCCTACCCGGACATGTAGTTCGGATCGGTGATGTTGCATTGCATAAGGCCGGAGAAGACTCCGTGCTATTTGGTGTTTTCGGGTTTTCTACGCGGTAGATTGCAGCAGGGAGCCTTGGGGACTAACCCAAAGGTGCACCCGGAAAACTGGGCGGACACGAGGTCTTGCCAACTTGGTGGCCTGAGTGCCAACATGAACATAACGGGGTTATGTGTCTTGTGTAGAATGGGAATCGGTGAAAGTTTGACCCGCGCAAATGGCTTAAATTGTCGTTGCGATGTGAGCACGGGTTAGATGGAGCCGTACCCGCTTTATGTCGTTCGGGTTAGAGAGACCTAAAGGTACATGGCACTCGCCGTTGGCATAGATGGGGGTCTTCGGTGGTCAATGGCTTAAATTGACGTGACCAATACCATGAAGACAAATTTGCTCATAGGAATGACCGTCTGAGTGGCGGTGGTGAGTCCGGAATGTTAATGGCTTTAATTGACGTGTCATCGACCGGTTCACCGAGAATGTGCCCTGAGTGCACGGGGCGTGTGGCCGTGCGAGCCAACGCTGTGATGAAATGGCTATGGTTATAAATTGCTCGCTTATGCTAATGAAATGCAGGAAAGGAGCATCGCCGCCCCGAATTGGGGCGGGATCGTTATAATTTGGTCAGCATTGCTGACCGTTGCCTTGTTTGCCACCGTGCGGTGGTTTGTTTGCTTGCAGGTGCAGCTGGACCAAGCGGTCAATAGCGGGCTAAAGCCCTTTTTGCGAAGCTGGCCCTCGAAGGCCCAAGTGGAAATGTTTTATGTTTTATTCATGTATGGCCGGCCTGCGAGCCGAGGTTTGTAAACCATGTAAAAGACAAGTGAAACATTTTGTAAGGCCTTAAGGCCGACTTTTGAGTATTTTGTAATAACATTCCTATATCTTGTTAGTGGACATTCATGCTTATTGCTGGGTTCTTATTTTGCAACTTATATAAACTGCTTCCGCTAGAATGCTCTGTGTAGGACGTTGAGATTGGTTGGATGGTTTCCATACGTAACCACCCGGTCTGTCTGTGGTATATGGCGTCGGGCCCGGCCGGACCTACTGCTATATGCTATGCGACGGATAGGGGGTGTTACACATGGCTCTGACATCTGCAATCTTGACTTTCTTTTGTGCATCTATCCAATCTGGAGGTGGGACTACACTCAGATTTGTTGAAGTTGAAGGAGTGGAGGCCACTGGAGTTGGTGGTCCTGTCAAGATTGAATTAAAAATGTCTTCATCAATAGAGTTCATGTATAACTTTATTTTTGCCTTCCAGATGACAAACTTAGATAAGTTGCAAACTGGAGGTCTGGTGCTAACATACTCTTTGTTTTGTGTCATGATATAAAGTGTGAAAGGAACAAGATTTAATCAGAGATTATCTTAGGATCTTGGTTAGTCCAGGTGTTAGCCTGTTAAAATAAAAATGACTAACCTCGCTCTGATACCAATTGAAAAAAGGAGAATATTCTCTGGTTAACTCTAGGGGTGAATAGAGTTAATTAAAAATTCCTTTGCAACTTTTTACAATTATAAAGTTAAGTGATAAAATAGGTGATATAATAATAGCTAAGAGAGGTTAACAAAAGCAAATTAAAACCAACACTAAGCTACCACAGCATAAGATAAAAGGAAAACAGCAAACACACAGACAACACAAGAATTTTATAGTGGTTCCCCAACTGGGTACATCCATTCTTCTACCACCCTGGTAGAAATCCACTACAGGTTTTGATCAGGTGACTGCCACCATAATATCTATTTGAAGGGAGATATTGCAACCCTTTGAGCTTTTGACCAGGTGCCCAAAAACCAAACTCAACTCTTTGGAAGGTGACTTGTGAACCAGGTAAACTTTTGAAGGGAGTTAAAACCCTGTACAATGGGATGGGAAAGAAAGTGATGTTAGACTTTACTTTTCTCAAAAACACTTTGAGAAGACTTTGTGTGGATTCCAGATCTTGTCAAATCTCCCCCTGAGAAGTAGAGTTGTTCAGGATTGAGAAGCTTTGTTCAGGAGTGAGTAGGTCTTCAACTTGTGTAAAACAGATCCAGGAACTTTAGATGATCTATATTGTCTCAGCAAATTCCTGGAAGGAGAAGATGAAGAAGACTCTTGATCAGTTTGTGTTGTTCTTCTTCTATCTTCTTGGGAGCAAAGTGAGAGATGTGATTTTTTGGAGCTACTGTAAAGTTTCTGCTCTACTAAGAATGTCTCTTTAGCAATTTTTCTGCTCTGAAAGAATTATGTTTTTCGTTCTCTGTCTGTCTTCATTGGCAACCAATCTTCCTTTGAAATTTGAATAACTGTAATTAATGCCTTGCTAGAAAACTGGGAAGGAAAACGGCTAGCATATCTGTCATTATTTGTTTCCCTAACTGTCACGAGAAATATGTCAAATAAATCCTCTGATGAATACCATAATCAATGCTGCCAGGAACGGCTATATTCATAGGGAATATAAGCATTGATTACTCTCAGAAATTTATGACTTAATGATAATAATAGAGAGGGAACAGATAAGGAAAGAACAAAGAACAGACAACTTACATAATTCATTAACCAGAGAACAGATTTTGTCGACCTCCACTCAAAGAACGTCGACCTGAGAAATCCCGTTCGTCGACCTGAGCTCTGCAAAGCAAACACTGAATATAAACAACTGATACTGCTCTCCAAGAACATCGACCTGAGAATCTGTTCTTCAGTCAAAGATTGTCGACCATAGAATATATCCTTCTGATGAATATCATCGACCTGAGCTCTAAGTTCGTCGGGCTGAGTTCGACGAACGTCGAACTAATTTCCAGACAACTGAAAATCTTCTAAGTCTTGAATCAGAAGTCCACATCAGGCAGGTCCATGAAGTTTGACACTTGGGGGACTGGCCTAAGACCTAGAAAGAAAAACTAGTGACCCTAACTATACAACATGGGTCAACAAACCTAAGAAGTGAACTTAGCCTAAATCAAAACAGGGGTTCCAGCAATCTCCCCCTATTTGGGTGAGGTTACTTCGAAGACAAATAAAAAACAAAACATAGCAAAACAAAAAAAATATAGAGACGATAGAATAAACAAGCTATCAACAATAGATAAGAGCTATGGTCAATAAACCTAAGAAGTGAACCTAGCCCAAATCAAAACAGGGGTTCCAACAGATTATGACGTCGAGGCTACGCTTCGACGGTACATAGTATGAAGGCTCGCCTTCCGGGCAGCCTCGATCCCCACCCCCTATGGATTACTCTAATCCCCCCATGGTCTCCTACATCCGTATGGTCCACACATCGATCTTCCTCTCTGGTTCCAGTCACTTCCTCTATTCGCACCTGCCTCTGCTTCTCTCCTGCTCCTCTAGCTCTTCTCATCTCCAAGAATTTTGGGCAAGTAGCTATTGCGTGACCCTCCTCCTCGTGGAAGTCACAGTACGACAACGGTACCTCCTGTCCTCGCCTCCCCTCCTGAGGGTTTCTCCTCCTTCCAGCTCCTGCTCCTCTTCCTCTTTCTCGGCCTCTGCCTCTCCCTCGGCTGATGGCCATAGCTTGTGGCGGCGTAGGTATAGGTGGTCTATGACCGTACCCCCACCCTTGCTGGTTAAATCTTCCAGGTCCTCCTGGTTGGTTCCTACCTCCCTGGGGAAATCCTCTCCCTTGCCCTTAGGCAGGGCCCCATGCTGTCTCCATCCTATCTCCTAGTATGTCAGCGCCCTCGTATCTTCCCTTCTCCTCACCTCCTACTATCTCCCTCCTGATTCTCACGATTCCACCTCCGCCAGCCTCGCTAGCTTTTTTGCAAAAGCTGGATTTGCCGCCTCCATAGCTATTTCCTTCGCAGCCTTCTCCATCAACCCTTCGAACGACAGTGGCGCCTTACGAGTGAGGCTCATCTTGAAGAAGCCCTCTTATAGACCCACGGTAAAGGCCATCTGCAGGGCGAATCTAGGAACCTCCTGAATATCCAAGATCTCCTCCTGAAATCTGTCAACATACTGAGCTAGGGACTCGTCCGTCCTCTGCTTGATCAAAAAGATCGACCACGGGTTCTTCTTTCTCTTCTTCGAAGTTGAGAAATGTAGCTAAAAACTCCTGCTCAGGTTGTCGAAGTAGTAAATCGAGTATGTTGGGAGCTGGTGAAATCAGTCCCTAGCATTGTCCTTTAGAGTGATAGATAAAAGACAGCATTTGAACACGTCCGTCATGGGCTTGATCGAGACCGCGTCCTTGAACCACTGCAAGTGATGGAGGAGATCATCTTTCCCCACATAATAGTTTTCACTCGGTTCCCGGAACCCTTCCGGTACGGGAGGTGACAGGATTCAACTTGCAAAATGCAACCCACTCGCCATGGGTCTCGCCGACCCTACTCGCGCGACGACATCCCTTGGCGAGACTGTGCTCGCAGGGCTGGGGAACAGCTCCCTTCCAGCCATGTATTGCCCGCCTCCTTCCACCATCACTTCCTTCCCCGGTCGCCTCCCTGGGGCATCTTCTCCCACTCGCACCGAGATGAGCTCTTCTTGCGGCGCGAGAGCTGGCAACTGAGGTAGCGGGGTTGAACAATCCCCATGTTGTGAGATCCCTTATAGCAAGTCTATGATGCATTTGATTGACGTCATGAACTCTTCCCTTCCAACGAATCATCCCGGGTTATCCGACCCATCTCCGTCTCCTTATCCGTGACCTCCCGCCTTGTGGTTGCTCAAGATTCTTCTTTGATGGCTACGGTCCATGCTCATCGCACCAAAAATGTTGGAACCAGCTACCCGATCCCGCCTAGAGTTCGGACCAGAGATTGCAGCCCACACCTACTCCTCTTGAACCACCCTCCCGACGTGAGTCGCAGACCTGAAAACAGACTGAGGGGTCTCAGCTCGGAGGTCCCACCTCTTACCCGGAAGAAACTTAAGTCCTTCCCCTCCCTAGCCAATGCTGAGCTAGGTTCCTGTGAGGAAGAAAGTGGAAGGGTTTAACAACCTCATCCAGGAACCTTGTCGGTCTATTTATATGCCTCTGAGTTTGATCTGCAAATATCCACACTGAACCGACCTGAAATTACCAAAATGCCCTGTGTTGGGTTTGCCAACAGCCAAACTCTGCTGTCCTAAAGAGCTATATGTAGACCACCAGGGGTAGAAGTATAAAATTACCTGGGGCAGAAGAGTACAATCCCCCTTGGAGGTAAAAAGGTAAAAATATCTTTCCACCTATGTGGCGAGTGGGGAAGGAGACTGGCGGGCGAGACGATCCCACCTGATCGTTTCGCCGGCCTCTCGCCCCACAGGCCGTCTCGCCTTCTATGGCCAAGCTCGCGACACCAAAGGGCGTCTCGCCTATTGCAGAGAACCTTCGTCTCGCCCCATGCGAGTGGACCACTCGATCCCACTCGCCCATTAAGTACCTCTCGCCCATTTATCCGTGTCACAGCTGCTGAAAAGACCTCCCGCGAGCCCAAGGTTGTACATCCCATCTCTAGGTTTAGGCTTACTAGTTAATTTGTCTGCACTCTGCATAGTAATGACAAAGCCCAAACGTTTCACAATTTCTCTAGCCTAACACATTAACTCATCCTTACTTGGGAAAATATGTGATGTGATAAAATTATTGCCAACATCAATAAGAGTAGATGTATTTGAATCCTCATAATATAATTGTTCGATATCTACAAACAAAAATTACTACTACTACTTAATTCATTTAAATAGTGAATTGTATTTAACCAACTATGGGCAAGGGATCAAGTATTCAACACCATCATCTGAAGGTTGCCCGACTGAATCTCCAGCAATCGAAGATTCAAACAAAAGCTCTTCATGACCCTACAAAAAATACAAATATAAGCTATAATTGCATCACCGAAATATCTACACACAACCAACATGAACCTACAATTGCAACTTAATAGATGTTTTGTTAGAGAGAGATTTTTTCAAGGCTCAAGATAGTCCACATAACTCTATCAAGTTTGGAATATGGATTATATAGTATCTCCAACGTAAGTCCTAACCCTAGGATGACACGAACCCAATAACCCATTCCGAGTCGGTCTCGACACGTGCAAACATATTATAATATATTTAACAATCTCATCCTATGTCCGTCGTAAACCCAACGTCGAAAAAGACGGTGGTTTGTGCAATGTTCAGCCAAACATGAATCATTCACAACCGTGTCCAGCACATGTTTAAACATATTAGACTTAACCAGAAAAATAGTATTCACGCATAAATAGAGAGAAAACTTAACCACATCATAACATGTCTCAGGTATAATCAGGGCACAAGCCTTATACGCCTAGCGTCCCAAATCAAACAGAGAGCAACAAATAGTCCAAACAAATAGGAGAAAATAAAGAATCAAAGAGTGCTCAGAAAAGAGATACTAAAAAGAAATCAACTAATACTCTAACTGTCACTATCCAGAAGATCATCATGATCATGATCTCAGTCTACCAGTGCTCCTCCTATATCAGCAGTCCCTGTAATTTCCAACAGAGAATTTCATTTTAGAATGAATTTAATCATTTTGAAAATGTACAAATATCTAGTTCTACTATGAAAACATAGTATTTAATTACTATTGTTAGCTGGAGGACACCATCATAGAGTATTATAGATTGACCTCAGAATCCGTTATCTATTTCCATATGAAACGATTTATGTACTTCTGGACACCGCAGCTATATCTGTATTCCTATATGGAATGTCACAGTTACTGCCCTTTTTAAGGTTAACTGGAACTCATCAAATTTGGAATGGAACAAATTAATAGCAGAAAGGTAAAACCAAGTCAGATTGTGTTATCAAGTTTGGAATAACACTCTCCTCCAAGGCAAGATAACCGAATCCATGTGAAGTTGTTAACATCAACTTTGGAATGAAATAACTTACCAAATCCGTACTCAGCAACCAAGAGCATCAACGGAGCACAACATGCTTCCTTTGACAAAGGAAATCTGAAAAATCAAAACATTTGGACTAATGCTGACTGAATCGCCTAACCTTGAACTAAGGCCGAGCTAAATCGCCTGTAGTCTCATTTCCCCCACTGTTTTGATTAACCAGTCTTTGGGCATTCCTTTTGTCAATGGATCAGCCAGGTTATCCTTCGAACACACATCAATCAATGTGATAATTCCTTGTTCTTTCAGATAATTCAACAAAGCATGTCTCAGTCATACACAGTGATGGACCCAGTTTTTTTTTCAAAAGGGGACTTTGATGGGTATGTATAAAGGGATTTTTATATTAATATGAAATAGGAAAAAATTCAAATTGAAGTCCCAAAGCAATTTACCGGGCCCCACAATTCTAAAACATATAACCCAGGCAATATAACCAACTCCCAATATCCTAGTTTCCACAGCACCCAAACAACACCAAAAGTTCGTTAGTAATCAAAAAT